>BCLF01000001.1:2959127-3043356 GCA_001602275.1 Zoysia japonica | reverse complement strand
GGTGGCAGTGGCAGTCGGGCGAGCGACGAGCGCGCGCAGTGGCCGCGGGCGAACACGCACGGCGGCAGCAGCGAGCGCTTGCAGGCGAACGCGCGAGCGGCGATGGCGAGCGCACGTGCGGCGGCCGCTCATCCTCAGCTCGTGCGCCAAGCAGCTGCTCTCGTCCGCTGGCTCGAGCTGCTCAGTGAACTGGTCCGCACAAATTTTGACATTCCAAGTATGTTTTGGCACCACCTTCCATAATTTCATATGAGATTGTTCTTTTCCAGACTATTTTAAGTAACTTTGTTTACTGCCTGTAGGATCTTCCTGACGAGAGAAAATAATTCGAAGCCACTACAAGTTGGCACGGACAGAGATTTTAGGCAAATAGGGTAGATGCAAAAAAAACCCTGATTCTAGTTTCTTGAGCAGAACAAACTGATTCCAGTTTATTTGCCCTTTAGCCAGAGCTCTCGGCTCCTGATTCTTCAGATTCACTTTTGATTCTTTTTATTATTCTGTGAAGTGATTTTAATAGTTAAAATGATTTTTTAAGACAAACTCTTAGAATCAGAACAGAGAGCAGCGTCTTAGTTTATTTTAGAGAATCACTTTACAGAAATAGACAAGAATCATTTCTTTTGAAAAACATTATTTGACAGAGCTCATTTGATTTTGCCGTCTGAGAATTAAGAGCTGAGAGCTCTACCGAAAAAGCCCTACTTATTGTGCCACAATGTCGTAAATTTTAGTTTCTATTTTTTGTTTTCACATGTCAAAGTTGTTTGGTCATATAAATCTAAAAACTGCATATATTGTTTGCCACAATTGATCACAGCTCTCTTAAAGAACATGCATGAGGTAATTAAGCGTAGAAACTATACTAGAAACCTTGCTTGCATTGGAATGGATTGAATCTAAAACATAATTTATTTCTCTCTCTCTCCTTTAGAAACTAAGTACTAGACACTACCCATTGGGACTACCCTAGTAGTTAGCCGAGTTTTTACGCCACCAAACCAAGCATAAAGTACCTGCAGGCAATAGTAGATTATAGTAGTTCACGCTGAAATTCCTGCCAGTGACAGTACACTTCCTTTTGTTTTGTTTTCAGCGTCAAATGTCAAAGCCAGCTCGCTGCCGGCATAGAATGCATCGAATAGGAGTAGTAGAAATTTTTAATCCTTGGCAGCGCTGGGAGACCGAAGCAGAGTATGGCGTTCAGAGTAGACAAGTGTCTGTCCTTGCTAGTGCTCCATTTTTCGAAGTCTACGTGTACGCATCATCAAATTCATCATCTTAAACACTACTACAAGGCCACCGTATAATGCATGGTAGACCATGGTCCATACGCACGCACGTTTCTACGTACGACAGCGTCATCCCCACGTGCTGTTGCCATTGCGAGATGCGTATGGATGCACACCGGAGACCAGACAGGCAGGGTGCGATGAGCGTGGCGGAGCTGCCAGACCAGCTGCTTTGCATGGCATGATCAAGCAGAATGGCCGGGAACACGTAGCAGTGTCTAGAAAAGGGGGTAAAACTGCTTTGGAACGGTTAATAATATGGTTGGAGACTATCTTTACGTACCTTTGCTTGGACTGCCTTTTTTTTGTGTGTTTGCTTGGACTGCTTTAATCGGCTTTGCTTTTGTCAAGGATGAAAATCATAGTATGAGTATCTTTCGGAAAAAATCATACGATGAGGGGGAGTCTGGTAAAACTGCATGCAGAGCCGCTGTTCCATTGGCCAGGCTGCTGCTCGGCAGCGGAGAAACAAACGAGCGCGGATCTCCTCGCCGCTGTCGAGTCCAGGTCCTACGCTACCATGCGTGGGCGTGTCCTTCGGTTGCAGATCTCAATTCTCAGGTGACGGCCGTTGGATTCGCTACACCTAATAGTATCTCAAAGCACGAAGTCCTCTTAATGACCCACCATGGATTGTGTAGTCCAGGCGTCATAATCCAAGGTTCCATAAACAGGCGCGTGATAGCAGCTCCTAGCCGTGCTTATCCGATTACAAATCTCCAAAAGGAAGCGGTGGGTACTAACATGCATGATCACTTTGCAGAATTTAGCCCACAAGATCTTTTAGTAGCAATGCCTTTACGACTACTAGATGTACTAGAACTTTAGTTAGACTGTACCAAAATAAAATAAGTACTCCTCAGCAAACACGGGAGTAGAAATTGAGACACACCAACTAGCGCTCGACTTAGCTCAATGATCAAGGGATCATAGTGGCCGCGCCATGATGAAGACCCCTGAAAATTAGCACTAGACTCCTTTGCCGTGGCTAACAAACGATAAAGGGACCATGAGGCAGGCTCGCCATCATCGCAGACCTTGCGTGCAAGTGAGGGCGCACCGGGACGGCAGGGCAAGGGCAGGGAGACGTCCAACCATTCCAACCACATCATCCAGCGCGTGCGCTGGCTGATCCTTTCGTTGAGTCTATTTCTGCGAGCGCGCGTATCTGTTGCTTGTAGCTCCCAACTCCTTTGTTTTCTGCAGTGCTGCTGCCGCCACCATACTAGCTTAAAGTTAGTTGTCGAATCGTGTATGGCCCCGTTCCGTAGCTGGGACTGCAGCTGCAAGATACGGAGGTATTTTTACTGTGCCAAGCTGCAGCCGCCACCATAGACTTCTGAACGCACCATGTGAAATTGTTGTTCTATTTGGTTTGGAGCTGCCGAAAGCCCCAGAAATTGACGCTGACAGGAATTGTCGCCGTCACGCGCCGTGCCGCCGCGGTTTTATATCTTTACAAGGGGATATCTGTGTACAGCTCCGATCCCGCGGCAGCGTGTGGGCACTCGGCCGCGCTACGTACGTACGCTCGGGAGCGTTGCTTAGCTTTGCCGCCTGCGCTTGTCGTGGCCGCCTGGCCGGCTGGCCGGCCGGCCGTGGCGTGCGTGCGCGAGGGGCGTGGCCAGCGTGGCCCTGAAAGCGCACCGCGTTACGTGCCATCTATCCATCCTTCGGCATTCTCCTGCCGCAGCTCCTGCTGCTTCTGGGTTTGGTTGGTCGCAACGAAAGCGACGCAGCGGATCGTGCCGTTTGGTACGCGCGAGGTGGCGTCGGGGCGGTGGTGGAGCACGAGCAGCTCATCGCACTCACAGTACCAGACCAAGGAGAGGTAACCTGGTGAGTCGAAGGACGTCGGCTTGGCGCGGTCAGGCCAGATTATATAGCGGGAGACCGCTGATCTGGAGCGCACTGCAACGATTGATGGAGCCACGCCCCCATGCTGCATGCAGCCTAAGCATGCGTCGTCGCCGTTTCCGCCGTCCTCGGCTGCCGTTTTCGCCGGGGCAGAGAACGGTGGTACCCGGAGTTTGATTGGGATACATGTCCAACGGTGGTACCCGGAGTTTGATTGGGATACATGTCCCCAGAATATCTCGCCTAGGAGTGCTGGACTTGTTACTTTTCTGGTCATGCTGCAGTGCCTTCTGAACGGCTGAAAAAGTCAAACAAAAACTCACGTGGCAGCCACGCAGCCAACATGTTTCGCCATATGGACCTCGTGCAGCGTGAACGCGTGATCCGCCATCCGCGACGGCAAACCTGCACAGCAGGCTTCGTTCTCGTTCTCTACAGATGCCCACTTGGCAGCCGTCTCCTGAAGAGCCAGCCGAAAAGCAAGGGAGATCTGTGTGGAAAAGGAAAGGCCCAAACAGGGACTGCAAGAAGAGGCCCGCGTATAGCCCAGCCTGGATTGTTACCCCATCACGGCCCGCTATACATTGTGGCGACTTTTCTTCACTGTTGCGAGTCGGTGACTCTTCCCAAGCTTCCCCAAGCTGCCAAGCAAACAAAGCCTGCAGGCTGCAGCACTTGTTTCAGAATTCAGAGTTCGCCAGAGGCCAGAGGCCCAGACCGCCAAATCCTCGAGAAACCCTAGAGGAGGGCGGAGGAGAAGCGCGAGCAGACGGCGCAGCCATGGCGAAGAACCGGAACAAGAAGAACAAGGCCAAGAGTGGCGGTGACCCTGCAGCCGTGGACACCTCCGAGGGCGCCCCCGCCGCGGAAGCTGCCCAACGTAATTACCGCTTTTTTCTGTCAGAGGTTTCAGCGAATTCATGGTTTTAGCCTTGTTGTGTTCGACTCCGTAGTTAAGATGGATCGGATCATGCTTTTCTCTCGTTTGTTCTGCAGCGATGGATACTTCCGAGGGGAATCGGTTGTCGCCAGCATCGACTGCGCTCGGTTCGATCAACAGGTGAGCAACTTGGCTGCCGTTTTTTTTAAAAAAATAAGACAGGAGCGCTGTCATTCATCAAGAAAAAAGTTTAGAGAGGTACAACCTAAAGTTACATAGACTAATTCAACAATTACATAGACTAACTCAACATAAAGTCAGACACAAACCATGGTCATCACCAAATCCGGGTAAAAAAAAAAAAAAACAAAGGGCAACCCACTACTCATCAACAACTTCGACTACTTATCTTGTAATGCTCGATGGTTTCGACAACTAGGGGAACCGGTAGACATGCAGGGTCCAAAGAGCAGATTGAAGCAACTAACACAAGATCTTGTCCATCTTGGCTAGCACCCTCATTACCTTCACAAACTCTTTGAATGGTTGCTTGTTCATGTTCAGGTGCTGCTGTATAAACAAATCATCCCACTGCTTAGCTTTCTTAATGAAGAACCATTTCTTTGTCAACATATCTCGAACCACCTTGATGCAAGATTTTTCTTCAATCTTTGGTTGCGACACTATTGTCCTTCATACTTACAACAACAGCTTCTTTCTTGGATGATACAATTTGAAGTGTAGAGGGAGACAGAGGAGGTACCCCATTATGCTTGAAGGTTCTCAAGATTTTGATCAATTGATGCCCAATCAATTGTTCTGCTGTACTTCTAATTTTTAATGGAGTCTGAAAACCATCTATGATTTTAACGGGAGAGGTCTGTAAAGTTGCTTGACTTCTTGCGTCTTTGGGGAACCCATGAAGGTCACTGAATTGCAGATTTAGCCTTTTCTCTATGTTGTTTTGGTTGTCAAATCCAGTTTCTAGCTCCTTGAAAAATTGCTGGTCTGGCTGCAGGATCCCAACAGCTACCTCTGAGATTGGAGCGTTGCCTCCCAAATCATTGGATCATCTAGTAAGTCTCTTGAATGCTTAGTGGGCTGAAAGAACACTTGGAGGGGGTCTTCAAGAGCAGGCATTGTTGCCGCCTCATCTTTTGAGATCTTAGCACAAGAAGCGTCAACACTTTTGTCATTGGCATTGACTTTGCCACTTGGTGCAGCTGAGCAAACTCGATGATCAACATGATGCTCCAGGGATAACTGATGATCACAGATCTGCTACCAACTTCTCCATGATTCATCGCCATATCTACTACGGGGAGGGCAGTCCCCCCAACTGACCCTTATGTCCTTTCCACTGCAACCTTTGGAACACACTGAGGCGTAGCTCAATAGAGCTATCCGGCTTGACGACGGGTTTGAAGCAGCTAGAGGTCGGCTGCCACCGGCGAGACTGACACCCGTATGAAATGTGACCTGAATGGTGGCATACCCAGCATCGAGTCAGATATTTGCAGCATGAAACCTTGTGGTCAGAGGCGAGGCAGTTGAAGCACTTCCCTTACATCTTTACTTAAGAAGGTGGCCCGACGGTCGATAGATGCAGAGCACTCTGCCACATGCCCAGAAGCTCCGAACTTCGACCAGGGTCCTCCATTGTGCCTGCGGCATCTAGGACGCACCTGTTGCCATCCTTCGAAAAGAATGTGCAACACAGCTTGACGTGCAGCTGTGCCCCTTCGGCACAGAGATGAGTCCGAGCTACGTGATGAGTCCGCGCTACTCACGTGGCACTTCTGGCTTTGGCCAAACACCGATAAGAATGCCGAAGAGGTGGCAACATGGAGGTGAGACTTTGGATCCATCGGTCTGCAAGCGGATTTGGCTACCTCGACATAAGATCTGGAAGGAGGGCCTGTTGTCCTGACCTGGAACTTCGGGGTCATCAGCTTCGCATCCGACGATGAAGCCATCGACGGCGCGCTGGACAGCTCCTGGACGGCTAAGGGGAGCTTATCCGACGATGGAGCCATCGGCGGCGTTTTGGACAGCTCCTGGACGACCAAGGGGAGCGTTCCTCGCACCACCTTCGCATAGGATCTGGACCAAGAGAAGTCCCGCTTGGGAACCAACGCTCCATCCCCAAACTCCTCTTCTATCGGTGAGCCTGCTGCTTGAGCGCTTCTCCCGTTGCAATCCCTCAAGCCTCCAGTAGATCTGACTCTTAGAGGTGGAAGCGACCTAGTTAGGGAGATTTGTGCTAGGATTTGGGTTCGATTTGGGTGGATTTTTGTGGATTTGGGCAGGTTTGCCATGCGCGTCGCCTCCCTCGCGAGGTGACCGTTGGGGCAGAGTGATTGTTGCGGCTGATGTCTTGGCTGCCGTTCTATGTCTTGGCTGCCGTTCCATCCCCAAACACTTGGTGCGAAGGGAACTACTTTTGCAATTGCATGTCGAACCATGAACACTTGGTGGGAACTACCTTATTTGTTGTGTGCTCGTATTTTCCTCTTTTGACCAGGAAAATAAAGAAAGAGGTCTAGATAAAAAGGTCAAAAAATGAACACGCCGAGGAGAAGGTCCAGAAAGCAAAGAGCAAGAAGTCAAGGGTTCAATCGGCCAAGTCTTTGTATGATTGAAACTTCAGCGGTAAGCCAAATTTTGTGTGCCCATGATATTATCTTAGGGAACATAATTTATTAAAATAAATTGTAATATATTTTTATTTCACGTTTGCGTCTACGAGAGCTGTATGTGAGAGAGAGTGTTGGAGTGTAAGCTTAAACATTTGAGGTAAACTGATTGTTGCATGCAAGTTAATATCTATACGTTAGAACATAATTTTTTGTGTGTCAGAAAAATAAAGAAAAAAGAAGGCAGATTGCTCTGACTTTCCACGAGTAGTGGAATTGTGTGCCATGCTGCCTGATAATAGTAACGCATATTAAGTTCCGTAAGTTTCTATCGTCCGTCTTCGATTGGTTTTGGAACCTGATCCACTGCAATTTGCAAGATCAATTGTGCAATTCCCTATAATCTGCCATGCTAGCGAAAAGTTTCAGCGTCCAAGTTATATTTTTCATGTGCTGCGCAAGGCTGCCATTAAGCTAATCGTATGAGCCTGCGGGGCTGGGGGTGACCCAATGAGTGATGCACCTTCCCACTTCCCAGTGAAGAGTGTTCAAGCATATTCCCAATGGGAAATTATATGATATTTGCAGACAAGATATGTTTGCTGAAATGGATTGTTGTGACGAAAGAGGAGTAACACGATCGACAGAGTCCTTTTTGTTCCCTTTCCCTTTCGGCTAAGAACCCAATGATCTTTTCGGTTGTGGTCGATGAGTTGTGCTTATTCCCTGACGGCAGCAATATGAGTTGTCCTCCCTCTGTTTTAAAATATAATTATTTTTTAGTTTAATCAAAGTCAAATCTTTATCATTTTGACTAATTTTATCACTTTGATTACTAATAATGTATCGTTTGTACGCATCGTGCTGCACTTACACTAGTTTCTTAGCTGAGTGCTGTGCGTTCACTTGACCTCTTGTTCTCACCGGTTTAATGGACACCGTCCTAATCCCTTCATTATTAAATTGATATCGTCGTTAACTTTTACAATTAACTTTGACCATTCATTTTATTCAAAAAAAATTTGCTCGAATATGTAAAATTTTAAGTTGTGACTCAAATAACTTTAATGATAAATCAAATTGTATCAAAATATATATAATTTATTAATTTTTTTTAATAAAACAAATGACCAAAGTTGAATTTAAAAGTCAACAGCGACAATTAAAGAACGGAGGGAGTACTGGTTACTGTTGAGAAAATGAAATGAGTGTTCCTTTCACCCATTCAATATCCAGTTCTCTTACGTAAACGTCGCAAAGGTAATTCTTACAGCAACCTACCTATTTGGAGCACAGCATTAGATTCAAAGCTCAAGGCTGTCCGTCTCTTTTTCCTAAGCTGTTGCCCCGGTTTTTTCTTAATGAAAACGAAATTACAAGGTGCAAAAGTCTTTCATTTACGTCGACGTCCTTATTCCGGAATCCAAAATAAACGCCACCCTGCAACGTCCGTGCAATTGTTTTGCTCGTGTCATCGCTGTGGATCGTAAGTGCTACTCGTACGTACAACCCAGATCAGGAAATTCGTGGAGCGAAAGGTCTAATTCCCGCGTTTGCTTGCGTTGTCCCGCGACATGCCGGCAGGCGTACGGAATCAATTATAACATCGGTGTACACGAGACGACGACGACGGGGAGGACCGCCGGGAGTAGCCAAGCGTTTTTTTTTATCGACCCCGGAACGACGATCGACGGCACGCCAGTTTCTGGTCCTTCGTCGTGGGGGCAACGGCGGGGATCGCCGCGTTCCTGTGGACGGAAGGCACGTCGGCCCCGGAACGACGACGGCACGCCGCATTCTGGTCGCCGTGATGATGAAGACGGGTACAGTACAGTGTACAGTCGCAGCTAACTGGTTCGGTGATTACCCCAACGCGGCAGCTACTGAGACAAAGATGCACAGTAACTTGACAGCACTGGCGGAGCCGAAGGGGGTGCCATAGCCCCCCTAATCTTCACCATTTACTAAGGAAAATACTAATTTTGCTGTTTAAATTTTAAAATTTTGCTACTTAAATTTCAGTCAAATGCTATATTACTTTTTACTGGCTCTCTCTACATTTTGTCTTGAGCTCAGCCACTGCTTGAAAGCATTGCTGTTTAAATTTTAAAATTTTGCTACTTAAATTTCAATCAAATGCTATATTACTTTTTACTGGCTCTCTCTACATTTTTGTCTTGAGCTCCGCCACTGCCAGCTTCAAAACCTTAACTAGAAAATCTGCACGGCAATTACCGCGCTTTTCGTGTATGTTTTTTTTCACCTTTAGTTGAAATAGTATATTTTAAATTTATTATTTAACAAATAGAAGTATAGTTGCCTTAATATAGATGAATAAACATATACTCCGTTCTAAAAAAAATTGTCGACATGGTTTTCAAAGTATAAATGTGACTCTTGTTATCTATAAAATATTTAATAAAAAATAGCATCGGTACACTTTTAAGAAAGTATTTTTAAAACAAATTATTTCTAATTTTGTAACTTAATAAATTTAAAATTATTTTTAATTTATATTAAAACATTGTGTTCAAAGCTACTATTTTTTTAGACCGAAGAGTAATAAAGAGCATTTTTAGAAGATTACATATAAAGATTTTTAATTGTAGAATACACTTGCAAGACATAGAGTAGAGTAAATTTATAATTATAAGAACTTCTCTTATATCTTTTAGAATAGTTCTATTGAATCTATAGCAAAAATAAATTTGATTTAACAAAAATATTTACAGTTAATTTCTTATATCTATGCCATTATCTATGTGTACTACCACATACTTTATTTTTAAATTATTGTTTACCGTATATTTTTAATATCATCTTTGACTATTCAACTTATCTTAAAAAATTAATTCAAATATGTAAAATTTTAAGTTGTGATTTAAATAACTTTAATGATAAAACAAATTATAATATATGAAATTTATAAAAATTAAATATGACTATAATCAAAATTTTGTTAAACCTGCGATGGCACGACCGTTCATGTTTGCTTTCGTCGAGTAGAAACACGCTCTTCCATTGATCGATAGAAGAATTTTTTCCTCTTTCTAATATACCGTTAGAGGAATTTTTTGGTCAGCATGCTCCAGGTCGCAGAACGTGCTTGCGAGTTACGACCAGCCCCTGAGCCTTGTTCTGGATGAGCGGCAACTACCAACCGTTCACATGTCTGATCCGGTGGTATCGCTGGCGTCCTCAGCTAAGATCGATTTCAAAAAAAAATCTGCTTTATGTTCTTGATGGTCTCATGTAGTACGTGGCTGCTGATCTCTGAACAACTGGACACTGAACTGTTCTTGATCAGACTTCCGAGATCCACCGAACCGATCGGGCAGTTTGACGCACAAGCGTCCATATGGGTCCATGTACTAACTCGAAGATTATCACTCCGAGTTATTCGGTTTTTATTTTTGTTGAAGATGTGTAGGTAGCTTTGATGCACTTCGTGTAAATACTCGGACAATCCAGTTTCGTTCAGCTCCCGGAATGAAGCATCAGCTGTAAGAAGGTTGTGACTTGTTGTTGCCAAAGAGAGGGTTTAAAAAACTAGTCCGGCTCGATTTAAAGTTAATCTCGGTTTTCGATCAAATCAGACATGATACTGCAGCAAAAGTCGATCTTTTTTAAGCACCGAAAATTGAATAGAGCCCGGTTTTTTAAAACATTGAGTAAAATTCGTCTAATTTTAGCGGGTCAAATAAGAAAAACTCCACATAGCAGGCGGCCTACACGTGCTTCTAGAACCTCTTGATACTTAAAGTGTCAACAATTACGCCCTCCCGCAAATATTCTGAAATACCTGGACCTATTCAAAAAACCGGGCCCCCAAAATCCCGTACACACCCAAAACTATACGTGCAAAATACACCACACTATACCCACACGTACGCATAAATGTACATACACGCGGGCCCCACCACTCCACCACCGAAAGGCGCCAACGAGAAAAATATATTAATCGCTTGCTTCGTCGTCCTCCCAAACTCGCAAACCACCGCGGCTCTACGCTTCGCTTCGCTTCGATACTTCCCACTAGTTCCCAGCAAGCAAGCGAGCTCCATCCATGGCCGATCGGCCTGATCCGCAGAAGCAAACCGAGGTCCTGGCTGCGTCCGCGCGAGTAAACGGCGCGGCTGCGGAGGCCACGCTATCGGGCGGTGAGCTGGCGTGGCGTCCCCCTGGAGGCGGGGAGGGGCGGCGGCTGGAGCTCGAGTCCGAGGTCCTCGGGTGCCGTGTGGAGGGCCGGAAGCTCAAATTGGCGACGTTCTCCTACGGCGGTGTGGATAGAGAGATGACTTCTGCTCTGGTCTGCGGCGGCGGGAAAGGGGGAGGAGCACGGGACGGGAGGACGCGGAGGCGGAGGGAGGTGGTGGTGGAGATGGAGAGCGAGGACGGCGCGGCGCGGTGGGATGACGCCGTGAGGGATCGGCTCGCCTCGCTCGGTAATTCACCTACTCTGCTTGTAGCAATTCGATGATCTCCCAGATTACTGGTGCAATGTTTGACTCGGCGAGTGATTGATTCGGCAGCACACAGATAACAGATTGCTTTATTATTTATTCAGTATTGTAGTTGGAGTGTTTAGGTGGTTTCTTCGCCGACTCGTGGATTTCGTTGACTCCATTGAACTTTTGACATGAAGTACCTTATGCTCGCTTTTGATTCAGCTAGATTAACATAAGTTGAAATGCATGATTACCTCTAAATTGTAGGGGTCATAAGCACTGTCCTGGTTCAAAATCTATGCGCACTTTCCTGCTTCAAAATCTTTCTTGGCATGTCTGAAACTGTTCGTTTGGTGACTGTTCTGTAACTTCTGTTCATGCTCAAAGCATCAAACCTACAAAGACACATTATATGAAAAAAAAAACAGTAGAAAACTGGAAATGCCTTGTGCAACGTCTCTTGCGGAAAGCATCTTCTCCTTATTGTCATGCCAACGATTCGAGGTTGTTACATACGGAGTAGCTTGGAATTGTCTACTGATATTTTTTTTTTCACATTTGGTCGAACCATTTTGTATATTTCAGATCAACCTGACAAGTTGCTGATAGCGCATGATACTTGGCACTTACAGACTTACTGTTTTGCTAGACATTCCTATGCTCCATCTCTCAAAAAAATGTATGCTCTAGGAATATCCATCTATCTGGTACCTGACAAGTTGCTGATAGAGCATGATACTACTGCAGGGCGGATATTTCTATGCTGAAGTTATGTGCAAGTCACCTGTAGGTCGTTTGTCAGATTTGGTCAAATGTTCTTCTGCCTTTGTGTCACTGTTGCCATTCGTTGTCACCGTAGAGTCGCTGTAGCTCTCAAAGAGGAAACCAACAGGTCCAACAGGCTGACTCTCTGCGTGCTCATTTATTATCACCATTTGCTAGTCTGATGGTCCAAATATGTTTTCCTGCATACCTCATTATTGTAGTAATCTAGGAGTAGTAGTTTACTGGTGGGAGCGTTAGGTCGTGCTTCTCGGCAATTTTTCATATGACTATACTAGTTAAATAACAAAGCAATTAGAACAAATGCTAACCCATTCGTGAAATCTGTCTTATCTGTTGCTCCTGCTACGTGCAATAGGCCGGCCAAAGAGGCTGTTCATTATAGTTAACCCTTATGGTGGAAAGAAGAGTGGGCGGAGTATTTTCCAAACTGAAGTCCTGCCTCTCATTGAAGCTGCTGGTATTCTTTACACCATGCAAGGTTGTGATCTAGTATGTTTATATCGGTCATATCTGGAATTGTCAGTGGATGCCCAATCACTGTATCTAATTACTACTTGTGAACTGTGTTTAGAGACCAAGCATCGCTTTGATGCCCAAGAGCTTTCCCACTCACTGGATCTCATGAAATATGATGGGATTATTTGTGTTAGTGGAGATGGTGTCCTAGTAGAGGTGAGCAAAGCCAGTGAATTCCGTTGCAAATGCAACTATACGGAAATTAAACTCTGGAAAAATCTCTTATTGCTGGATACATGGGATTTATTTTTTTTATGTGCCTCTTTTGTATTGTGTTTAGGTAGTTAATGGTCTTCTGCAAAGGGAGGACTGGGAAACAGCAATAAAAGTACCACTCGGTATCATCCCGGCAGGTAATGATCAAGGCAGTTCTCTTACCCCACTGATGTAAAGTCGTGGTATATTATGTTACGTTCCTTTTCCAATCAGAAAAAAGAAGATGGTAGTGTGAAAATTCTTCTCTGTTTTGTTCAGAGTGCTGCATTTGGGTACTCATTGACATTTGTACTTCTTGATTCATGTTAGTAGTCTGAACAGGCTTCTCATGTTTTAGTATGTTATATATGAAACAGGTACTGGCAATGGAATGGCACAATCTTTGTTGCACGCAGCTGGTGAATCATTCTCGATAGCTAATGCTGTGTTTGCAATAATCAGAGGCAAGTTGTTTTCCCTTAATTCAAACTTTTTTTAGATCACCATTCATAAGGTAGCCATGGCATCTATGCAAAACCCACCTTTGAAAAGCTTGAATAAATTCTCATTCATCATCTTTCTGTTAAACAGGTCACAAACGTGCTCTTGATGTTTCTTCTGTCGTGCAGGGCAAGACAAGGTTTTTCAGCGTACTGATGCTTACATGGGGTATGTATTCTAGTGTAACCACTTGCTGCAAAAAAATAAAATAAAATAGGCCACCCTTTTTGGACATTGTTCTGTCATTTTCTCTTCAATTGCAATAAATCTTACTTCAGAAACCTGAAAATGATCTATGAACTTCAGGCCTGGTAGCTGATGTTGATATTGAATCAGAAAAATATAGGTGGATGGGAAGTGCTCGCCTTGAATTTTATGTATGCTCTCTATCCTAAAATCCTTTATCAAGCACTTGATTTAGCATAGTGTGTCCTCTTTTTCTGTGTTATCATCACCTGCAGCCATATATTGGTTGAACTCACAATAAATGCAAATGGTAATGAAAAAATGTTGCAAATGTCTCTGCGGTGGCTTCATATATATGTTCTCTATCTCAACAATTTTTCCCATTTGTAAAAGTTGACGCTGCGCTCTGATATTTGCTAAACAACTTCATTTCAGTTCCTTGTCCGCGTATTGAACTTGCGACGGTACAACGGGCGTGTTCTATTTGTTCCTGCCCCCGGATATGAAGAGTTTGGTGACCCTGTCGAGGCAAGCGCAAGCTGTGCATCAAATGGGGCCGTCACTGGTGTCCACGGAGACAGAGCAAATGACAGCAACGGTGAAACTTTGGGTTATCCAGGCCCGTCGATCCAAGAAGCTGATCTCCAATGGAGGTCACTGACCGGCCCGTTTGTTTCAGTTTGGCTGGGCAATGTTCCTTACGCAAGTGAGGATGCTATGACGGCACCAAAAGCAGAGGTTAATTTCTCTACATTTCGGTTTCCTTACCCGATAGTAGTTCATGTCAGGTTCTAGGAGTAAGTAATAAGCCCGATAAAATCTCCATGATCAGGCAGAGGTTAGCCTCTGTCCCGTTTGCTCTTTAGCTTGATCAAAATCTCTACCTTCCGTGCAGTTTTCAGATGGATACTTGGACGCAGCTATAATCAGGGACTGCCCCCGGTGGGATGTTCTCGGGTTGCTGTTCCAGATGAAGGACGGCGCGTACCTGGAATCACCATACGTGGAGTACTTCAAGGTGTGTTTTTGTGACTTGACTTACCCCCATGCATTCAGCATTCTGCGCGTTGGTTCTCTCCTCGAACTCTGTCAAACACCAGACTCAAAAAAAAAAAAAACTGTCAAACACCTCTGCAACCGCTGACCGCTGTGGCCTAGTACAGGTGAAGGCTATCCGGATCGAGCCGGGCACGCGCGTCGGCAGCAGCAGCTCGAAAGGCGGCATCATCGACTCCGACGGCGAGGTGCTCGCGCGGGGCGACGGGTCCGGGCACCTGATGGCGTACGGGCCGCCCGTTGAGCTGACCGTGGACCGAGGACTGGCCACCATCTTCTCCCCGAGATGACGACGTCTCGTCAAACCATCCGGCACACACACACACACACACACACAAATGCCACGATCCGATCAGGCGGGGCATGCCCGGATGCATCGCAACACCTCACACTTTAATTTGTCTTTCCTGGTCATTATCAAAGTCTTCCTTATGTAACAGAGCACGATAAATTTAGTGGCACTGGAGATTTTCGACGACGGATCTGTTGGTATCGTCTGATTCACCGTATGGCATCCAGTCGCGTTCGAAGTCATACTAAAAGATTGGCATCTTGTCAGTCAGCACATGGTTTTCGATCGGAAACGGTGCGAGATCGCCCTGAAGCCTCTCTCTCGCGGAGGGAGTGACGAGAGGCGGCAGGATGCTCTCTTTCGCCGCCGCTGCAGCCGGCACGTGACGACGGGAGGGGCAAGTGAAAACTTGCCAGAGACTCGCGCGTTGGCAGTGGATCGGACAAGCAGGGGAACGGACGGGGGAGAGGCTCCCCGCTGTTTTGCCTCGTCTCGTGATGCGGAGTGGCGTCACGCGCGGGGTCACTCCTGCTCCGGTCGTAAAGAAAGCAAGCCCGCTTCCCCTTGACCGACGTAGTACTTCCTGTGGAGCGAGACGCAGTCGGTCTCGCGAGGCCAACGTGCATGCGGCATCATTGTACCGTGCCCGTGCTCTGCTCGTTGTGTAACCCTGATGAGTCCCTGACCGACGAGGAGAGAATCTTTCCCAAGAGTCGTGCTGCCGCAAGCTATACTCGTCACGAGCAAAGAGATCATCAGCCGTGGGTTTTCTGATGGGGACATGACCTGACCGTACCAACGGGACGAGAGCGAACAAGAAAAGGGCGGGTAGCCGTTTCTGCGTGCTCGGAATTTTCGAACGGTAGGTGCGTTGCGTGCATCGGTGCATGCATGCACGGAGCGCGGCCCTTTTTTTTTCCTGATTCAAGGAGGAATACAAATGGAAAATTCTGTAGTACTGTAGCACTTCTGTTGCCAGCGATTATGCATGGTACAGTAGTAGTACGACCAGAGGGATGTAGCAGCACATGATGGCAGGTGGCGCACCCCTAGTTTTTGAAAAGGACCAGTTAGCAAATAAGTACTCCCTCCGTTTTTATTTTGAAGTCGTTTCCAACATGTTTGTAGCGATTAAGCATTCAAACAACTGACGCTTCTGCCCTCAGCTTTCTCACGCAGTCGAGCCCCAGGGGCCATGGGGCATCGCCATTACTAAACTGACAACAGCCGGATGATAGAACATGACAAGGGGTAGATATGGAACATCACACTAAATCTGTACGGCAACGACAACATTTTGAACACTCTCGGTTTGAACCACCGACGACTTAAAAAAAATGGAGGGAGTATAATTTTTTGTTTTTGAAAATAAAGGCGTGTTAGTATGCTTGGCCGGTACCTTAGGTACCGGCACCGTTGCCGAATCACAACCGTTAATTAATTACAAATTTAATTAACTTTAGCAGAGGGTAGTTTAGTAATTTTATCCTCATTTATCACCCTGGTAAAAATCAAATCCTGAACGGTTGCAGCCGGATATTCACGTCGCTGCGAGTCTACGGTTGACTCAATGTTGAGATATAAAAAGTTCCAAAATTATCCTTACTTTAATTAAAAATAAATAAAAACATTAGTATTGGGTCCACAAATATTTAAGTACGGACCCACACTTAAAGTATTATCTTTATCTTTCTAACTATTAAATCTAATTAAACAAACGACTCTAATTAATTTTAAGCACCCTAACACCCCTTAATATACCACCGACCGCCATGTCATTTACAGGTCTTATAAGGAACTCTGCAATTGAATCTGGGTGGTATATCTTTAATTTTATAAAATTATAATGATGTCTATTAAATCAATCTTTTTTGAAAAGCGCCGGGATGGAGGTAGCTGCCGGGGCACAGGGTCCCCCTGCTGCTCCTGTGTCTCCGCCACTGGTCGACAGCGATCGGGGTTGCGGGTTGGATGCAGAGAGGATTGGCGGACACTACACGTAGCTCCACACATCCGCTGCACCGTGCAGTCAGCGGCGTACCTTAATTTTACGATAAATATGTTAAAAATTATTATTTTTTAGCTGTACAGATAAAGATAATAAATATAATAACAGTGTCAACAAACTACAACGCATTTGTCTTTTTTATTCGAGATGACTAAAAAACAATCACATACTATCAAACTTAAGTCTAGTTTATTAGGTTAAAAAACATATGGTCTAAACAAAGTCTAACTCGTAAATACATCGACTCGTGAGAGAGAGAGAAAAATTCAAAAAAACACTAAATATTCTATCACTGCAGATCAAAAGTTCTATCCTTTTATCAAGTATTCTGCTATTTAAAATTAAATATTTTATGTATTACATTTGAAGATTTCAACAAAACTAAGTGGATTTGGTGTCAAAAATTACGGCGAAGCAACAATATCTAAATAGAAAAATATTAGGTAAAACGGCTAATAGATACCTAAATCGATTACGTAAATATTAATTTAAATACTTAAAGTGAAAAATAGCAGTCTAACATAGACTTATATCAATATCTAAAATTTAATTATTGTCATCCCTATCAAATCTGATACATATATATAACAATATTTTTAAATTATCTATATATATTTACTATTTAGATATATGTTAAAATTAAAACTTTAACTGACACATACATTATAACTAATTTGAGTTAAAAAATTTTAAGTATACCGCGGACATTTCTGGCCCACCTGCTGGGTACACCAGTGTGTAGTCCAAACAAAGCACTTACAACGTCTAGATCTAGACGATTAGTCTATTGGTAATACCGAAAGTCTAAATCACACACACGTGGTTCTCCTCACGGCGAGCAAGGAACAAACCCGCATGATTGGACGCAGCGCTACACGTACGTGGGTGGGTACAGGGTACCGTTCGATCTCGACCGGTCGATCCCAACGTAGTACGGCGGAAACTGACAGGTGAGACCCAACCAGATCCCAGCTCTCGCGTACACGGCACACCAGACCAGAGCGCGCCCTGTGCCGCAAGCTCGCCTCACACATCTCAAAGCGCGGTACGTGTTTGTCAAGAACTGCCGCTTTTTGGTTTGTTCTGTTTGAGTGGTAGCTGCAGGCCTGCAGCACAGCACCCGTGTCCAGGCGGAGGCGGCCTCCATGGCAGGTGCGCCGCGACGAGTGCACGACGCGTCCGCTGCCCTTTTCCGGCACGGCACCAAGCGAACGAACCCAGCCGGGCTGATCAGCAGCGGTCCGCGCGCGCGTCGGTGGATGGAACTGGAAGGGTGCGTGGCGTGTGCACGCCTCCGTCGTGGAGTACGACGAGGAGGGGTGATGTACTTGATGTGCACGCCGGCCGCGTCTCCGAGCTCGCAGAAGTGTATCCGTCGCCATCCATCCCCCGTGCCCGATTCGACGCCGCGCGCCTGCGGCCGCGCCCGTCCACCAGCACCCGGTCATCCATCCCTACTACGCGTCTACGTGTACCGATTTGTTTAAACCGTTAAAACCGATCGAAACTGATTTAACAAAAATCGTAAAAACTGTAAAAATCGTTGAAAATCACTTTAAATTAAAAATTTAAAATTTGAACAACTGATACAGTAAATCGATCGGTTTCTTCGATTTTTACGGTTTCAGATTTTAAAATTTAAAACTAACCGGTTTTACCGTTTAGTCGACCAGTTTTCGATATTTCAAATTTTTTCAAATTTTTTAATTTTTTTAAATTTGTAAAACAAAAACTAATCGTACCGATTTTATCGAAAACCGTAAAAATTAACCGGTTTTGAGCGGTTTTGTAAACCTTGCTCACAACCCTGCTCGACCTGATCGCTCGCGCGTAAACGAAGTCCAATTATTGCGTCGTGAGTTAGCAGTTTAGCCCTCCTTGTTCGTATTCATCAACGTCTCATCTCATCCGCCGCGCCCGAGTACGTCGGATCGGCGATTTTTTATACTAGTACTACTTAATAATCCTATTTTATTCTACGCCGGTTGGTTGTCCCCTTCGTCGGTTTATTTTACTACGTCCTCATGGTAGCAGAAGCGTTCCAGCAGCGACGGCCTGGGGTTGAACTCAACGTGCATGGGGCCCATGGGGGGATCGAACCACGTTTTCCTCCGGTTGACTTGGCGGCGAGGCAGGTTGGGCTTGACGCCACTGTAGCTAATGGGCAACTGTCAGTCAGGGGGGCACGCCGGCAAAATCAGTTCACGTTCGCCTCTTCTTCAGTTCTTCTTCGACGACGACGACGAGTAATCCGCGGAAGAAATGATTTCCATGCATGCAGGATTTTACTGGGACGACGAACGGACTTTAAAACGGCGCAAGTTGCTACTCACTGCCTACGATGCTGTTGTTGTTGTCACAAAACAAAATCCCTCCCTCTCCTCAACTCACAAGTCACAACGCTGCTGCGGCAGAAGCTTTTCTGGAGCTCGCTTTAAAAGCCTCTCCTCCAGTCCTCACCCCTCCCACTCCTCTCCTCTTCCATTCCTCGTCGTCCCGTTCTTCCGCCTGCCCCCACGATTCCCACGCCTCCCGAGAACTCGCCGCCGCCGGCTCGGCGCCCGCCCATGTCGTCGCAGCCGGCTCCCCCGCCGTCCGCCGCCGCAGCCCCCCCGGTCTCCGCGACGGCCATCTCCGTGCAGCCGCCGCACCCTATCCAGCCGAAGCCGCCGCGGCACCCACAGCTGCAGGCGGCGGGCCCCGCCTCCGTCTCGCCGCAGCAGCTCATGAATCTCGTGGGGCCGCAGCCGCCGGCGAAGCGGGGCCCGATCTGCTGGAACTCCTACTGCAAGGACCCCGACCCCAACTCCTTCGGCCGCAGCGGGTGGAGGGTGCGCTCCGACCCGCGCGTTCCCGTCTACGCCGAACTCTGCGGGAGATGCTAGTACGTGCCGGTGCCCACCCATCCTTTTCAATCACTTCCTCTCCCCACCTCACTCCCCCCCCCCCCCCCCCCCCCCCCCCCCCCCCCCCCCCCCCCCCCCCCCCCCCCCCCCCCCCCCCCCCCCCCCCCCCCCCCCCCCCCCCCCGGGCCCTATCGCGCCGCCGGCGAGGCGGCCCGCGCGCTCGATTCGCGCCTGGGAAGCTCCCGCTGTCGAGGACGGATTCGCCGATGGCGCCCACCGGATCTACGTGGAGTGATCGCCACGTCGGTGCGATTTCGCAGGACGCGCGGGGGTTTTCTGCAAACTGGGCGGGCTCTTTTTGGGGCTGCTTTGACTTGCGTGCGGTGTGACACCTTTTGTTCCTTGATGCATGCATTGCATGCATGTTGCTCACCGCGCTATGTTTTTTCTGTGACTATAGTTCGCAGTTCGAGCAGGGGGTATACTGCGAGACTTTTCACTCGGAGGAAGGGGGCTGGAGGAACTGCGATACCTGCGGGAGGGTACGTGTTTGCGCTTGCATGCTGGTTAATACCTCTTCAGTCTTCAACCATGACCGTCGTGCTTTATGCCTGCTGATTCATCGGTCGCTGTGTTTGTGTTCTGCTTGAGCAGCGGCTGCATTGCGGGTGCATCGTGTCTATCTTCACGTACCAGCTGCGCGACGCCGGTGGGCTTGACTGTACCAAGTGTGCTCGCAAAATCCGTTCTTCCATGGTACGTCCTGAAAATTCTCATTGTCATTTCGTATTCCAAGTTTTGCTGGGGATCTGCTATTATTGGGCCAATGAGATCTGGGATGTGCAGTGCGTGCGACACAACATGAGCAGCTTCCAGCTTTGCACTTATGTCTGCTTCCTTGTTCTTTGGCTTGGTGGTCTTTATCCATTTTGCATCCATTGCTGGATATAGAAATATCTTAAAGGAGTACAATCCACTTATTCTATTTGATTGGGAGCATTAATTAGGTTACATCGCTGATGTCCTGTTTCTGCCCTGCTTATGCCATTTACTGAAGTTGATATTAAAAACTTGTTACTGGAGACCAACAGTTAACTTGTGTTATTATATGATAGATGTTCCACCTTCACTTATGTACGTGAAACCTTGCTGATGTTATTTACTGAACCTGGCACTTTGTTGCTTTAAGGATGCTCATTTTTGTAGTGAAGACACATTCATTTGTTGCAAACAGCTGAAATAGCAGGCGTTTGCAGTTCATTGTTCCCTCTCAACATTTTTCATGTTTTGATCCATCATTAAATAATAACTGACCCTTTATGCTTCTCAGGCATTACAGACTTCGGTATGGCCACCCTCTATGCATGCACCTCAAAATGTAGTGGATAGAAAGGAAAATCCTGCTAAGAGCTGGAGACCTCCTGCTGGCCAAATTTCTAGTCAGTGGCGACAGACTAGTATGTGGAGCGTGTCCAGCGTACAGTCAGACTTGCAGCAGCGACTAGCTTATGAATTCGATCGACCTCCTGTTGGCTATGAAAACTTACTTCCTGGGCGCACTTTTATTCATGCCCCTGAAAGGAAGTTTGATGAAATGCATGACAGACCAACAACACCGGCTAGCATGAACCAGCCTATGAGGGAGAGAAACGCTAATGGGCATGGTCAGCCCACCAATCTGGATCCAACGTACTATGCTCTGTACCACAGAGAAGGGCCACATCCAAGTAGTGTTAATGACCTTGGTCACCATGGAGGAGAAAATGAATCTTTCTCTTCAAGGAGAGTGGGAATATCAGATGCTTCTACAGGTGTAGACGCTGGCTTCAAACTTGATTCACATCACCTATCGGATCAGCCATCTCTTTCAGTTGGATTACCTTCTAGTTTTGCATCTGCAAATGGTCCAAAAGAACATATCAGGGTTGCGCCTAATCAGCAGCAAGTGCAAATGGCTTCCTCCTCGTTGCAAAAACAGTTCTATTCTCACCCTGTAAGCGGCTACAATGAGTTCCAAGCGCAGATGCGCAATGGTAGGCCCCGAATGGATGCAAAGGCCAGATCTCAATTGCTTCCCCGCTATTGGCCTAGAATAACTGATCAAGAGCTTCAGCACTTATCTGGAGAGTATCCAATGTATTCTACTTATATTCATGAGCATGCCCCCTTTAAATATGCTTCTATTTATAATTGTAGATAACATCATTCTTAATTTTTTCAAGATGTTATATGTTTCAAACCTTTTATTTCTGCTTATAATTGCAACTTCTTAACTCTTTCAACTTGTCCAATTGAACTCTTTATGAAGTATCCCCTTAACTCTCCTACAGTTCACACTCTGTTACTCCTTTGTTTGAAAAGATGTTGAGTGCTAGTGATGCTGGTCGTATCGGCCGTTTGGTGTTGCCGAAGAAGTGTGCTGAGGTAAGTCATTGGCAGTGATCATTGGTCTGATTGCCTTTTTTTTTCATTTATCATGCATAGGATCCATGATTTCTATGCTAGTTGCTTAAGTTGCTGGCCATGGAAAATTGCCTTCATTTTCTTCCTCACCGGATACAGAGACATTACATGTGCATGGGATCTTAGATATTTAAAGTTGATTAATTAACTTTTATAGCTTGTTTGTACTCTTAAAATTTTGCCCTAATTGAAATTGTTTTGAATAGGCATACTTCCCTCCAATCTCTCAGCCTGAAGGGCTCCCCTTGAAAGTTCAGGATATCAATGGTAAAGAGTGGTTGTTCCAGTTCCGTTACTGGCCTAATAACAACAGCAGGATGTATGTGTTGGAAGGTGTCACACCTTGTATTCAGTCAATGCAGTTACAAGCAGGTGATACAGGTACATGCCCTTCCTGAAACGTATAGGTGTTGGGATAAGCCTACGAAAGCATCATGTCGTTAATTGTACTGCAGGCCTATTTCTGATGCATAAAGATGTCATACATAATTACAACAGAATACCTTAAAACAATCATACAGCAACATTAATTTTTCTGGTCTGTTTAGGTATGTTAAACATTTCATGCTCATTTTACCCCTCTGGTTTTTTATTGATGAGGTTAGGACCACATGATGCTAACACTATCCTAACGTCGTCATTTAGAAATCAGAGGGAGCGATATTTTCTTTTCAGCATATGGTTTTTGGAGTAACAAACCAAAAAAGCATGGCATAAGTTAGCTATCCAACCTATGAATTATTTGTACTGCAGACCTTTGTTGGATAAATATTTAATGGGCAGTATGTACCACAATAGTACTTAAGAGACAATAACTTACTCCATGACGTTACCTGAGTCCATTCTGTCCAGTAGAATATGTTGAGGTCAGATAGCTATTTCTAGATGATGTCCTATTGCAAGCATTTGTAACTAGATGATATTTTGTGTGCTGACTCCTCTATTTTAGGCATGTTTTATTTCTTAAAGGATTAAGTCCAATTTACTCCCCTCAAATATAGCCAACAATCCCCTAAACTACTTTTTGGTTTAGTTTATCACAAAATGCCTTTTTGGTTCAGTTTACCCCTAATACAATTTATCTTTTTTAATTCTTCGTACACAAACGTAATCTTAAGATGAAATTTTATGGGATGATAAAGCACATCATGACACATTAGAAAAATATGTCTTGAATGTTTTATCATATTTTCATATAGTTTGTATCACAAAGATTAATTTACTATTAAATGTCTTTCCCTATAAAAATAATGATAAAAAATATAAATTTTTTAACATGTGTTATGATGTGCTTTATCATCTTGTAAAGTTTGTTCTTAAAATCGTGCTTGTGTATTGAGAAACAAAAAATACATTTTATTAGGGGGTAAATTGACCCAAAATCACGTTTTGGCGTGCAAACTGAACCAAAAATATTTTAGGGGGTTAGACATAGGCTATACTTGAGGGGAGTAAGTTGGACATTATTCTTTCTTAAATACATCACCTGACCTTATTTTGTATTGTTAATTTGTTTCTATGATTTTTCCTCTTCATCTGCGCTGTTTTCTTATTGTGAACATTCATTGCCCTTTGCTATCATTTTTAGCTGTTCTAACTTGTGGTTCAATTTTTCTTTAGTAACATTCAGCCGATTAGATCCAGAAGGGAAATTGGTCATGGGTTTCAGGAAGGCAACAAATATTTCTACCGAACAGGTATGCAGATTAGGGTATAACATTTGGCTCTTATTGTTGCTACCACTTTAAGGACAAGTTGGGATTTTTATTGTAACACTGATTTTGGAAAACTGCCAATATGTTGTCTTGTGCCTATATGTTTCTAACTGAATTTAATCCACAATACTATTTTGTTTTTTATTTTTTCAATACTCATGTGATGTATATATTTCCTCTTGAATATGCACGTTTGAATAACAAAAATCTTGTTCATCCTCTCCTAAGCGTCATATATTTAAGAAGGCAGGCAGTATGTTGAATTTACAAAATTAACATGTTCACTATATTAATTTAGTTAGATTACGATGTTACATTGTTGTAGTGGACTATCCTTATCCTCTATCTCCTTAGGATCAAACAACAAAACCTCCCAACGGTGTGCCAACATCTTCAGAGGCAAATGGTAAAGTTCCTGCTTCAGACCCGAGTCCAAATACTGCTGTTCCCCGACAATATAAAGTCAACACAGAGAGCAACAGCTCTAGCCCTGCGGAACAAGCCACTGGTTCTAAGATGGACAAAGGAGGAGCAGCACAGAAGGAAGGCCCAGGAACTGGTCAATCTTCCCCAGGGCCTGTCAAGAGAAAAGCAACTTCTGTTGGTCAAAAAATTAAGCGACTACGGATGGATAATGAGGAATCAATGGAACTGAAGATAACATGGGATGAAGCTCAAGAATTGCTTCGCCCTCCTCCTAAGGCCCCCTCCATTGTTGTCATCGACGGCCATGAGTTTGAGGAATATGAGGTGTGCCACAACTTTCAAGTTTCATCACCGTTATCATTTTTTTGAAGTAAATCACCTGTTATAATTGTTAGACTACATTTTATTGGTGTCACTAAGGCCACCAATGGACAACAATAATTTTGAGTATGATGTCATCATACATATTGCTTGTTGTGTAGACAGAGAAGAATAACCACATTTATTTGTGCACTGAGATCTTGTACTTTTCAGGAGCCACCGATACTTGGTAGGAAAACACATTTTTCGATGGACCAATCTGGGTAATGTTTCTTGAACTGCAAAATTTCATCTTGTTTATATAAAGTAATGCATTTGCCAGAGTCTTTCTCACCATAATTTTCTAGTACTCCCTCAGCTTGGCAATACATGGTGCTGAAGCTTCATGTATTAGCGAATGGTGGGAGTACCTTTCTGCTTTTTCTTTCTTTAGTTTTACTTTAAATGCTTCAATATTATTGTTCCAAGGGGTGAAAATTGGTGACCTTAGGGTCATCTCCAAACCTCTACTTGAAACAAATGAATTAGTTTTCCAGTGGATCAGTCACCAAATTACAGCCTTAAAATTTTCCAGTAGTGAACTTTTTTGTCAATAGTTTTTTTCCACATGTCTAAAAGTCTAAATATATATTTTTTATCAGTGCAACTCATCAATGGGCCCAGTGTGAGGATTGTTCCAAATGGCGGAAACTGCCGGCTGATGCCCTTATGCCCTCTAAATGGATATGCTCTGAAAATAAATGGGACCCAGAAAGGTGACTTACTAATGACTTGTTTCAGAAACAATATTCTTTTGCATTTAATTTTGCATACTAGTAATAAAAGAGTCATTTTAACAAACAAAGACCTCTAGGCAGGAAATCATGCTAGGTCCTTCAAAATGATTTACCTAGAAATGAATCTTGATTCAAAAGCCAACAAGGCCTTACATATATTCTTTTGGTCATTGATATATTTCTTCTAGGAAGTATCAAACCATATGATTCCTATATCCTCTAGAATATATGATCTGATTGCAATAGTGCTTGGGATTGTATGTCTATGTAGAATGCCATTTTGCTCTATTCAATGATTAGGTGTGATGCTTTCTTTAAGTGCTAGTATGATATAGGTACAGGAGTTGCTTGTATCAGTTGTAACTAATTAAAATTTATCCTTCGGTTTGCTCAAGACTTGAACCATTTGGCAACTGTGTCTAATTATCCTTTGAATACAATCTGCTGATACATGATTTGGTATGGTTCTAATTATCCTTTATAATATTCTCATCTGTCACTAATAGGTAATCTTAAATTCAGTGCTATTTTTTAGCCTGGTTTCAAAAACATTCATTGCTTTTTTTTTGGGGATAATTCTATGTTTTACTATGGTTTTAAATGCTTGTTGTCAGATAAAAAGGGCATCCTGGTATGCTTACATTATTTTAATTTTGTGATTGGCTAAAGATGGCTTGCTTATCACTGTATATCAGTACTGTTCAGCTAATTGTCAGTTGTCACTGCTATTGTCTCTAGGTCTTCTTGTGAAGCTGCACAAGAAATAAGTATGGAGGAGCTTGCAGAATTGATACCTATAAAATCTGGTATGGTATAAATTTGCCCCAAACTGTTAACTCTGTTCTTCAGAAGTTGGATTTCATTAGTAGTTATTTCCCAATAGAAAGGCTGAAGATGAATTTTCAGGAGTGAGTGAACTAGAATACTAGACTGCATAGAGCTGAGTTACATTCTGCTATCCTACAAAATTACAGCAGAAGTAGACTATGGAGAAGGGCCGAACATTACCCTTGATTGGATGTGCCAAAGGGCCTCATTGTCTTTTGTAGTCTATAGTAGTATGGCACATGGAAGCCCGGTTCACGTAGCTCCAGCTTGCACAGGGTCTGAGGAAGGGTACGACTACTTTGGGTCTTTTGTACTTGGCAGCATTTAAAGGAAACTTGTGGTCGTCCCTGCTTCTATGAAAAGCAGTGTTAGCTTGCCCATGCTAATGCCCCATTACCCCTTACATAGCACACATTCTTTTCACCTCCCATTGGGCCTGTAGGTTTTATATTAAAATTTCAAGACGCGGCTTTTTAGATCACATATCTTGTCAGTGAGGTACATCTGCATTTAATGAAATTTTGGTGTTGCAATTGCGAGCATGCGTGTTCTTTTGATAGTTGGAGTTTTCTGTCACCATTTGTTACCGAGATGCTTTTGGTGGTTTGCAGGTCCAGGTGGAGCGAAGAAGTCCAATGCAAAGATTGAAGCGGACACTATTGATGCTTCGGATGGGTTGGACACACTTGCAAACCTTGCTATTCTTGGTGAGGGAGAAGCTTTTCCTTCGCAGCCAACAACAAAACACCCTCGTCATCGTCCGGGGTGCTCATGCATTGTATGCATCCAACCACCAAGTGGGAAGGGCCCAAAGCACAAGCATTCTTGCACCTGCAATGTCTGCATGATGGTTCGTCGTCGTTTTAGAACACTCACGCTTCGACGTGAGAAGCGCAAGGATACAGATCCGCCTCGCAAGAAAGACACAGGACATACAGCCGATACAGTTTCACAAATTGGATCTGGCCCACCGGCAACCGGTGCCAGCAAAATTAGCTCCCCCCAGAAAGCAGACGCAAATGCGAATAGGCCTCAAGACATGGCTGTAGATCATAAGATGACGTCCTCCCCAGTCAAGAACCATATTGACCTCAACATTCACCCTGACCGTGATGACGAGCAGTCGCCGAAGGCTGATGCAGCTGGTGCGACCAGACTCCGAGACGATCCGACATAGACTTGGCTTGCTGCTCATAGTTGGGATCATACTTTTGAAGTGGACATACATGACGTATGGAGTATAACCTTTTGAAATGTCTATACCGACGAAGTGTCGTGCGGAGCAGTAGCTTAGGTGTTTCCCTTCCTACACCAAAGATCGAGACTCCGTTTGCTGGAGCAGATTCCAGTCTTTATATTTTCTTGTACACCCTGTATGTAGGTGTTGCTTGGGGGCGTTGCGTACCCTGTATGTATTGTAAGAACAGCGCTCTTGAGCGGCAGGTTAGAAGGAAATTATTGGCGTACTGAATTCATTCCTGTGCTTCATTTGTTTCACTGTCCCAGAGCCGGTCAAGCGCTGTTAGGTGGAAAAGCAATTTGTTTCAGTATTTTGTCCAAGGTAATCGCTCTTCTGTTAAATCCGATCGGTGTCCTTGAGGATAATTTGGCTCTCGGCCGTAACTTGAGGATAGTTTGGTTCGTGTTAAATAACGCTACGACTTTCCCATCGCAATATGGTGAATGTCAATTCTAAACATCGATTATATCACAACAGATTAACAGAGGAGCGCGTAATAATAAGCAAAGAACCAAAGAACAGCAGCTCAGTTGTAAGCAAGATCAGTACTGAAGCCCTGCAAAACCACTTTGGGAGTTCAGGGCATGGACATAACCGGCCAGCTCCTGTCACGCTAAGTAGTTCGTTCTACCGAACCGATCCTTCTCTCTCGCGCGCAATACACCATCGCTACCACCTCCTCACTTGACGAAACCGTATCTTACACGGACCACGTGCCAAAGCCAAAATCGAGAACGAACTCGAAACACAAAAAAAGGCAGCAACCTTTCCCTGCACGTCGCAACCATTTTCAGTAATGGCCGCCCCCGCTCCCGCTGAGCCTGAGCATCTCGTTGTAGTGCTTGAGCGACTCCTGCCGCTGCAGCCGCATCTCCATGTTGAACTTGTTGATGAACGCCTCCACCCGCCGGTTCAGCTCGTCCTGCCCGAGCGACGGCTCGCGGCGCACGGGAGCCGGAGAGGGGGCCTTGCTCCTCCCCTCGCCGAACGTCTCCGCCTTCCGCATCGCCGCCGCCGCCGCCGGGGCGGGATCGACCTCCCCGCTGCCGCCGCCGCCGGATGGGTAGCGTCCTGGGCGGGTGTCCCAGGTGTCGGACTTCTTGAGGTGCCGCGCCAACGGCCGCGCGCGTCCCTCGGTGATGGCCTTCCACGTGCTCTCCAGCGTCTCCTCCTTCCGCGGACGCGCCACTCTCAGAGCTTTGCTCCCTGCATCCACATGCCGGATCCCCTCAGTATCAAGAACACTTTGTATCGAATGGAATTGGATAATAATATTGCTCCTTGTAGACTACTGGCAAAAATGAAACTAACTTTGTGTCGTGTTACCTTCGGGGCTTGGCTTGGTTGCCTTGCGGCTGAACCTCGCCGACACGAGCGGCTTCTCCCTCGAGTTGGTCAGGTCCGCGAACGGCGCGACCTCGTCGTCCACATACTTGTCGACCACCACCGGCTCTGCGCCCGTCCGTCTCGGCGTCCAACTTGACATCGGAATCGCGAACTCCTCCTCCTCCTCCTTTTCCAGCGCCGGCACCGGTGACGGTTCCGTCAAGTTATTTCTCTTCACCACCGGCTCCTCAGCCGCCACGAGCTTCTTGTTCCTCTTCACCACCGGCTCCTCAGCCACCACGTACCCCACCGCCTGCACCGGCGCCACGGCCGACTCAGCTACCTGCAACAGCGCCGCCGCCGTCTCGACCGCCGCGACGCCCTGCTCCGGCTCAAGGCCCGTGGACGCGGTCGAGTGGTCGCTGCCGCCGGGCTGGAAGCGCGACGACGCCGCGATGGAGATGATGATGACGTTGATGACGAGGTAGAGGTACGGCGGCGTCATCCACGCGGTCGCGGCCTCCCGCGCGCGCGGCAGCCCGTCCGCGACCAGCGCGACCGTTGCTGGCCCCAGTAACCGCGCGCCAGCCGCCGCCAGCGCCGCCGCGACCGCCGTCGCTGTGGCTGCCTTCATCACCGTCCGCTCGTACCCCATAGCCGCCGCAGCCGTTCCAGGCTTTCAGTTCTCTCTGCTCCGAAGAACCACGGCCGCTTGATTTGCTCCCAGCTTTGTGCGTCGTGGCACTGGCAGTGCGCGCGCTTCGTAGCTGTTGCTGCGTGTGCGTGTGGTGCGCAGAGGAAAGCGAGCGAGCGATGACGAGGAGAGGTGGGGGCGCAGCGGGAGGAATTTATAACGAAGGGGTTGAGTGGGCGGGGAGCCGTGGGCCGTTGGATGATGATGTTTGTTTCAGACGGTGTATATCGCGCGGGAGCCTGCGAGGATTATCCATAGAACGGTCTAGATCAGCAAGCAAGCTAGCGGCAGCGGCAATGGTAATTGGAACGTGGGTTGTGGGCTTGTGGCTGCTGGCTGGCTCGTGTGGCCGTGATCGAGCGAGCGCTGGCTCATGGCGTTCTGCGCGGTGCATTTTCACAGTCCTGCACGACTACCAGACTGGCTGCCTTTCTTACGACGTGCAGCGTGGGTTCGCCAGTGCAATCCATGTTCCAGGGACGGGGTACGGGACCTGCACAGCACGCCCCATAACAGGGATCCACCTCGACGAGAGACAGGGCACGCAGCGAAAACGATGGGGAACCGGAACGAGCTCTCAAACCACGGCGCAGGCAGGCCTCGTGTCCTCACTCGTCGGCCTCCAGCGCGGCCACGTACGCTTTGTCCCCCGTTTTATTTACCGTCGCCGCGGCCGAGCTGGCAGCTCAGGAGGCCGCTCTTTTTGTTTTTCTATCTCTCCAGCTCTGGTGGGAAGTGTGCAGTTTCTTTTGTTTCTATATAAAAGCCGTGCCGGTTGTCTTGCCTGCCCATCTCTTTTAGTAGTTCGTGGTCATCCGTAAGGACCGTAACGCGGTAACGGAGTACTCGTATGCAAGACAAACTGCAAATGCGTCCAACACAACGCCTATCTTATTCCTGCAACCCGTCCAGAGTGATGGAGGAATCCATCTGACGGGGAATTTACGCAAGTTCTATAGTAGTAGTACTTGAACCCGAGTGCTGAGAACCTCTGTTTATAAATAGTACTTAGCAATTTTGATTTTTTTATGAACTGTTTGATCGCTCGTTTTTTTTAAAAAAAATTAACATACAAATATAAAAAATATACATTCTCAAAGTATATACAATGACAAATCTTATTATGTTATTTATAAGTTAATAAATCTTATAATTAAGTTAAAGCATGAACAGTAAAAATCAAATTTGCCAAATACTCCCTTCGTACTCATAATTTTGACAGTCTCACATGACTTTGACTTTAATTTTTTTTTAAAAAATATTTATCAAAAAGTGACATATATTTATTTTTATGAAAGTATATTTTAAAACAAATTTATTCATATGATTTTTATATTTCTAAACTTAATAATATAAAAATTATTTGTAATTTATATTTCTAATGTTTGACTAAACAAAACCCAAAACGATACTCAAGTGTTACGTGCGGCTGCGTCCACGAAAAAAATCATTATAAAAAAGCAGCTGATTACACCCATGAGGCTACGGTTGGAAACCAAATTTGCAGACGTACGGTACTGTTTCTGCCCATTCATGCATCACCAGCGTGCTGTAGGTGTAAGGTGTGTATGATCAGCGGCATATAAACAGCCGGTGAACGCGCAAGCACGAACGCCTCCTCCCACACGCCATACACGAAGCAGACACCGCGACCGATACGTGTCGGCACGGTACACGTCCGCACGATGAGGTGGCGGTGGCGCACGGCAAGGAGGTACACGTACAGTTCGCCAGCTACCGGCGTATGGCCGGTTGCTACCTTGGGGGGGGGGCGATCAACGAACTGTATGTATGCCCGATGTCGTACGTGCCCATCCACGACCCATCGACGCGCGAGGCGAGCCTGGCTTGCGATCGATCATTTTGGGTCAGTTTAGTTGCTTGTTTTATTCAGTCAGGCTCGTACAAGTGAGCCAAGCTCGTATGAGTTAGCATGCGATACTTGTTTGTTTGATTAGTTTTATGTGATCAATTTGATTGAAAAAAATACTAAGTATTTGCTCAACTGTATGAGAATATAATATAATATATAAATGTTGGAAGAATAAAATAAATATTAAGATAATATCTATTATATTTAAATATATAAAATATAATTTATTATTTTACTTGAAGCTTAATATATTTTTAAATATATTAATATTATTTATTACTTATTAATATTATTAAATATCTTACCTAAACTTGCACGCGCCGAGCCGGGCTGGAGGTCATTTGCATGCCCTAGACAGGCCGCAGACCTGCTGCAGGGAACCGATCAGGAGACGGCTGCACGCGGCCAGCGAGTCGGGTGCACCATCCAATCGCTCCCTTTCTGCCAAAAAATAGCCTGCTATGGCTGTTAGCTGATTTGTAAGGTATATCGTTAAAATATATTATTTTCATAGCTACTATTATTTAGCTACCGTAAAAAAAGCTAATAACTAATGATACTCGTTATTAGCTCTTCATTTAACTTCTATTAAAGGCCTAAATATAAACCGAGCTGTTGAAAATAAGCTACGCAAAGCCTAGATCCAAATCGAAGCTAAAAAGTATTCTTTTGTACTAAAATAAACTTGACCTTTAGGTTTCATGACATCAAATTTTGACCTATAATTTTTACAAATTTAATCAATTTTAATAATATAAAAATATACATTTTAAAAATATTAGTTAAGTCGAGCATGATGGTGGCTGTTGACATTTAGGATGAAGATGTGTGCATTTTTTTATATATTTTAGACATTTATCTTATTTAAAGAATTAAATATTATAAGTTACTCTCTCCGTTCTATTTTTAGTTTTTGTTGACTACTCCCTCTGTTCATTTTTATACGTCGTTCTAGCTTTAGGCACAGGAATTAAGGAAAAGTAAAAAATTATGGTACGTAGAAAATGAAGAGAAAAAGATAGAGATAGAGATTTATTGGAAAGAGAAAAAGTGTATTAGAAAGAGAGAAAATTGTATTGGGAAGTGCATTAGAAAGAGAGAAAGGTGTATTGGTAAGTGAGAATGACATATATTGAGGAACAAATTTTAAATGCTAGAATGATTTATATTTGTGAACGGAGGGAGTACTATTTTGATCAATGATTTCAACAACTTTAATTAATTTTTATAATATAAAATATATATATATTATAAAATTATTCCTTCTGATTTATTTAAAAGTACAAATACTATGTTTTTAAATTTAATCGACTCTATAGTAATTATTGGTCAGAGTTGTAATAAACAAAACTTAAAAATAAATTTTTATATTGGTCAGAGTTGTAATAAACAAAACTTAAAAATAAATTTTTATTAGGACGAAGGCAGTATACTATTTTAATAGAAAAGGAGGCAGTATAACTTTTCTTAACTTTTATCAACACCACTGCTAAATGGTTTTTTCTGGGCGAAAAGGTCAGCGGATCGATGTTGGTGAGCCGCGGGCCAGTCGTGAAGTGACCTAATTCGTCTCTGCTTGTGATGTGTGTGCGCGCGCCACCTGCCGGCAGGTAGCTTTACCGCCTAGCTAGCTAGCCTACCGCGCCCGCCCGTTCACGCGCAGCCACATGCGCGCACGGCGGCGTCGCACACGGCGACCACGTCCACCGCCGCAGGTGGCGCACGCGGTACTCCTTAATTACCTCGCTCGAGGTTACGCGGCCGGCCACGTACGAAGGCGCGCCGGAGCTCCAGCCTCCAGGTAACTCAAACGTCCACGCCGCTTTGGCCGCTAGCTACACGCGTGGGTGTCGTACGTGTCCGTCGCTGCAGCTGGGTCACTATGCGCGCGCGATTCGTCCCTAACGATGATGATGAAGTATGTGGCCGGTCACGGATGCACACGTTACCGAGTTACGCACGCAAGGTCGAAAACTAAACTGCAGAACAGCGCGCACGACGGCGATGCTGGCAATTTGACTTCCCGTGATTTGTACTACGTACCACTCCGTCCTGGATGTAGCTGTCTCCCTCTAGTGCTTTAGACGACTATGGCTTCGATTCAAATCAGAATTCAACCTGTCTTGCCGTGCGCTAACACAGCATATGATCGCTTGGGTGGCCAAAGCCGGGCCGGCCGCACATGTCGGGCTATGCAGATCTCGGGGAAAGCGACGGTTCCCGAACTCCGCGACGTCGGCGGCGGCCTGGGCCCCGGCGAAAACGACCACCTAGCACCGCCACGTACCGCGCGCGCGCGACGCTCGCTTCCGCTCCGCAAAATACTCGTGTCCATCCTGCCTGCGCGAGACAGAGGCCGGCTGTGGTCCGAGTGGAGGAGGACAGAGCGGCGCAGGGACCAGTTGTGGTGCTGCCCGTTAATTCGCGGACGCGTGGGACACGAGATTACATCTATACGTCAGGAGACGTACATTACGTCTGCGTGGATCCGTGGAGTACTGTACATGGCTACTGAATTAGCTCTAGATATAAACTCTATATCGTATTACCAAATCTACTTATACAAATCTAAATTACCTAATCTCCCATGAGTATGCGTCTCAGATCAGCACACGTACCTCGTGCCTACGATACTGCCTACCTGTCGCAACCTCGCTTTTCTACGTAGGCATCGACATGTAGACGGTGCCGAAGATTCATGCGCTTCAGTTATGGATGAAAATTCTGGCGCGCAATCTGCTTCGTTAGCTAGAGGCGCCCAGAGGCCCCAGATGCACGTGAGTTCAGGCGCGCGGTGCACAAATCGCTCGTCATCAACGAGACCAGCGCGCGGGCAGCAAATCTTGCCAACAATCCGGGGCCTCGGCCGGCGGCGGGTGGAGAGCACGAGTACTTTTCTCGACGCTGCTCGTGGATACGAGCAGTTCGGCGCGTCTTGCCCCGTTGCCCGCCGCCGGCCGCGTACGGCGCACATGCGTTCTTCGTCTGATGGATCCGTGGCCTGCTGCCTAGTACCAACCCGTGAGCATGCAGTTTGTAGTTTCCGGCAGGCAGGCATGTGAGCCGGCGACCGACCAGGCGCAGCGGATCGAAGCCGTGCGTGCCGGACCCATGTGCAGGGCCAGATTTAGTAACTCGTCATGTCAGCGCGTTCTTTTTGCTAACCTTTAAGCGGTACTGCTCCGTAACATGTTGGGAGCGTCTGAGCGAATCTGAAATTGTTTATCCTAATCGGACCAACGTCGTACTCCTAGTCACACTGTAGACAGAAAGCTTGGCTTTCCGACCGAATCGCGAGCTGTGTTTCATTTCGCCGTTCGCGATGCGCTCCGTACTACACAGGTCACAGAAGGAAAGCTTGCGGGCGCCTTCTGTGGCGCGCTGCGCAGCATCTGTATTTGCTGGAGATCGTGTCTCCGGTGAGTGAGTGGCCGCGATCGACTGACGTTACGTCCGCGCATCGTGTTGCGGCGCGACTTTCCGAGACTTTCTCTGCTGCTGCCTGGTGGTGGTCGGTGTGGATGCTGACGGGTCACTTACCTACCAGCCGTCCCACGCCACGCATTATTTTTTCATTGGGTGGCTCTATCTACTTCCAGCGAAATAACCGCAGTGCATGAATCATGATTAGTCGTAACTTGATCGCCGCCACACGCTCCTGGGCGCTCGACGGGTAATCACTTTCGATCCGCCGCCCACCATGTGCCTAATCCGCAAAGAAAACGCGCGCGCCTGTTACGTATGCGTACGACCGCGGTGCACCGGTGGTGCTCACAAGTCACATGACAGGTCGGTCGATCGAGCTTGAGCTGGTAATTGCTCGAACGATCGGATGTTACTTGTATGGTTGCAACCAGGACCAGAGGAGGCATGTTCATTCAGACCAATTGGCCATGTCTTGATGGTTTATAGTTGTAGGTATAGGTATAGTAACACTAACACATAAAGGTGCCCACATCACTGTCTCGGTGCAGTGTTCCCGTCTGACCTCGCGCGGCGCTGACGTACGCGTGACACCAAACATATGCGATACGCGTACGTTCTACCCGGCCGGCGTACACATACGTATGCTACTACTACGCTTACAGCCCTTGGCTGGATGTCTATCTAGCAGTACACGCCCGGCGCCTAAGTACGTATCCCCTGACGTGTGCAGACACACGCGCGACACGTGGGCGATGTATACTAGCGCGCACTATTCCAAAGAGAACCGGAGCGTATACTCAACGCACATAAAACAAGACGAGAAGATAGCAACGGATATACCTGTACGCATACGGGCGCCCATGCAAGTCACGCACTGACGCCGTGTATATCTAGCTACGTGCATGTTGCCGTGTGAAGTCGATCGCGCGGACGATAAGGTTGCTCCATGTCTATCCATGGTTGCCGCTAGCTAGCTAGCCGCGTAATCATATGAGAAACTGAATTACTACGAGGTTAATCGGCTAATTGAGCGCTTGCATCATCAAAGGATTCTTTCTTGTCGGCAAGGTAGAGCTCTGTCTCTCCACCTTCATGTTAACCCGCAGAGTAGGGGTACATCGCTGGGCGCTGGCTAGCCCAACGCGGGACGACGCTTGCACAAATAAAAACCGCCGGGCCGGCGCTGGCCATGAACCTCCAAGGCACAGGGGCTGAATGATGCAACGACGTCCAACTAATCGAAGTCTATCTAGCCCGTTGAACTCGACGTCCTTGTCGGTCCTCATCGTTCCGTCACTGGTCAGGAGAAGTCACGTCCGATCCGAGTTGAACGTAGGCCTTCCCTGTTCGTTGTTTTTGGTCGGAGGCACTTCCCAACTTGTATTCCATTTCTATCATATATACACAAATACTTCTTCAATCTTACGTACGTACGTAATCTGTAGTGTATTTATGTGCCGACTGTATGAACGTGCGTGTAGTAGCTGGGTACGTGTAATGCACAAACATCATCATGCAACGGACGACGCCATACATAGCCATGGACTGTGAGGAGTGACGATCGAGATAACGATAAGGCCGGCGGTCCAGATATATCCATTGGTATCCAAGGTTTTAGAAATCGGTCCTGATCCGTTTTTGATGGTGGAAAAAAAAACAGGCAGCTAGTCGGAGCAATCGGTCGGTAGTCAGTTTTGCTATAATATTGATTCGGTTTTTGACCGAAAACCGATCACATACTTAAATCATCGAAGCGGATCAGTTTCATCGAAAACCGTAAAACCTTATCGGTTTTAAACCGTTTCGAAAACCCTGTTGGTATCTTTCTAATATTTCTGTACGTATGAACTCACGTGGCGTTGACCATGGAAACTTTACTATACCATGGAGCATGTAACTTTCTGCATCATCAGCGAGTAATACTAATAATCACCAAGCTAGAAATTAGATCAGCACGTCTTAATTTATATCCTATCTTAAAGATGTTACTAACTATTGTACACTGGCATTCTTAATCTTGTCGACAACATCGCTGTCCTGGATGCGGGAGGCGCCCTGGCATCGACGGCAAACCATAACCCGCTCGACACTTGCATCATCTCGTGAGCCCCAGGCGGGAGGCACCTGGACCGGCGGACGTTTACGCTGGATCCGCGACATCCAACTAACCAAAATAATCTCTGCACGTTTCAGTCGAAAGAGACTTCGATGCCTCCTCTGTACGTAGCACTACACGTCCTGCTGCCTTGTTGGTTGGAGTCGTCAGTCGTGCCGGCCGCATGTACTCACTGCTGTAGGTATCTCTCTATTCCACCGTGCACAGTCCAGCTTATTCGATCACCTTTGTCATGACATCGAGGCCGGGGAACACCGAAGTTGAGACCATGCGTCTAGAGACTAGCTTGAACCTGGTTGACGTCACGGCAACTCTTTGAGTTTTAAAATTATTATCTCTTATTAGTTCAAAATTTAAACTAACCGGAGACACAGTAATTGTGCTTAACCTGTCTCATGCGTTCCCATGCGTGCAAAAGCTATGCAAAGAGACAAACACACATAGCGGGCATTCCACGTCGTCCGGACGCCCCAACGGTCACCTCGCGAGGGAGGCGACGCGCATGGCAAACCTGCCCAAATACACAAAAATCCACCAAAATCGAACCCAAATCCCAGCACAAATCACCCTAACTAGGTCGCTTCCACCTCTAAGAGTCAGATCTACTGGAGGCTTGAGGGATTGCAACGGGAGAAGCGCTCAAGCAGCAGGCTCACCGATAGAAGTGGAGTTTGGGGATGGAGCGATGGTTCCCAAGCGGGACTTCTCTTGGTCCAGATCCTTTGCGGAGGTGGTGCGAGGAACGCTCCCCTTGGCCGTTCAGGAGCTGTCCAACGCGCCCGACGGCTCCAGCGTCGGATAAGCTCTTCTTGGCTATCCAGCAGCTGTCCAACATGCCGCCGATAGCTCCATCGTCGGATACGAAGCTGATGACCCCGAAGTTTCAGGTCAGTACAATAGGCCCTCCTTCCAAATCTTATGTCGAGGTAGCCAAATCCACTTGCAGACCGAAGGATCCAAAGTCTCACCTCCATGCTGCCACCTCTTCGGCATTCTCACCGGTGTTTGGCCAAAGCCGGAATTGCCACGTGAGTAGCGAGGACTCATCAAGTAGCTCAGACTCATCTCTGTGCCGAAGGGGCACAGCTGCACGTCAAGCTGTGCTGCACATTCCTATTGAAGGATGGCAGCAGGTGCTTTCTAGGCGCCGTAGGCACAATGGAGGACCTTGGTCGAAGTTTCGAGCTTCTGGGCATGTGGCAGAATGATCTGCATCTATCAACCGTCGGGCCACCTTCTTAAGCAAGATGCAAGGGAAGTGCTTCAACTGCCTCGCCTCTGACCACAAGGTTTCATGCTGCAAATATCCGACTCGATGCTGTGTATGCCACCTTTCAGGTCACATTTCATACCGGTGTCCGTCTCGTCGGTGGCAGCCGACTTCTAGCTGCTTCAAACCCGTCGTCAAGCTGGATAGCTCCATTGAGCCACGCTTCAGTGTGTTCCAAAGGTTGCAGTGGAAAGGACAAAAGGTTCAGTTGGGTGAATGCCCTCCCCTAGTAGATATGGCGATGAATCATGGAGAAGTTGGCAGCAGATCTGTGATCATCAGTTGTCCCTGGAGCATCATGTTGGTCATCGAGTTTGCTCAGCTGCACCAAGTGGCAAAGTCAATGCCAATGATAAAAGTGTTGACACTTCTTGTGCTAAGATCTCAAGAGATGAGGCGGCAACTATGCCTGCTCTTGAAGATCCCCTCCAAGTGTTCTTTCAGCCCACTAAGCATTCAAGAGACTTACTAGATGATCCAATCATTTGGGAAGCAACGCTTCTATGTTCCAATGGTGCTGACCCGCAGCCAATGGGATTCTGCAGCAAGACCAGCAATTTTTCAAGGAGCTAGAAACTGGATTTGACAATCAGAATAGCATAGAAAAAAGGCTAAAGCTGCAATTCAGTGGCCTTCATGGGTTACCCAAAGACACAAGAAGTCGGTCAACTTTACAGACCTCTCCCGTTAAAATCTTGGATTGTTTTTAGACTCCATTAAAAATTAGAAGTACAGCAGAACAATTGATTGGGCATCAATTAATCAAAACCTTGAGAACCTTCAAGCATAATGGGGTACCTCCTCTGTCTCCCTCTACACTTCAAATTGCATCATCCAAGAAAAAATCAGTGTGATCCTTTGCTGTTGTTGTAAGTACGAAGGGCAATCAGTGTTGCAACCAAAGATTGAAGAAAAATTCTTGCATCAAGGTGGTTCGAGATATGTTGACAAAGAAATGACTCTTCATTAAGAAAGCTAAGCAGTGGGATGATTTGTTTATACAGCAGCACCTGAACATGAACAAGCAACCGTTCAAAGAGTTTGTGAAGGCAATCAGAGTGCTAGCCAAGATGGATAAGATCTTGTGTTAGTTGCTTCAATCTGCTCTTTGGACCCTACATGTCTACTGGTCCCCCTAGTTGTCGAAATCATCAAGCATTCCAAGATGAGTAGCCGTAGTTGTTGATAAGTAATGGGTTCACTACCAGAAAAATGGATTTCCCCTAGTGCCCACAACACACGGGAAAAGCTAAATTGCACATGGGAATGATGTTTCCCTAGTGCAAACTCTCACAACACACGGGAATAAGTACACGGGGACCGTTACACGGGAAAGACGGAATTCCCAGAGTGCAAAACTCAAAGCACACGGAAAATTTGGTATTCTCGTGTGCTTGTTCAAAACACACGGGATATAATAACACACGGGAAAACTAGGCCAGAACAGCTCTTCTAAACAGTAATGTTGAATAGCTAATTCCTTTCCAATCCAAACTTTCACTAATTCAATAAACTGAGACCCACAATGGTAGATACAAATATTCATGCATCACTTAGTAATAGGCAATATCCAATATGCACAACCATTACAAATATTAGAGTCACAAAAAAAATTAAAAAGACCATTACAGCAAGTTCAGAAACAAATGACCAACATCCAAGTCTTTGCCAATTTCAATAAAAAGAGCATATAGGAGGAGAAACCTACTTCAAGTAAGTCCGCTATCATTTGCACTTCCATGTATCTTCGTCTGAACAACTCTATTCATGCCTGAAATTTCAGAAGGCTAGAGCGCACCAAAATATTTAGCCTGTACAGCAGAACAAGAAAGAAAAGCAGTATTAATGTAGATACATGAGGCATAAATAAAAGGGACTCGTATATAACTAAGCTAGTTTTTTTTTTCTCTGTGAACCCTGTTAACAAGTGCACACCAGTTTGGAATATGAAAGATTAAATGTAGTGGGTGATATAATTTCTTGGATCGAAGTGACATTAGAAATATAATGTGAAGAAGAGAAAAATGATATTCTAGCACTAATTGCAATAATCAGTACAAATTCAGAAAACAAAGAAGGAATACTGGCATAAAAATACATAATGGCAATGACTTTTAGAAAGGAAACTTTGAGTATTGTACAAACTGCAGAACTGCTATATATATATATATATATTCAAAACTAATCACGCACAAGGAAGAAACTGCTTATTTCTGAACATTGCATTATGCGAAAAAATTAAATATTGAAGTTCTGATGAGATAACAAAATTATTGTCATCTCAATTGGGTGCCTACCTAAGTAGTCCTCATAGGTCTTCCTCTACAAAGGATGACTCTGCACCTGCAAGAAGACAGACAATTTTAATATAGCCTAAATGTAGAGAAACAAACAAATTAACAACTGTTGATCTTATAAGACTCACAGCAAATCGATCTGCATGTTCACCTTGCCACTCCATTTGTGCAGCCCCGCCTTGGTCCTGAATAAGAGTATGTCGTTGTCGCTTCTTGTAGTATAACAAATAATTAGTAGAATAAAAAAAGTTACACTACAAGTAACTTCAAATAAGAGGTATGACTACCAAAATTGCCAGTTCCAAGAAGATGCTTAAGATAACCAAAAGCTATCAAAATACTGACTCCGGAAGAGAATAACGGGGTGTTTCCCCAGTGCCAACGTGTTTTCCCGTGTGCTTCTCACAACACAGGGGGAAATAGAGAGATTTCTCTAGTGTCAAGCTGATTTCCCGTATTCTTTTCGCGACACAGGAGATAGTAACAGATATTCTCGTGTGTAGGAGAAAAAACACAGAGGAAACTTATTAACATAAGAGATAATTGACTTTTCTGGTAGTGAAGATAAATAATGGCCAGCATGGCGCCAGGGACTACTCCCATGAAATCGATGCCATGATTTCTATAGGCATTAAGTCGTGACGATAAGGTGGCCAGGTCCATCCATGTCTATCCACGGGCTCCTGTACGTACGACGCGTTCGCCGACCTTGTTGAATCCAGTCTACTCCGTATAAAGCACGCAGTGACGCAGGTTTATCCGAACCTTTACATGCTTATCGATCGACACTAAGCTTGCCCGCAGTGTCTCCCAACTTCCTGCCTACCTGCCCGCATCGCCGGCGAGCCAAACCCTGCTGGACACATGCACGATGGAGCGCCGCCCATGCACCGGTCGAGCGCGACCAGAAGCACCTGGAAAACGGACCCAACGGCCAACTAAAATTTCCGTATAGCTCTGCGCGTCGTCGTCGCCGGTCACTTATACATCAGCGTGTCAAGTCGATCCGTGGGACAGGGTACAGCACCTGGAGCCTCCTACACGTTCGATCACACTGCCACTAAAGGGAAGAGATAGTGGTTTTGCACCGACCATGTGTAAGTATAGTGGTCAATGGTGTTGTGTGGCTCGTACCTTTGTCCTGGGCATACAAGCCGTGTCACTGTTAATCTACCTCGGTGTATCCCACGGCACTGCACTGCTCTCTAGATCATGTACAGGAACAGATAACTGTCGTTCAACGTGACAACGTCGACGGCGGAAAGGATTCAGGTCGAACAATCCACAGAGAAAACCAGCTGGGATGGAGACATGATAGATGCGAGGATAACTGGATAAGTACAATCTAAGACTCACTAATGTAGTATACTGTCGAATTCACTAGAAAAACTTTGCATTCGCAGCCAAAAATCAAAAAACAGGCGTTGGCGGTTGAGACATGGGCCTACCCACGAATACCATTCGAGCCCAGTGAACGACATAACAATCCGACCAGGCCGAGTTCACCTAATGTGGGCTACGTGGGCTGCCAATGCGCAGGCCCGGCCTGGAGCCTTGACCTTCCAGCATTTCTGTATTTTTTCTGTCTTCGGGGGAAAAAAAGGAGTGCCGACACTAATCGTCGTCCTCTTCGTCTCCGGCGCCCGCGCCGGCGAGCCAGCCACTCCCGGCCGGAACTCCGCCTTGGTCGTCGTTCTCTTCGCCCTCCTCTCCCCAGCTTTCGTTCGCAAGGAACCAGGAACCCCCGCGGAAACTCTGCCTGTACTGGATTGGAGCTGACTGGATATCTGTCGGGGCTTGGAACAAACTGATTTCTTTCGTTGGTAAGGAACTCTAACTTCGCTGGATGCATTACTCCTAGAGCGGATTATATTCTAGGAAGCCTTGTGAATTTGCCATCGAGCAATCGATTCCTTTTTTTTTCTGTTTCCCGTCCATGGTTTGGTGGCTAACTTAGAGGGGTGCTTCATGCGATTAGGTTCTCTTCTTCTTCTGCGCACTCAAGATCACTTTCGTAGGCGCTGGTCTGGGGTTCAAGGTGAGGGCGCAGGTCATTTCCCACCAAAAGTTGGGGGTTCAAGTGAACCCCCATGCCGTCCGGGTCCGGCTCAGAGAAGAATGATCCCCAAATCATCCCGGGTTCTGCGGCGGCGCCTTCATTGGTTCAGACATTCCAGCCTGCTCGTGCCACGGGCAGTGCCGCAGCTGATCCAAGGTTATCACAGCAGTCTTGGCCCGGCCATGCGGTCCTCCTGCGTCCATGCGCGCCTTGGCCTCCAAGAGATTCGTCCGTGCCACAGCTGCAGGATACTGCAAATCCGCAGCAAAATGGGGTATCTTCTCCGTGTCCTTTATTTTCCTTTTCTGTTGAGAGAAGAATAGTGCCTCGTCACCGGCTGTTCTAAGAACATTTCTTGATGGGCAGGATGCTGGGGCAGAAGTGGCTGCTGCTGATGTTAACCCTGCGATCGATAGCTGTGATGAGAATATGGTGCCCAAGATAAATATGATATTTGAGGGTGAGAATGATGCGTATGAGTTCTACAATGCGTATGCAGAGAAAGTAGGCTTCTTTGTTCGGAGATCAACACTCTGGACAACATCGAAAAACATAATCACTAGGAGGACTTTTGTCTGCTCAAGGGAAGGTTTTCGGGAGAAGAAAAAGGGTGCGAAGGAAGCAAAGTGCCCACGTCCTGAAACAAGAATCGGGTGTCCCGCAAGCATGACCATTAGACTTACCACTAATGGCAAGTACCGTTTGACAGAGTTTATACCGAACCACAACCATCAGCTCGCAACAGCATCTACCATTCATATGCTGAAGGAAAAGAAAATCAGACGTAAAGCTCGGGCTGTGAGAGAAAATCTTGTGGATGATACTGTGAGAACTCCAGAATTCGAGAATGAAGATGAGGCCTATGAATTTTACAGCATGTATGCGGGGAAGATTGGATTCGGCGTGCGAAAGGCAAGCATGACAGTGAATGCTGACAATGTTATAACCAGAAGAATGTTTGTTTGTTCAAAAGAAGGATTCCGTGAGAAGAAAAGAGGGGCGAGAAGAGTACAGAAGCCTCGTCCAGAGACCCGGACTGGTTGTCCTGCATGTATGGTCATAAGGCTTACAGCTAATGGTAAATATCATGTCACAGAGTTTGTTACATTCCACAATCACCAGCTTGGGGCTGCAGCAGCTTCTAATCTTGTGATAGTATCACAAAGTGCAGAAAATGATCAGCTTGATGGAGTTCATCTGGTAGATAGATCGCCAGGTGATCCTATCCACAAGCAAAATCTTATTAATGAAAATGTGATTGGATACACCCCAGAAGGTAGAAGTTGCAAAAGATACAAGCTTACAAAGACTCCGCACCACGGTGATGTTGGTGCTATCCTAGAGTACCTGCAAAAGATGCAACATGATAATCCTTCATTTTACTATGCAATAAAATCTGATGAGGATGGAAACTTCACGAATTTTTTCTGGGCAGATTCAAAGTCTATCATAGATTTTGATCACTTTGGTGATGTAGTATGTCTTGATTCAGGATATGCATTGCAAGACTATGGCAGGCCACTTGCTTTGTTTACAGGTTTGAATCATCATAAGCAAACAGTAATATTTGGTGCTGCAATGCTTTATGATGAAAGTAATGAAGCTTTCAAATGGTTACTAGACACTTTCAAGATGGCAATGAATCAAACCCATCCTAAAACATTGTTGACTGATAGATCTGCTGTGATTAGTGAAGTTGTTACAGCCACATGGCCTGATACAGCCCATCGTTACTGTGTTTGGCAAATTTACCAATGTGCTCTTCAGCAACTGAGTCAAGCTTTCCATGGATCAAGAACTTTAGAATGTGACTTCAAGAGATGCTTATTTGATTGTGAGGATGAAGATGAGTTTCTGACAGCGTGGAAGGAAATGTTGGAAAAGTATGACCTAGAAGATAATCAATGGCTAGCAGATCTGTTCTCAGTAAAGGAAAGATGGGCACTGCCATATGGTCGTGAGACAATTTATGCTGATATGAAAAGCGCCCAGCAGAAGGAAAGCTTGACAGCTGAGCTGAAAAATCATATGTCCCTAGATTATGACCTTTTGCACTTCTTTGAGCAGTTTGAAAGACTGTTATGTCATCGTCGATCTGCAGAGCTGGAAGCTGATGTGAATGTTAATCAGAGCACAAAAAAGGCACCTCCTATGCGAATATTAAGGCAAGCTGCTAATGTATATACTCCTGCAGCTTTTAAAATGTTTGAGAGAGAATTTGAGTTGTACATGGATTGTTTGCTATACAGATGTAGTGAGGTGGGTACAATTTCTGAATATAGGATATGTGTTGAGGACAATCCGAAAGGTCACTTCGTTAAATTTGATTCGCTCAATTCCATGGTCAGTTGCAGCTGTAAGACATTTGAGTTTATGGGCATCCCATGTCGCCATATGCTGAAAGTTCTTGACACAAGAAATATCAAGGACCTTCCTGCTCAATACATCTTGAAAAGGTGGAGGAAGGATGCTAAGTCAGGATCTTCAAATGGTGGCTATGCTTTCTCTTTCGACGGGGATACTGAGTCTGCTCAGGCGAAACGTTATACTACGTTGTGTCGCATTTACGGTATGGCAGCGGCTCGGGCTGCAACCACTCTGGATTCATTTTCTTATATGGAAAGCCAGTCAAGGATACTTATGGATCAAGTAGAGCAAGTTATTCAAGCCAGCCCCCCAGACATATCTGTTTTTATTGGTGCAAACTGTGATCAAACTGAAAATTCAGTTGACAATATTGCCACAGGAGGCATGGACAGTCATGCTAACTTTATTAATGGCTCTGCTGATGGTATATGTTCAAGTGCTGATACTTTTTTCCCATTTACTTTTCTTTTAGTTGCCATGTAATGAGTGTGCTACTTAACATTGCAGGTTCCCTAACTTTTCCGTTCACATTGGGTGCTGGTGCATTGGATTTCCGTTAACTGCTAATCTGAGAAGCCACTAGCGACTGCTTACTGCGAGCAGCTAAACCAATCACAACACTGCAGGTGCAGGCCTGATTATGTTTCTGCTGTGTTGATTTGTCTGAAGAATGTTGGCACTCTTTTCCATTCCATTTGTACATAGGTAGTGGGAAGAATATCCTTGAGGTGGAAAGCAACCATTTGCTTCGATGGTGGCCTGGTTTAAGAAGCTGGTTGTTGCATAGCTTATGACACTAATGGCCGGGTCTCGGCAGTGTTCAGTCTTGGGGATTACTAATCGAGTGAATTTATTGCTTTGTAGTCTGATGATAGATAAGTAACTTTTCAATACTTCTTGCTTGCATCTGTACGAAATGTTGTACTATTATTAGCATGCGCCTACTTCACTAGCTTACTTGACAAGGTGTAATTTATGAAATCAAATTATTGTAGTGTAAGGAAGGGGAGCTCTGGTATATTGGTAAAGCTGTTGCCTTAGTTTGAGTTTAAAAACATGCTCTTCCAGAAATGCAGGAAAATAATGTCTAGAAAACATCTAAAGTGGTAGTGCCCTTCTTTGGACGCTGTGCAAGTGGAAGCTTCACGTGCCAGGCTTTTGTAAAAAGACAATTACCATAGCATTAGTGTAATTGTATATGTGAATCAACATTTTTTTATTCAAACTGGAACCTGCCTTGGCTGCACGTAAACGCTGGCTACCTTTTATTTATTTTTTAAGACTGCCTCTTGGGATTAGTAAGTACTACTACGAACTAAAATATAAATATTTCTAAATTCAGTCAAAATTTTTTTAGCTTTGATCATTAATTATAAGGAATGGATGATGATTTATCATACAGAAATTATGTTGCTAAATTCATCATGAAACACATTATCATAATACATAACTCTATATTAGAATTACTTTATTTTTAAATATTTTTACTTAAAGTTAAAATTTGATTTTGACTAAACGGTTGAGCCATACAAACGGTTGAGCAACATATTAACGTGGCAATGGAATATCAATTTATTAGATGTTTGGAGATATACATGAACAGATTCATAATCACAATAATGAAAAGAGGTTGAATCAATAAAATCCAATTGTTTTACAATACAAATAATATGTGCCACGTATTGCAGCGAAGTCATGGCCAAAAGAATAAAAACGCTGCATTATACTTTTGTAACTAATAAAGGTGTAATCCTCAGGTGGTTGGCATCAGCATCAGACAAGGAATTCTTCAACTGAAGAAACGTCATGGACTCTATTCAGTACAAGATTTCCCACTTATATGTCTGGGACAGCTAGTTATGTAACTATGTATCCACCAGAAGAAAAGCAGACTCGATTATAAACGTGTGCAAGCCCTTGTTCTCCCCAGTGTGCGGTCCAGTATCACCATGGCCCTGTTGTTCGATTTTTAATTATGCCATATCATGTCATCGTTTGGAGAAAAATCCTTGAGTTAATGAGGAAAAATCATAATCTTTTCCAGATTGAGATGGGAGGGTAGAAGAGGCAGTTATTGTTGAGCTCCTGTTAACATCTGTGCTTGCGGCCCCATTTGCTGGGACAACTGAACTAGTGTTGTACACTCTGCAATCAATAGGAAACATTACAAATACAAAATTAATCATTCAGTTCAAGGCAAAAATTTTAAATTTTCTTTAAATATACATACCACAATGCAGTATGAGATTCTAATTACAACAATCCAAAACAAAGCAAGGCAGGTAGTGCATCTTACCCAGGCGTCCCAAAATTGAAATTACTAGGAGATAATTCCTGATTGTTACTACTAACCTGCTAAACAGTAAAACGCAAAAAAGAAAAGGAGGATGAGCAGGGACTGATATCCAGATAATGTACATAGAAGGATCTGTGAGCATTTACCTTGCCCGCACCATTCTGTGCTACTGTTGGAATTGACCCAGGGTTTTGGTAACCAAGATCTGTCCAGTTTTGGAAAGGCAAGCTTCCTTGAGGGGCATTAGAAGCGTTCACAGTTAGCAGATTGGCATTTGATGAAGTTATTTGGGGTGTATTTCCAGCTTTGAGAGCAGCCATTAAAAGAGCTTGCTGCTGGGACATAAATGCAAGTTGCTGCTGATGGACCGCAAATGGTGACACCATATTGGACTGCAAGAAGAGGAATTTCTTAGAAGATAATATTTGCACTCTCTCATTTGGCAATAGAACCATTTGAACCATTTTGTCACACAAACGTTAGTCATGAAAGGAAGGTTACTGCTCACCTTCTCAAACAAACTCATGATATCATTCTTAACATTTGCTTGGGAAACAGCTGGAGCTGATGATAATGGGACAGGTGGCGAATCTTTAAATAAGTCTTCTAATCCTGCTGCTGCAGACTGGGGTTTACTTTCCACTGGCTTGGCAGAATCCTTTTTCTCCGAGCTAGGTGCTGGCGCTGCAGCTGAACAAATTAAATGTACCATGAACACAATTAAACTGATGTGGCACCAAATCCTGTGCCAAAAATGTATTACAGTGGTAGCGTAACAGAAAGAGATGTGGTGTAGTCATAAAGAAACATAATAATTCTTTCTCATTCATTGAAATGTTGTCCCAAGAGCTTACATTGGAAGCCATCCCATGCATTATCATCATTTGTAGATGACTCTGAAGCTTTCTCAGTTGTTTCATCCATTGATAACATGTTAAAGAGATCGGTAGCATAATCAACTTTAGCAGGTGGTGGAACTGATGGCTTCTCAACTTTAGGGGCTGTTGTATCAACTTTAGCGGATGATTTCTCTGGCTGAGGAGGAGAAACAACCTTGGGAACTGGCGGATCTACTTTTGGCTGAGATGATGCCTATTTTCCATGCAGTCAAGCAAAACCGAAAGTCAAGATCACAAACAAAAAACAAAACGTAGTAAAAAAAAAAATTAACCTTTAAATGTAAGCCAACTGTCTTCCAAACTAAATGAAACAGAATTAACAAACAATTCACAGGTTTTAACCTATAAGTTGACATTTAAGTTTAGATATACCTCCAGCATCAAACACTTGTCCAAATTTCAGATTAGAGGCTATGGTGTGCAGGGAAGATCATTAAATAGGATAAAACTACTGATACCACCAAGCATGTTTGTCTGGGTCAGAAATGAGATAACTGTGAACATGCCCTTGACTGCAATCTATAAATGCATATCATATCCCAACATCCCCATCCCCGATTAATTGTCTCATAGTAACTCAGACTATTGAAATGCATAACTCTGCTTGAATTCAAGAATTAACTGTCTTTTTGACTGGTATTAACTCAAGACTTTTGAAATGCATCACTCTGCTTGAGGTCAAGAAATTGATTGCTTTTAGTGGTGCTTATCAGAATAAAAAAAAATTTGGCAACACTTATATCAAAGAAAGGACCTGGGTGGGCATTCTAGAAGCTACAGGAGCAATTTTGCTGGTAGCAGCTGGTGCAGCACGGTGCTGTTCAAATGAAGATCTTTGAATATGTCCACTCCTGGTAGCACTAGCCTGAGACTCTGAGCTCTTCTCATCTCGAGCACCATTTGACAATCGCGATGTTCCATTCCTTGGTACCCATCTCTTGTCCTCATATCTGCATTTCAGACATAAATTAGCCATGTGTTGTCTGAAAAGCAAGTTGATGAAACGAATCACTAGATTAACAGGTATTACAACGAGAGAACCATACTTCGCGCGTATGAAGTTTTCTATTCCAACTCTATCATAGTTAGGGGGCAGCTCCGCTTCCCAATAGCTATTTGCCTTTTCATTACCCATCGCTGCATGGACATAAACATCATAATTAAACTGGACAGAAGAGAATATCCGTCTTCTCAAAATACGACAGAGAATAATCCATACATTGAATAAATGCAACTTGCTCTGGCAGCCATGTATCCAGGGTAGCAGATCTCACCTGCAAAAAAAAATGTTTGATTAAAAATATGAAGGCTGCAGGTTTCACCCAAGTTTAGTGGACGATATAACACACAAGTGACATAATGTCTTAGAAAATTAAACATAAGAGTTGCGAAAGGGCCTTCAGCCTAGTGGTTGAGGAGCCTCACTTGCACTCCTCAGGTTCCTGGGTTCGACTCAATATGGGAGCGAATTTTAGGATAAGGGTAAAAAAATCCCTTCGTCTGTCCCACAACAAAGCACAGGTCTAAGGCCCGGCTTAGGTTGTTGGTCGTTCTCACACGGGATACGGCGCCACTGTGTAAGGGTGGGGCAGGGGGTTCAGGGGTTTTCTCAACTTGCATGAGAAGGTCTTCTTAATGAAATGTCGTGGGGGCAGTCTTACCCCCAGCAGGTCAAGTTTTTTTTTATTAAGCATAAGAGTTAGAGGCCTGTTTGTTTACCCTCTGCTTATATAATCTAGATTATTTAATCTCAACCAAAACTAAGAATACAATAGATAATAGTCTGGGTTGCCAAACAACCTCACCAGCTTATCACCCTCCAGCTTACACAAGCTAGCTTATATAATCAAACAATAATAAGAGAGATTAATATAGGGGGTAAACAAACACGGCCTATGAAGCAGATTTGTTATTCTTACCCTGCTAACACATATGAATAAATAGATACCCACATAATAAATATACTTAAAAAATGACAAATGGAGCATCAATAACTAACAAAACATGAGTGTGTGACTTGAAGACTTGAAGTCAAGGTCATTATATGATACAGATAACTAAACCGACATGCTGTAATTGGGTTAAAGCATAAGAGATTGAAAATAAACAGCTAGCTTATTCACATACCTTGGATATGTGTACCCCAAGACTTCTATGAATTCCGGAACAGGTCATACATATAAAGATACCCAGATTCACACTCGCCCATCGAGGACCCCTGCAATATAAAAAAAAGAATTAGTTACTCTTTGCAAGATGCACAAGTTCTATCCAGGCACTGTACATGCACAGCCTTAATTGGCCAAAGGTTTATGGGAACTGAAATTACAGTTCATCTGCTTTAATTTCACTGCTTTTCTCATCTTCACATTGATTGATGCAGCTTCACAGTAATGTAGCAATGAGCCGAATAGGAATGAGTCCTAATATAAAAGATCTGTGACTCTGTTCACACAAGCAAAATATTTATGCCAAGCAAAAGATCAAATTTGTTTATCAGATGGTGTAGCTGTCAGGTTTCACTTTACATGAAACAACTAACTACCAGTCTGCCCGGCACTCACGGCAATGCTAATCACTGCAAACTATTGATAGCATTAAAATGGTTTGATGTATCCGTGCCCATGTATGAAACAATTAATTGCAAAGAGAGAGCTCACTTTGATTTGCAGTCCGCACATTCTCTGTTCTCAGGTAGCCGGAGAAGACCTTCCAGAATCTGAAAATCATGGAATATTACAAAGAGCTAGATTAATAGTAAACAATTACAAGAAAAAAAGGATACCACACAACAGAAACACTACATGTCGCTGATGGGCTCATCAACATCGCAACTGCTACGACTAGTGAGGCTCCTTTTGGAATGCAGGAATTTCACAAAAATCAGTTCAATTTTACAGGAAAAATGCAGGATTTAGTAAAAATTCCTTTGTTCCAAAGGGGGCCTAAGTACTTGTACTTGGGACAACGATAAGCAAAACGTTTTTCTCATCTTATTATTTCCATACAAGACAGGAACCGTAATAGTCTAACACTTGGCTTCTGATTAGAAATTGGGAATTCAATTCACGGAAGTCCAACGAATTCCCCATATCCCTGCAAGCAATCAAGTCCCTTAAATCAGTAGCAAGCCTCCGTTTCTCGGTGGGAACATGAATCTCAGGAAATACTAGAAACGGAGCCGAGCTCGGATCTGCGCTCCCATCAACAAACACATCGCGACAACTGCAGAGCAATCGAACAGATCAGCGGAACGGCGCACTAAATCGTTGAAGAGCCGGCATCACCGCAGATCCCAAATCGCTAACTAGCTACGGGAACAGCTAACTGCGCGGATCCCTCTCGTTCCAACATGAATCAGAGTGGAAACGTGAAGCCCCGATCTACGAAAGCTCGGCAGCGGAACGCAACCTTCTTGTGCTTGGCGTTGAGCTCCTTGGAGACGGAAGCCTTCTCGTTCATGGCTGCTGCGTCCCTTCGAATCCGAAGGTTGGTGCTGGGATTTGGGGCTCCCCCTCTTGCCTTCCTCTCTCTCTCTCTCCTCCCTGTTTTTGCTTTGCCGCGTCGGAACGATCTCGGGGAGAGAGAAAGTGAGAGGAGAAAGGATTGCAGCGGGGGAAGGATCTGTGCTGTGCGTCTGTCTCTGTTCGCGGCTTGACCTCCTGGCTTGCTCGCTTCCCTGCTGTCCCTACTCTCCTCCCTCCGTAGATTTTTTTAATTTTATTCATTACATAAAAAGCTTATAAATATATTATTTGTGTGGATTGACAATGATGTTATGTGAGGATTTTGCTGGACGGACCACGATTAAGACCGGATATATTTTTCCCCACCGGCCAGACCGCCGGAGGAGCACCTATTGGAACATGTGCCTGGAAATTACTACATCAAGCAAACAATGACGAACTCTCTCCGTGCTCATAATTCATATCATTTTGAACAACTATACACTTTGAAGCATAATTTTGATTTTAATTTTTTTCTAAATATATATATATATATATATGCTTTTATAAAAGTATTTTTTATGACAAATCAATTTATATAATTTTTATATTTCTAAACTACTTAAAAGTTATTTTTGTAATTTATATTTTCAATGTTCCATACAAAACGACTTGAATGGAGGGAGTACTATTCATGACCACTTTAATTTTTTTAAATTCATGGCCATCTTTTTTGGGTGTGTTCGTTTCTCCTTAAAACGGTTGCAGTGTTTTCTCGACAAATTGGCTAAGATGAAGGAGTGTTTATATCTTTTAATAACAAAATGGACTAGATTCCGAGTCTAACTTGAGTGAATAGCAAACAATTTTTTTCTAATTGACGTGTTTTTTTTTCTTTTCTTGAAAAGTGACGAGAGCATGAAATTTTGGTCACAAGTCTAGTCAACCATTTCACATTCATTTTGCCCTCCATTTCCCTAATCAACTCTATTAGGTCACAGGCTGTATAAAGAAAAAGCCGCATGCCGACATAAGGAAATATTAAAGGCATGATTGGTTTTGGTTTCAGCTAAGCTTGGCCGGTGAGAACCTGGCCACGGTGAGCCAGGCCGAGGAGAAACAGATGCGAGCGTGACAGGAATTTTTGCAACCGGCGGGCTAGGCCACGACGCCGCGCTGGCAAGCAAACATCAGCTCTTTGCACACGGTGAGCCTGGTCGCCACGCATGCACCTATCCAATCTGCTTCATAGGCACCCAGCTTCAGAAAATTGCCATAATGGATCAGCTGTTCACTTGGATCCAATAGTTTGTTTTGGCACGTTGCTATGCACTATTGGTGACTGTCGGAACAGCCAGAAATGTAGCAGTTGGTCCTCCATCACTGTTGTTCTTCCCGTTTTCTGCTTGTCGGGTGCTTGTAAAATTTCCATTCTCAACGAGGACTAAAATAAGAGCGTAGCTATTTTTTTGTGCAGAGGAAATTGGATTATTGGAGGGCCAAGAGGCTCAAGAGGCCCAAGAAGTAAAGATGGCCCTAGGCCCTTGCATTCATAGACCGGAGCATATTGGGCTGCTTTGTTATATCGCACGGGGGCATCAGTGCTTCACTAGCTGTCACATGACTGGCGGAGGCCCAGATCCTGATCCTCCCCGGGCCAAGGAAAGACGGTTTCAAGCTAAAGTACACCTCTCTGCTACGAGGACGGGTTTTCGAGGTCGCAAGCCGGACGCTTCGCCTCGTGTCTCCTTCGCGCTGCAGCCTGCAGCGAGCGGGGCGAGGGGAAGAGCCGTGAAGCTGGTAACGCTGAAGAGGCAGGACTCCTCGCAAGCGTGCAAGACCCGCATTCAAATGCTGATAACACGAGTACTCGTTTTTCTGCCTTGGCTAATGAGGGTCTGTTTGGCATCGGTGACGAGATCTTGTCAATGGAACCCGTAGATCCTGCTGGCACTATCTCAGATATAGCGTCAGGGTCAACTAATTGCGCATGCTGTATTGATGAAGGCCAAGCCATTTGCATGCTGGATGCTGCTCATTTTTCACGCAGCATGGACTTGACAGTTTACGTTTATGCGGCTGTTGAAACCTTGTGAGAACAGTTTACGTTGGTGTGCCAATCTTTAAAACAGCAGTGGTTGTGCTACTTTCTGGTGACAGAGGATGGCGGTACTTCTAGATCACTACAGGATCGAGAATTCGAACAGCTTGCTCAAGTCAGAAGAAATTTGTGACGAGAACGTTGACGCTTTTTAAGTACTCTCCCAACGGATTTAGTCCAAGCTGTTCGCTGTTGACCAACGTGCCCAATAGCAGCGCGGCAACCAACAGCTCCTCGCCCAACCGTCACGCGCCGGAGCAGGCAAGCGCGGACGACGCTGCCATCCCCGTTACTGTCACGCACGCGCGCGACGCGCCGAAGGAAACGAATGCGTCGGAACGCGGGAGCCGAGCGCAGTGTGGAAGTCCCGGAACGTGCAGCTCCATCCACGGGCGCCGTGGCACCACCGGGCCGGCGGGCGGACAGGGCCCGACGCGAAGCATTTTTCTTCTCCTGTTAATTATTGTTGAGAACACATTCCGTGTGGTATTCTACTGCTAGTACTCCTACATTTTGAAAGCGATCACCGTGTTCATTTATTACTGCGACCACTGTAAGACTGCGGCGTTAAACTTGCCAGCTTAACAAAGACATGCCTGTTCCACGAGCAGTTGAGGCTATTGTTCGGCGTGTAAATTAGGCCCAGGTGGCTTAGGACATTTCGTTGCACCATCAATGATCTCGCATGGCGTCAATTGGTGGTCCGGCATTGATTTAGTGCTCTCGCTTTTCTTTTTCCTTGTTTAAAAGAAAGCCTCAAAAAACTTACGGCTGCATTTATTTAAGAGGTCTAAGAATTACTACGTGAAATGAATATATAATATGGAACCTCAATTTAGGAAAATCCAAAACCTCAATTCAGCCGATACATGAAGGTTGTGACCACTGACCAGTGACCGCTTGACCCAGGAAAAAAATGATTAAATTGCTCATGGATCATTCACTTGAAAGTGGTGGCATATTTTCGAAGTTGAAAATTATAATTACATACTACTCCAGTACTAACCGGCCGAAAAAACAAAATGATCTAAATGCTCTCTTCTAGAAGTACTCTATCGAAAAATAATACCAACTGATCCTTCCTAGCCAGATCTACGAGAAGGTAAGGTTACTCTTATTATTTCAAAAAGTTCAGAAGAAGATGCACTATATCTGAAGAGATCTACGAGAACAAGGACACAGAATCAACTCCATTGCTCCAATATATACTCCTATATACATGCATGAACAGACAACAAATACTCCTATGCCATTCCAATCTGCAAGCTGAGCTGAGAGGGCAGCAACAAAATCAAGAGTCCCGCGCGCAAAATCACCAGCCAAAAACACAGACCACTCGGTACTACTAAAACCAGCTGGCCGCGGACCAAAGCCGTCGACGGCAACGAGGAATGCCTTCTGATCATCAGTACTCAGTAGAGCCTGTAGTGGCGGTAAGACTTGAGCATGGCGCCGCAGAAGGTGCAGATGATGGCCCGCCAGGTGCGGCGGTGCACGGTGAGGAGGTAGCAGAACCTGGTCGCCGTCTCCATGTCCGCGACGCTGGCGCACCCGCCGCACCGCGAGCAGATCCCCGCCGCCGGCTTGCTGCTCCGCACCGTCCGCCGCTGGTCCACCAGGAAGCAGAAGAACACCATCCTCTCTTGGTGATTCTTTGCAAGTTTGCTCTCCTCGGCTCTTCTGAAACCCAAAAATTGCTTAACTCTTGTGCTGCGCGGCCGTATGTGTCGCGGCAGCAATGCAGAGCGCGAGGTCGCGAATAGGAATGGCTTGAGGTTACCAGAGGCCTGCAATGGCGAGGAGTTGGGGGCAGCGCCAGCAAGCAATTTGTTGTGAGCCAGGTAGAATCTGAGAACGGCGGCAGGAGATTTTAAGAGGAGCATAGTATGAATCGCATTGATGGCAAGGTTGGATGAGTAGGTGGTAGAGGGCAGGCGTGGGGTAGGGAGGCGTTAATGACCTACCGGCCGGCCATGGCGCGTATCGTATGCTGCTTTGCTTCGAGGTGGCGCCGCCGCTCGCGGTCGAAGCGCCGACCGTAATTGCTGACCTGTCACCGGCTAATTGCTTTTGCTGAATTTTTTAAACCTCTTGTGAAAGGCTGAAATTTTAAATGAATTTTATAAAAATCAGTTCAATTTTATATTAAAAAATATAAAAAAATTCTTGTGTTGTTAAAGAGGCCTTTCTGAAGTACGTACTCCTACTCGTTTTTGAATTTCATAACCAACTCTTAACACTACTCCATTTTCTTTTTTGAGACAGAGAAAATACTCTGTAGGAGTACAAGGAGAAACACTCATTCAAAGTAGACCTCGAGCATTTTTGGTCAAGAGGGTAAAAAAGAACAAGTTCAACAAATCAGCTACTAGAACAAATCAAGAAAGAATGCTCCTCAAGAGGGAAAATACAATTTTTTCTCTCGATGAACAATCTTCTTCTTTTGGCGACGACCTCTTGGTAACAATCTAACTACTGAAAAATCTAGAAAAATGTTTTTGCATGCAAGCTCATAAATGTATACAAACGAATCAAACCATGGACTTCAAACATAACTCTCTGAAAAAGGTCTCAATCTTTAAGCGATCCCTACAAAAATTGGACAACCACTACCCGGTTTCTACTGTAGATGTACTCCTACGTGATTCAAGCCCCCCACTAATGGCAAATGCGACTGTAAGAATCGGAAAACTGCGACAGGGCGGATGATGTGAGAACGAACGGGACTGTCATTTAATGTGGCCGCCCTAATCCCACTTGCGTGGCGCGAAAACGTCTCACGAACCTTGCAAAAGCGGGAAGAGACTTGCCTGCGAAGCAAGCTACAACGAAGAATTTACGTATCCCGTTATCAAGCATTATGAAAAGCGTCGCGCACATTACTAGCACCACCTTAATTATCACCACGTTAGCGTTGATAATTGGCACGGACCACCCGGATTTATTTCGCCCTGTAATACTAGCAACAAATTAATGCGTCTCGTCACAAACTTGCCACAAAGTTCCTTCGTCCACAAGGAATCATCATTTTTCAGGCAACGCCGCTTTGTTCGTGATGCGTGTGTGAATTCTTCGGTTCTTAAATTGTTACGGTTGGGACAACGATGGTAATTACAGTTTTCATTATATTTGGCCTATTTTAAGATAATGAGTGCAAGCAACTGGCCTATTTTAAGATAATTAGGGCAAGCAACTGGAGTATACTTCCAGTCGACAGGTCGCTACAGTCGCCGGCCGCCGATCGGGTTCGCCGGCGATAGGCGGGACAGGTGTGCGAGGGAGACGTGTGCAGCACTGTTTGATGCGAGACGCGTGTGTGTCGTAAGCGGCGAGGGGGCGACGGCTGCTCCGGTGCCGGGTAGCGGGCAGGCCGGTTAGGCCGGCCGTTCGCACAGGATTTTTTGTTTGAGATTACACTAAATTATATAATTTAAAGATTATAATTTATAAAGTAAATTATTAGATTATTTTAATTTTAAATTTGAATTATTATAATATAATAAATTGGTCTTTAAATGTTTATTTGAGATTATAGTCTTTAAAAGATTTACTATCTCTATTTAAATTAAAAATAAGCTGAGTTGTCAAACAGACAGATTTAAAATTATAATCTAAATTATAATCTCTTCACTGTAATCTAAATTATAAAAATTAAGATATTAGAGAAAACAAACAGGCCCAAGTCGGTTCAGGTAACGCATCGCAGTTGCCTTTCCCTCGCGAACCCGTAGCGCAACCGCAACGCAATGCTAGCTGCCGTGCGGCCCATTGGGTAGGTCATCTTGCGCCAAAATTGCAACCTAGCGCCGCGCCCCCCGCGAGGAAGCCGTGTGTGGCAGGGCCGCGCGAAAGCGGCGACTCGGCGGCGGCCGCCGCCGGCAGAGGCGGGTTTCCAAGCGCGTTGCCGCTGATGGCGCAGCGAGAGGTGAGACCTCGTTATCAGTTACCTTTACCACCACCTGACCTTCCCTCGCATCAAGCGTCATAACCAGTGGCGGTCACGACGTGTTCGATCAAATGCCTAACTTGAAACTCTCGCAGGCCGACGCGCCTAGCGGTGGTGGTACGACGGTGAAGCTCAAAGACCTGGTCCCGGCGGCGACAAACACCGTGAACACGACGTTCATCGTGCTGGACAAGGCGGCCCCGCGCGCGGCCCGGGCCCGCGACGGCGCGGAGACGACGTGCCTGGCGCTGGTGGCGGACGAGACCGCGGCGGCGCACTTCCTGCTGTGGGGCGGTGAGTGCGACGCCTTCGAGCCGGGCGACATCGTGCGGCTCACGGACGGCATCTTCGCGTACCACCGCGGGAACAGCCTCGTGCTCAGGGCCGGGCGCCGCGGCCGCGCCGAGAAGGTGGGCGAGTTCACCATGCGGTTCGTCGAGACGCCCAACATGAGCGAGCTCCGGTGGGGGCGCGACCCCGAAGCTCCCCAGAGGATGGTGCAGGAGGCCGTTGTCGCGCCGTACTCCCAGGTCTTCAAGCCGCCGCGCTGATCCATCCCTCTGCGGTTGCAGCTTCGCCTTGCCGTGTTTCTGTCTGAACCGAAGGTCTGAAAAGTAGAACGATTTTTGTATCTGAACTTCTGAAACTGAGTCAAAAAAAAATAATCTGAAACTGAGTCAAAAAACAAAAACTTCTGAAACTGTATATTAACTTAGCGTGGACGAATGAAACGGAGCGGAACACTCCACCAAGTCGAGCTCCCGCCATCAGAAAGCCCTAAAGCTGCTATGGACTCGTCGTTTAAGTTTTGCAAACTGCGATGAACTAGTAAATGAACACGACGGCACGTGCACAAAGTTTGGCTGCGATCACTGATGGCGGTTTTTAATTGTTGTTGCCGTTGATTTTTAATTTTTTAATTTATTTAAAAAAAATTAATAAATATTATATATTTTGTTATGATTTTATTTATTATTAGAGTTATTTGAATCACAACTTAAAATTTTACATATTTAAATTATTTCTTAATAAGATAAATGATAAAAATTAATGTTAAAAATTAACAATAATATTAATTAAAAAACAGAGAGAGTATATTTTATGAATATGGCGTGCTACGCGCTAATCAGATGGCCATGTGAGGGCAGTGATGCAAGTGGGTTAATCCGAGCCACTTGCATCCTCTCATTTCTTGCTGCACAAGTATTTATAAAAAAAAAAAGTCTAGACAACTCTCAACTATTATGTGGGTGCACTTCATTCTCAACCTTTAAAACCGAATATTTAGCTCTGAAGTATTGAAGCGGTTTTAGAGGTGGTTTTACTGTTTACGGGCCCACACGTCGTCGAAATAAGTCTTTCATCCTCCTTAAAGACTACTTCACACCCCAAACTTTTAAAAATTGGACTTTTAACCTCTGAAGTATTAAAATCTGTCTAAATAATCTCTATGTTGTCTAAATAATTTGTAATACTTTATAAGGTTAAAATCTGATTTTTATGTTTGAAGGATGAAGTAGACCACTATTGATGGTTGAGGGTTAAAATAGATTTATTTCAAATTGATGTGTGAGGGGTGTAAACAGTAAAACCACCTCTATAATTATTTGGAGGTTATTTAAACAGTTTTCAATACTTTAAAGGTTAAAAATATAGTTTTAAAGGTTTTAAAGGTTGAGGGTGAAGTCCTGAGACTACGAGGACCGGCCACTGGATCTTCTTCCTCCGGCAAGTCATGTGGGAGGAAGCGAATCCGCAGACCGATCAGATTATAAAATGCGACGGCCAGCACTCTCTCTTTTCTCTCCACACCTTTCCCGTGCTGCCGTTCTTTGGACATTTCCTCCTCCCTTCTCCCTCTGGATCCCTAGTTTAAAATTCCTCCGACTACGTGACAGCGATGGATCGTAGCCGCGATCGAGTCCACCCGTCGACGTCGCCTCGCGCCACGCCAAGTAAAAAATTCACTCGGCTCCTTCGTCCGCATTGCGTTCCGAAGCGGCTTCGGGATGGTCGTGGTCGTCCGCGGATGCTGGGGATGCAGTTGTTGGTTCGTGAGTCGTGACGATCGCGATGGGGACTGGAACCATCCAACTCCGAGCGGCGGCGGGCTCAACTCGCCGTTGAGTTCCTTTTTCGTGGAGGATTCTTCTGGTTCCATGCTGCGTCGTCATGTCTCAACGAAGCCACCCCCACCTGTCTGGGGGATTCGGTGGATCGCGCTAATTAGTCAGTCAGAGAAGAATCCAAAGCCATTCACCAGTTCACCCTTCCTGAAGAACCTAGACGGCTAGACCAATGGCCGTTGCCATGTTTGGAGTATCCACCAAATTTCTTGGGGAGACTGGGGAGTTGTATTTTGAGTAGAGGGTTGCTTGGAGTAGGAGCACATTTCTAGATGCCGAGTTGATCAGCTCCAATTTCTAGGGAGGTTGGTCAATATCAGCGCACTACTGCACGTCCATAATTCTCCCTCCACAAGAAAAAGGGAAGCCAAGTCGAGTTCGTTCATGTCCCTTTTGTTGTGTGCTTCGCCTTCTCTGCATATTAATTTCTCTCCGTTTTTCTCGTCGTTTGACGTGAATGAATTTTTCGCCATCTTATTTCCAGGTCCTTCCGAGTGAAGCGGTTCCTGCCGTGAGTTTTGCAAGCAAGGATCGTGAGGGGCCGCACGCTGATGGCGGCGTGGTCACGGATCAGGAGGAGCTGCGTGCAGCTGTCGCCGTCCCTGTCGAGGGTCGCCCTCGCCCCGGCCTCCGAGGGCTGCGCGACGCCGGGGACGGCGTCTGCGCTGCGCGAGGCGTCCAGCGCGCTGTCTCGCGACGGGCGGGGGCAACACATGTCCCCACTGCACGGCCTCGCCTTCGCGGGCGGCAACGGCGGCTACGTCAACGGCGGCTACGATCTGAGCAGAGGCATCAGCACGACGGCGCCGAGGCTGCAGTCTGGCGCGCCGGCGGCGGCGGCGGCGGCGGCTAAGCCCTCTGATGGCGAGGCTGTCGCCGGCGCGCCGCGCTTCGACGTGCCCAGCCTCGGGCCGACGAGGCCCAACGAGAAGCCCCGCCTGGTGGTGCTCGGCACCGGGTGGGCGGCGTGCCGGCTGCTCAAGGACGTGGACACGCGCGCCTACGACGTCGTGTGCGTCTCGCCGCGGAACCACATGGTGTTCACGCCGCTGCTGGCGTCCACGTGCGTCGGCACGCTCGAGTTCCGCTCCGTCGCGGAGTCCGTCAACCGCATCCAGTCGGCGCTCGCCTCCCGCCCGGGCTCCTACTTCTTCCTCGCCTCCTGTTCCGGCATCGACACGCTGAAGCACGAGGTGCGTGCGTGGGCCGCAATGTTTGTGACACTAAACTGGGAGCTTTCCTTCTCTGCTCGCTGTGACGCCGATCAGTCTTACCGTTCTGATCTGTGTTTTGCGATCCTGCAGATTTACTGCGCTTCCGTGCCCAGTAAGGGGCTGCCCAGTGACCCGTACAACTTCAAGATCGTCTATGACAAGCTGGTGATCGCCAGCGGCGCCGAGCCTCTGACCTTCAACATCAAGGGTATCACGGAGAACGCCATCTTCCTCCGTGAGGTGAGCCACGCGCAGGAGATCCGTCGGAAGCTGCTGACCAATCTCATGCTCTCCGAGAATCCTGGTATCGACGACATTTCACCTCACAGTTATATGCATCCTGTGAAGGAAAAATGCATTGCTTGTTGGATTAGCGGTGTTTGTGGCTTCGGTGGTGATGATATTGAGCATTGTTTCTAGGCTTGTCCGAGGATGAGAAGAAGCGGCTTCTGCACTGCGTGGTCGTCGGCGGAGGACCCACCGGCGTGGAGTTCAGCGGCGAGCTCAGCGACTTCATCATGCGCGACGTGCGGCAGAGGTACGCGCATGTCAAGGACGACATCAAGGTCACCCTCATCGAGGTACGTATCCGCAGCGCCCCATATGAGAGAGAAATGGTTTGCTGAGTGCTGACCATCGTTCGTGATGAACTCTTGTTGCCAGGCAAACGAGATCCTGTCATCGTTCGACGTCAGTCTGAGGCAGTACGCCACAAATCACCTGTCCAAGGTAACAGAAGCTCCAGAATTCATTGAGAGGATTCGAACAACACTCTTGCAGTTGCAGATTGATCTTGTTTTGTGCTGCATCTGTGACAGTATGGAGTCAACCTGGTGCGAGGCGTAGTGAAGAATGTGACGCCCACGGAGATCACCTTGAGCGACGACACCCGCGTCCCGTACGGCCTGCTGGTCTGGTCCACCGGCGTCGGCCCGTCGGAGTTCGTCAAGTCCCTGGACCTCCCCAAGTCTCCCGGCGGCAGGATCGGCGTGGACGAGTGGCTCCGCGTGCCCTCCGTCCCCGACGTGTTCGCGTTGGGTGACTGCGCGGGGTTCTTGGAATCGACGGGGAGGCCGGTGCTCCCGGCTCTGGCGCAGGTGGCTGAGCGGGAGGGCAGGTACCTGGCGCGCCTGCTCGGGAAGGTGGCGAAGCAGAACGGCGGCAAGGCGCACTGCGCCAGCAACGCCGAGCTGGGAGAGCCGTTCGTGTACAAGCACATGGGCAGCATGGCGTCCGTCGGGCGGTACAAGGCGCTCGTCGACCTCAGGGAGAACAAGGCACTGATTTTAACTGGTTTTCTGATTATAAATCTTGATTAGTACGGATCCTCCATGAGATTACTGCTGCGATGGTAACATCTTCTTTGCGATTTCCATTTGCAGGATGCCAAGGGGTTGTCAATGGCGGGCTTCACAAGCTGGCTGATATGGCGTTCGGCGTACCTGACGCGGGTGGTGAGCTGGAGGAACAGATTTTACGTGGCCGTGAACTGGGCGACCACACTTGTGTTCGGCAGGGATAACAGCAGGATAGGTTGATGCGGTCCTCTGAATAGTCGACGGGAGCGAACACTGGATAGGCGGTGGCCGTCATTTTTGTTCTACTGTATGAATTTGTCCATGTGCGGGAATTTTATGGACATCCACGGTTACAAAGGACCCAATAGTTTTCACGAAAAAAATATGAATACCTTGTTTATGCACTTGGTCCTGTTTGATTCCCAGTTGCCACTAACAGAGACAAATAGACTAGCACTAAAACAAATGAAAGAACAACTTCAGCAGGCAAACAAATTGTAGATAATGCAAGCTCCACTCCACATTACTGCTAAGAAATGCAAGCTTCACCATATATAAATTAATAAAAGAACCCCTTCAACAGGTACCGACTATTAATGATAGATTTGCACCATAAGTTAAGAGGAATGCAAGCTCCCCTTCCACATTGATGCTAACAGGGGGAACACTGAGGACACGAAATAAAACTGCACATTCTCTATACTGATAAAAGAGCCTATGACAAGTTACAGAATATCACTTTGTATCGTCATGATAACCTACTATTAGTTTGGGGTTATAGTCAGCAACCAAGGAAAAAACATATGCTTTCATTTATGTGACAACCTATCCATGGCAACTACATTTTTGGAGTATAAAGAAAGGTACGGCACTTAAAATGCTGCTCTAAGGGCACCCCTGGTTGCATCACGCTTCATCTCTGCAGCCTTTCCACTCCCTCGGAAGTACATGTACACTTGCTGCATGCATAAAATTCAAAAGAGTTCAGCTGCTACCCCCTACGTTAATTCTGGTAAAATCGGAAGGAGCAAACAGAAACTGACCTGGATAACCCAGATGCTGAGCAATGACTCGAGACAGAATAGTCCAAATCCAACAAAGTAGAAGATCTGCAGAACAGTTATACAAATTACTCATAAAACAGCGATATATTATGCATCAGCGAAAGGAATTTAATCAAACTTTCAAAGATGCAATCTCAGAAGTGCTGTACTTACCCCAACCAAAGCATTCCTGCTGATAAGATCAATTGCTGGCAAAATTCCACTGCAAGAGTAGACAGAATTAGTCCATGCCAAAGATCCTGGAGCCAGTTATCAGTTGTTTTACCTTGATATCCCATTATCCAAACTAGTTAAGCAATTCCATGATTTTTGTTGTTCCAATCCAGGGGTTATGTAACTAAGTGGAAAGGAGCAGTAGAGTTTCTGTTCTATAATGATCAACAGCCAACTAAACTGTATCTTAATACTATCACAGGGTACATTAAAGTGCACACGAATATACATGTTTCACTGATACATAATAGCAAAAAGGTCCCTGGTTTCAGCATTCATAATTCTCAGATAAGGAAAAGACAATCAACTTACGCCAAGGATTTTCCCTCAAAGATAACAGGAGGAGCCACAGCAGAGAATACGACGAAAAGAATGTGTAGCTGTAAGCGCAGAAAGTTCAAGCATTATATTAATATGTGTGTGAGATTATTGAACTTTAGACATCTAATCAGTAATCAATTCACAACTCCTACCAAGTAAAGCAAGAAGAACAATCCAAACTTCAATGCGCTATCAGTCCTACAAAACAAGTTTCCAGGCACTGTTACCCATCCATACACACAAAAATAAATATATGGCAGAGATACAAATAATACAAACGAATTACCTCATAGCATTATATAGAGGGCGATACCATAAAACATATGCACCAGGAACACCAGAGATGAAGTAGATAATTGCCAGCAACCAGATCTTCACACCTGAAAAAAGAGAACGATTATAAAACATCAGATGACTTGATAGAAGCACAAGCAGCACCAAAATGTTGAGTATACCTTCTCCCTTGATCCAAGCTGAAGTAACTGCTATGATGTTCCAGAAGAGGCAACAGACCAACCCTATTCAATAACAGATAAAGCTTTCTTATTTGGTGACAACAAAATAACATGATTATAGGGTTTTTAATGTCATTTAGTTCTTTGTAGAACTTGAAATAAAATGCAAATAATCAATACAAGCATGGTCCTTTCAAAAGATTCTCTCATGTTTCAGAAATTCCAAAAACATGAGTTTTGAGCTATACAAGAACTTCAACACTAATGACACTAATAATTGCATTGACTAACGTAGAGACTTAATTACTTTTGCTGTTGTAGAAACTGAAAAAAAAATATGCCAAAGTATTTTTTTCTCAATGTAAAATACATTTCATTGAAATCATTGTAAGAATGCAGGTTTTTTGAATCATAGGTTGGACCAAGTTCCTAGCCTTACGGTAGGTTCATCCACATGCAATATACATCAACTGGGGAAAAAGGCAAAATGTGAAACTCAAAAAACATCTCCCAATATATGGGTGTATATGCCCACCATGCTTTTTCAAAAGCACAATATTCTTCTCCAGACCGAAGGATTTGAGTACTTAAGAATAAGAAGCATACCAAGAAACGATGCAAATGCAACATATTGCATTCTTTGAAGGTGACTCGGTATCTCGTTGGCAATATCATGATGGATAAGTGGCAGAAAAGGGGGCCAGTTTTTCTCCTCGATAACAATGCCAGCTGTCAAACCAACCAAATAAGGAAGTGTAGGTTTAAAGATTTGTCAAAAGATAACACAATTTAAGTTAAAAGGATGGATTGTAATAATCTTCATGTGAATATTCTTTTGAGGTTTTTCAGTGGATGCACAAAAGGTACCAAAAGTATATCATGTAATCATATTTGTTTTACATAACTATATCTAGTGTAATGACCACACAACTGATAACTTATTCACTTTTGGAACGATGGTTGAAGATAGTGGTTTCATAACAGATAAACGACGAATAGAATATTCAGAAAACGACAAATCTATAGCTATGTACAACTATCCAGACCCTATGCTGCTATATAAATGGAGCTGTGGCTCAGTAGCTTTAGATGTTATACACAATTCTGTCTATGTGCCCAACTACCCATAGTTTCAACTTCCAACTTGCAAAATTGGGTACATCACATGCGTTATTAATTCTTTCACATGGATAAATAAATATACTAGAAGGTACAACATTCTACAGAGCCACTGATAAATGAAAAGCAATAAACATTTACCTCGTGCCGCAGCCTCCTCTCTCCTTTTTAGTTCCTAGTCAAGTATTAGAGATAACAAATTAAAATCAGAATGCAGAAAACTTTCAGGGGATCCCTATCAGCTATATCAAAGCACAAGAATACACTTCCAGTTACAAACAGGAGTTTAGAGAGGAAAAGATCCTAATCTTCACATTTGAACCTGGTTGCCAGCAATTTGTACTTGGAACAGAACATAAAACAAAGCATCTCAAACCTTAAAATCTATCTTGTAGCAATACGAAAAAGCTGCACAAGTGCATTTATGCACAACATACTTTCTCCCTCTTGATCAATTCCGCTTCCCTTGCTTGGAGCTCCTTCTCCCTTTTCTTCAAGTCCTATAGCATCCACAAAGCGCACAATAAGGTGAAGCAGAAACTTGTATTTTCAGCAATGAGGAGCATTTTCTTCTATCTGTGCCTACAATATCTGCATCTGTATTCAGAGAACAAAATAGACATTCGTGCAAACCTTTGACGAGTCAAGAGGAATATCAACAGTGGCGCTGAAATCAGCAGGCTCAGGTGGAAGGGGTGACAGCCGTGAATTTGAGGCAGGAGCCACATTCCTGGGGTTCTGTGTAACAAAACAAACCGCACGGCTATTGAGCAGCTTAGCAAATCATACTTCAACCTTGCACGGACAACAACATGGTTCATGAGAACAAAGGACCTCACCGGCATGTAGAACGCGCCACCACCGAAGTTAGACTGCCCGCCAGCCTTGCCGCGGCCTTGTTCCTACATAAGGAAGCCGACCGAAAATGACTTCAACTCGGAGCTCACACAAGGAGGTTCAGGCACCAATGCATTGTCAATACAGCAGAAGTTTTCCCCAGCATCGTCGGTGGCATCAGGATTGCGAGAAAAAAGCAGAATGAAAACACAGATGGGTTTATCCATCTCTGAGACGAGGTCGGATCGGCGCCAGCGTTCAGATCCAAACAGGACCCCGGGCACCTCTCCATTTTCCAAAAAAGGAAACTAGATCTGCGTCATGGCAATGGCGGGATCGTGGCGAAAGAGACTGAAGTGGACCGGAGGGTGGGGACTGGGGAGTGTTCGCGCGTACGGAGAAGGGGTTCACGTCCTCCTCCTCGAAGGGGTTGCTGTCGTAGCGCCCCGCCATGCGCGTCTTCCTTAGCTCGGACTTGCGGCAATGGCGATGGAGATTGCAGATTGGAGGGGCGATAGGAAACACGACGAGTCGTGCCAAACAGAGCGCCACCGACGCGGCGACTCCTCTCCTTTTGCCGTCCTGCGAAGCAGTACCGGTACGCGCCTACGCGGCCGGTGAACGCGGTGCGCGCACACGGGGACGACCAGCGCAGCCAGTAACCGCTCGTGGGCCTAACTTCTGTTCTTTTTCTGGTTTTTGTCCATATCTAGTCGGCCCGCCTGTTTGCTCCGAGGGAAAAAATAGGTACGTGTGAAAATTAAAGAAAATTAGTTCACTCTTCAAACCTCTTTTAGTTTAAAAAAATAACTAGTTTCTCAAAAAGTTTGTTGTTTTTTTTAAAAGTAAAAAGGTTTGTAGGTTAATTTTAACTGCACCTATTTACATCTTTAATACACATAATTTAATTGGAGTATACTAGGAGCAGCTGATTTTTCTTAGAAAAATTAGTGGTCAACATGTAACTGGGCAACGAGCCAACGAGACCCTCTTGTCGGGTGGGTAGTTGTACTTGTATACAGCGTCCAGTTCACCGCCTTCCGCCTCGGAATCACCTTGCCATGTCGGCGATTGTTCCGTGAGCACCAGCGACCACATTCCACATGTGATGACTGAACAAGGTGTACTACAACATTCTGAGCAAAACTATTTCATTGCCTTTTGCAAGTTACTACAGCTCCAAATTGCGATGCCACTTCCTTGCACGAGCGGGCATGTTGACAGATCAACGCAAATAGGCGAGATATCAGGTGCTCTCCTCTCTAAGCTCCTCTTTGTTTGAGCTGTATTTTTTGAAAAAACTGATTAAAAAGCTAGCTGATAAAATTTAAATGTTAATTTTTTAATATATTTTTAGCTTTTCTATATAAAAAAATAGAAAAACAATTCTCAATGAGCTTTTCAGCTTTTAATTTATTTCTGTAAAAACTAGCTTCTCAACATTTTAAAAAGGAGATTTTCAAAGCTTTGTTTCAGCTTTTCAGCTATAAAAATCAGCTAAAAAACTAAAACAAAGTGGGTCTAAGTCTCAAATCTAAACAAGTGACTCAAATAATAAACTTAATCAATAATGTGACTGAATGGTTCAGAAACCAAACAGGAACTTAACATTTCAATCAACTGATTCGCCAGTGCACAATATCTCAAGTATCTTATGTCCATAAATGTTAACTGAACAAAGCCCAACCAATTCGGGCACTATATGATAATTTACGTCTGTGTGCCAGTAATTATGTTACGAAAGGTTATATATCAACTGATACATAAACCAGGGAGCCACCATTACAACACGATCAAGGTAACATGCACGAATGCAGTTCTGCAGCAATAGCATATTCAGCACTAGCCGGAGCTCTGCTTTATTAGATGCACAAAACTAGAAGTCATAGTAAAATCGCTAAAACTACCATTGCCTATAACAAGAGGCCTCGAGTATAGTATTCTGAACAATGTGTACATATCGCCAATGCTATTCTATTGTGTATAAAAGGAGTGTCCCCACATCCAGGTACAGACAACACAAAGTACACCAAGTCACCAGGGAAAACATGTCGCAACTTCCCAAAATTGTAGGTGAATAATTTACAGCTTCTCAACCGAGACCTTCACCCTCTAGAAAGTACCTGTTGCACCAGAATATGTGCATACCAAGCTTCCTTCCAGTGCTCCATGTTTTCACAAAAATGCTAATGATGAATATAATACAACTAGAAAAGATATATGAAACAGAAAAAATTACTATTGGGGTTCAGGCCATAAGTGGAGTAAGTTGTTTGCTGAAAAGATCACCAAGGGCTCCACGGACTTCCATCTACACCATAAGCACAAGTTAAAACTCTAGCACGACTATATGCATTATTCACAAACCATTTGAAACCAGACCACATACTTAAAGAAGTATATATACCTGATCACAGCAGATAAGCTTCGTAATAAGTGGATAGAACTCTTTTAAGTGTCTTCTGAATATCTGAGCATCCATGATGCACATCCCTTTCAAAACCTGAAACGCAAAATGTACAATCACGTGAACATATATATATATATAAAAAAAACCAGTGTAACTGAAAAGCATCACGAATGTAACATCCATTCAATATACCATGACAATAACAGGTGCTCGTAGGTCCAGTACACGATGTACATCAGCACTAGCGGTTTCCCCAGTACTAGGCTGGAGATCAGATGCCTCTTTCAAAATCTGCCCACAGAAGGAAGCAAGCTTCCCTTCTGCCAGATTATTCAGCTTTTCCTGTTCATTCAAACCATTTTCTTCCTCAGTCGACTCTTTTGCATCATGCTCCAATGTTGATTTATGTAGGATCTCTAAATAGATCATAGTTCCAGCTAGTTCTTGTCGAAGAAGATTCAGTGGGGGCCTACATGATACAAGGTTTAAAATGTTGGACATTTCTTGCCTTCCTTGGACGCAAAGATATCTGCAGAATTCAAGTTTCACCTTTCTGGAGTTATACTACGCATCCTTGTTCGAAGATTTAAAGGTGAGTTGTAGGAAGAAGCAAATTCTATGAGTGACAGCAAGATATCCATAATTGCTATCTGTTGTGTAGCTTTCAGCCTGCTCCAATACTTCTTCTGTGATGTTCATCAATAGTAAGTCAGTATATTGCCCAAGTAGCATGGCTCATATATTAAGTTATTCACACCTGTACTATACATCATATGAAGTGGAAACTAATTACCTGTATACTGTCAATGGCCCCAAGCAGCAGTAACTGTGTGACGCATTTGCTCCTAACAGTTTCCATCATAGGGCTTTCTTCTTCAGTTTTGTCAGCCCCTTCATCATTAGGTGCCTGGATCAATAAGCAGACACAATCAAAGATGGAGAAAATGTCAGGAGTTAGGATTACCCATGCTAAGGCCCTGTTTGTTTGGGCTGGAGCTTTTGAGCATTTGGAAAGGTGGCTAGTTGAAAAGTTGGCTGACAGAATTTGGATGTTGGAAAAGGCAGCTGAAAAGCTGAAACAAACAGCCTCTAAGTATAATCATAGTATCGATGGCAATATAACTGACTTCCAAGGTATATAGATACCTTTTCAGATGCTAGCTGAGGAAATATAAAGGGTTACAATTATTATGAATAGCACTTGCATTTATAAAGGGGGCCAAGGGCCCCAATATATAGAGGTATAGGTGAGGGAAGATATATACAAAACCCCTTAGGGAAAAGAGAAAAAACACAAAATATCTCTAAGCTATACATATCTCTAACACCCTCCCCCCCCCCTCAAACTCATGGTGGATCACAACACTGAGTTTGGAGAGGAAAAATGTATGCTAATGTCAAGTCTGTGCCTTCGTGAAGAAATCAACCAACTACAACTCTGAAGGCATGTACCGAGGCGCAACAATCCCATCCTGAACTTGTGCCCGTGTATAATAAACATCAACACCAATATGCTTGGCAAGCTCATGCTTTGTCGGATCACGGGAAATACTGAGAGCCTATGTACTATCGGTCAAAAGAGGAGTAACCACTGACACTGAAACACCAAAATCAAGCAGCCACCGCAACCAAGTAACCTCTGCTGACACTAGAGCCATAGCCCGCAACTCAGCCTCTGCACTCGAACGAGAAACTGTTGTCTGCTTTTTAGTCTTCCAAGAGACGAGGGAACCACTAAAAAAACACAATAGGTAGAAAGAGACCGACGAACAGAGGAATCACTAGCCCAGGTCGCATCAGAATACGCCTGGAGCTGTAAAGAGCTGGAGCGAGAAAAAAAACAGCTTCCTAGAGATGGTTACAGTAGACCTGGGTAGGAGCAGAGACAAACTGGCTCAAAATATGTACAGTGTACGAAGTGTCAGGACGAGTGACACCAAAATAAACACCCAACAATATGTTTATATTGCGTGGGATCTGAAACAGCCTCACCATCAGTGGCACGAATATGGACATTGAGGATTCTCAACAGTACGATCATTGGTGAGAGAAGCACGATCAAGAAGATCTTTAATATACTTTTCTTGAGACAAAGTATATGTAGAGGTACAGGTGAGGGAAGATATACACAAAACCCCTCAGAGAAAAGAGAAAAAACACAAAATATCTCTAACCTATACATATCTCTAACAACAATACCACCCCCCCCCCCCCTAAAAAAGGGCTACAGCAAAGTTAAAACTACGGTCATATGTACTGAGAAACATTAACATTGCCCAACACTCCATGACTACCATAGAAAAAAAAAAACCTCGACCTGCGGGGGGTAAGACCGCACTCGCGGCATTGCATTAAGAAGAAGACCTCATGCAGGTCAAGAAAACTCCTGATCCCCTGCCCCACCCTTACACATGGGGGCTATGTGTGAGCGACCAACGACCTAAGCCGGTCCTTAGACCTGTGCTTTGATGTGGAACAGAAGAGAGGATTTTTTTTTTTTTACCTGCATCCTGAAATTTACTCCCACAGTGAGTCGAACCCAGGACCTGAGGGGTGCTACTGAGGCTCCTTAACCACTAGGCTAAAGGCCCTTTCGCATGACTACCATAGCAAATTAGTGGCATGCTTGACAACTATATATAAAGACTTGTGTTAGTTATATGAATTCGTTCCAAGTCCCCTTTAACGAACTAACCCAGGTGTCCACACATCTTTATGAGACATAAAAAACTGAGAAATAAATTTTTTTTGACAAATAAACAAATAAATAGCGTTCTTTTCGTTAGAATGTGTGGTGATGTTTATTGATGGCTTGACGCCCAGACGCACCATGCAACATGCAGTGAATTGCTACATGTAATCTTCTAATATCAGAACCAAGTAACTGCAGGGATTAAATCATATGCAATGGATGAAAGAACATGAATTATGCATATACCTTCACAGGTGATGGTGAAGCAACATCATCTGTTCGACTTTTTGATTTGGATGTAAGCCTTCTGACCAAAAGATTATCCATCATATTACCCATAATTCTTCGTCCAAACATTTGATTACGTGGTGAAACTGCAGGTTGCGTTCTCCCAGATTGTGATGGCATAACTAGATGAATGCATAGATTATATCAATATTCCCGTGTCTCCACTGTATGCAGTTTAGTACATAAAAGCTAAGACTAAAAATTTCATAAGACAGCAAGAGGAATACTTCAGATCAACATACCTTCCGAATTATCAAGTGTAGTCTGTGTATTTGTCTCTGAATGACCTTCACAGTTATCATTGATGGAGGCCGTTCCCACCCTGCTATCATGGTAACTATGTGAGTTGGCCTCTGCTTCTCTTGATAATGACTGATTGTTTGAATTATGAAATCCTAGTGAATTGACAAGTTCAAGGGGCTGAGCAGAGCATGATGCATCCCTGACATGTGATAGAATGATTAACATATGGAACCAATAATTAAAGGTAAAAAATAGCTTCAATTGGAGCAGAAAGATACCAAATACTCTTTAGTAGTGTCTCCCAGTCACCATCACTAAACTGGTGACCACCAACTTCTATCAGATGAACTAAGGCACCAAGAGCAATTGAAACAACAGTTTGGTCTGGTTTCTTGGCACACTCAAGCAGCAAGCCTAGAAGAGGCGGTAGCATAAATGATACCTCCTGTAAGACCAAAATGAGATGATGACCAAACAAACAAGTTTTCAGCAGGATACTTGTTCTATGTGCTGTTTGATTGGAATATATGATGTTTCCGAAGTATACAAAGGTTGTCTCTGGAGCAACTAATCAGAAAGAAGAAACATAACATATTACCTTATAGAAACTATTGAAAAGATTGCAGATTAATTGTAGAGAATAAATGCTAGTATCACGAAGCCAATCCTCTCCAGAAGAAAGTCCATCCCTTCCAGTATGTCTTATATGATCAAATATCGGAAAGAGTACACGATGGAAAATACTCTCCCAAAAAGGAGAGGAGAATTTGTGTCCTCTCTCATTCAGCAAATCAAATAACACTTCAAGCGCACAATGTCTCACTTCTGATCTGGAGTCCAAAGTCAAATCAGACAAGCCAGCAAGCATAGGAAACCAGTAATGCTCAGTCACATCAAAATCGGCCTCTGAAACAGCATCGACTGGTTTAACAGTACCACTAGGAATGAACCCCTATACGATGAAGAAATAAATAGTCAAACAAGACTGCATTTCCAATTTCCATGAATAGGAGAGCAAAAGTACAGATAAACAAAAAAATGGATGAGCAAAGTGCAAGGTTAATGACAATTCAAACCTCTGCCAAACGATCTTCACATATACGTAGGAGAGCAATAGCCTTCAAACTAATTCGAGGAGTGCATTTGTTATTGGCGAAACCGATAAGGCAGTTGACACAATCCATGAAGCAATCACCGACTTGATCAAAGTGTTCCAGCATAACTATCAAACAAATTCATTTAATTTAAGACATATATGAGCAATAAAAAACAAGAGTTGATATGCAAAGTGAGAAGGGAACTGTGCCAGCTGCATAAATTCCAAGTGACCTTGTTCTACATTTTCAAAAGCACTTTCAACAATTGGTTCATCCTCGTCATCAGCAGCTGCAGTGAATATCATGAATACACAATGCCAACCTGACTTGATGCTACCAACCTTCGACTTGATTAACTACATATTCCCAGCAAAAAAATCACTTAAAATCTACAGCATCATTGGATAGAGAAACACAGATCAATATGTTTGATTGAAGCATCAAAATGAATGGATAAAGTTGTACCTGAACTACGCAATCAACAATTAGACCACGAATTTTTTTGTTGTTGCTATTCCTCATTAAAATGACAAAAGGCTTTAGTATGTCATTCTGAAATGTGAAGTTGTTCAGTTCTGCACGTTCCAAATACTTCATACCAAGCTGCCTCAGAGAATCAATAGCATACATAGCAACTTCCTCCTCATTGTGGCTCCCAGCAGCAATAAAATGCTGAGCCAACACAGACCATATTCTGGCCCAGACCTACAATTATGTGTATAAAGTTATTAACTGCTAGATTTAAAAAGCTATTAACCACTATGAAAGCCTGTATGTTTAGACATATTTTATTATCTCAGTTTGACAGACTAGAAAAAGAGCAGTGTGGCATAAACGTAGGAGAGTTGCTAAAAGAACCATTAAGTAGCACAATCAAACCATGAGAACCAGAGCATACCAGGCGGATACGAGCCATGTTATAGTAGCTTATTTCAACAAGCTTTTGCAAGCTAAATACTCGTGCTGGAGTTTGTTTCAATTCTTCAGCAGACACACCACAAAGGGCAGTAAAGAATTCAACAATGGAATCACTTGGAAGTTTTACGCTATTTACAAATATTTGTTTAGAAGGCTTTCCAGCCAACTCTTTCAATGACTGAACGACAGCATCCCTTGATATTTGATTTGATCCCAGCATAACAGTTGCAGCAATTGAAGGACTTGAAGTAATATACTCCAGCCTTGAGACACATTCCAAAACAGCATTCCAAGTATCCTGCAAAGCATCCATATCTGTGTCTGCTAAAGCAAGGAGAGTCCGCATTGCCTCGACATTTTTACTACGCATTTCCTTAGGAGCATGCAAAAATGTAAACCTGCAAAAAGTTTTAAAGGAAAAGGATGGCATCACAATCATGTAAAAGAACGAAAAGAATTGTGTTATGAAAAGTTTTAAAGATTTAGCTTACCTCACTAAGGACGTTAAGAAAGTATAGCGCATGGTGTCCATCCCAAGAACATGAGTAAGATGGATACCAGCTCTACACCCTTCCATGCATGATACAACTCTAGGCTTGCTGTCACCCTCTTCCATGGTCACAGAAAATGTAGCAAGCAAAGGCCATCCAACAGCTTCAAGCATTGGTCGAACAAGCTCAACCTGCTGAGCAACATGGAAAACACCTTTTTTTTGTCCCTGGTTCTTGAAAAGTGCCTGAATCTGTTTGATGATCATTTCACTTTCTGCTTTTGTATCACTTGCAGACTTCAGTCTTGGAAGAGCCAAATTGAGAATATTAACAAGACGGCTTCTTTCTTCTATTTCAGGTCTTGATTTAGCGGCCTTTGATGCATCATGGAAGTCATCTTTCATCTTTATCTCATCCCTGACAATGGAATCATAAATTTCCTCCAAGAGCTCATTCGGGGCACATTCCTCATCATTCATGGTGTTCATACGAACAAAATCAGCTTTTGACATTTTAGGCCACACCATAGGATTGTGTGCATCTGTGTTCAACATTATGACAGCATAAGCAAGAACATAAGCAGTGTCTGCTTTTTTAAAAAGTCCAGGGTTATCAGCACAGTACCTGCAAATCGTTAATGAGTATTTGAGAAACATGCGGTAGAAACAAATGATAAAAAAATCATATAAATTTCTATATATCCATACATACCGTTCAGCGAACTTTTCCATTATGCGATCAATCTTCTGTGCCTCACCAGGAAGGTGGAATCCTTGCAGGAATTCACGAATCGCAGCATCAAACTTCAATCCTGAAAACTTCATTGCATCGACATATGCATGCATCACTGCAAGGGGAAACTCTTCATGTTGTCCCAAATATTCCCCAATCATAACCTGCATAAAGTTCATTAAGGTAACCTGTCAGCCACACCTTTCTAATCAAGAACCCTAAATGAGCTTTTGACATGTTACTGCAAAAAGCTCGGTAAATTGTTGAAATTACCTTATCCAAACTGGGAGTGCTCTTGAGAAACTGAGCTACAGTTGATGCCTTATTCTCAATCAACTCGTTTGACAATAAGCACTCAATCTCCTTTGCTGGCTTACGATTAAACTACACAATAAATGAAAAGAGTTCAATTGCGAACAGTATATTTAGAAAAAAAAATGATATCACTTGCTAATGCGTAATACAAAAACTCCAGGACTCACACCTCTGAGATTGCAGCCTCCATTGTTGACTTATGAGCTTTAGCTCTCTCAAACTGATTGCGACCATCATCTTGGCTTTTTGTCTCATCAGTTGCCAAGCTCCTCAAACCATCCTCTTCACGAGATTCAACAATTTTCCCCTGCTTTGAGGAGTCCCTTCGGTGTTGCTCCCAATCGTCCAATGACTTCAAAATACTCACTAAGCACTGCAATTTGATGCTTCACATAATATTAGAACCACAAAATAGAATTAAAAGATGTAAGTGCCCAGATTATAACCTGAAGAGATGAGCCTTTTACAGAAACTGTTTGAGACGAAGCAATAGAGTTAGCATCAGAACTCTGAGACCCTTGGGAAATTCTTGAAAGAGCACTAACCTGACAGGAGATACATAGCAATTCAGATAGGTCAGCTGAAAGATGTTAGAGGGTATTATTATATATGGTAAAAGCCAGAAGACATGGTTTACAAACTATGTAAAAAAATTCTTATGCTTACCGTGTGTTCGAAAAGGTTTGGTCCCTCAAGATCACAATCATAGTTTACAAACATATCAGCAAGCATTTGGGGATCTTTGCAAACTTTCTCCAACATCCTGATTCAGAATGATTCAAATAACATCGAAGATTTATACTTGAATGACAAAACGAAAAGAAAAAGGTGTATGTATTGTGACAAGGCCAAGCACCTAAGAACACTGGTCTTCTGACTCAGGGGGCTATCAGAGCTATCTAGAGATCTTAAAACTATCAGAGGAAAAAAGACACCAATTTCCCCCTGCAAAAATATTTGAAAAAAAGAGAGAATGTGATGACTCCAAAACAAATATAGCATAATGATCATTGCATAACACAAAATTTACCTTTAGACTCTCCCTAAAACGGAGCAATAGAACTGAAAATATCCCACAAGCATACTGTGAAACAAGAAAACATAGTTTAAGTGACATAAAGTCCATTAATAAGGAATCTGTAAACAATACTTTGCCATAGATTATGCTTCGTAAAGATGGAAAATCAACATAAAAACATATTTTGACCTGAAAAACAACTGGAGATGAAGAGACGGATGCCCGCAGAAGAGCATATGAAAGATATGCTTTAACTGAATCAATGAAGTGGAAATTTTTGGTAAACGCGTCGCTGACTCCTTCTAGCAATCCCTGGAGGCAAGTGCTACTAAATGTATCATCAAACTAAACAACTAGATCACATATTAGGAATCGGCATGGATATAACTAACCTGCAATAGTTCAAGTGACAGCAGCCTTGTCTTTGTAGCCACTTCGTCACTTTCTTCTTTCATGCTCATCTAAAAGGGTGATAACAGGAGTATAAAGATGCAATGGTATGTTTCTAATTAGATATTTAGATGTCAACAAACTAATATTGTCTAACCTACACAACGTAAGTGCCTACCTTGCAAAGAGTCCGAAAGAGCAATAATGCATCACGCTGTATCAGATTCACAGTGTCCAAGTCAATTCCACTGGAAAAGGAAGGACCAAATGTAGTTAGTTACTGGAACCACAACGACCTGTCACTGGAAATGATAAGCAGCAAAGTAGATACTGATTAAAACAAGCTTAACGAACCCTGAAACTTTTTTGCTGTCTTCAAGTTCAACAGCCTTATCAAGAACAGCTTCCAATCCCTGTAAAACAAATACTTGTGTTATATAAATTACAAAAAAACTAATGCAATACATGAAGTATGTGGACAATTCTTATACCAAAGTTGAAGAAATAAGCAAACCAATTCCAATACCTTAATATCAGCTCCTCCTGCAAGATTTTGAAGCTCTTCAACAGATGTTGGAGATGCTTCCGAAGCCCGATTCATGGACAATGCATCTCCTAGAGTAACTTTTTCGTCAGCTTGAGTATCAGAAGATATTTCCCTGTTTTCAGATTCCTTTGTGCTAGATGAGTGTGGATCTTTAACTGCAGAGCTTGTAGGCATAACTGAAGCCTAGAACCAGAAAAAGCAGAGTAAACCTCAAGAAACAATTCTATAAACCAGTTTCCTTCTGCACAAGATAAGCACTGAGGAAGATTTAACCTGCTCAGATTCCATTCTCCTGAATACAATGCTGATCATCTGGGTTAACATGGCTTTTGAGGTAGCCTGGTTTACAGGGCTCTTGCTATGGAAAAAGTAAATAGAGAAATTATTTCTCAACTTTCAGAAGGCATGACCCAACAAATGATAAGGTTATACGATAACAGATACCTATTGAGAGCAATGTTATAGCATACTCTAATCACTCCAAGCAACGGTTCTCCATGCACTGCATTTGAAAAAAAAAGTATAAACCATCAAGCACAAAATATGCATTGATAATTTACATTTGCACAGAATCTAGCTAAATGTGGAACTATCTACAACTCACTGACTCTGCACTTATAAAATATAGCGGCACGCACGCTATTTCCTTAAATACTTTTTATAGATGCTTACAGATACAAAAGATATGATAAGAAAAATATATGCAAATTCAGGCATTTTGCAATTCTTTGTGCATGAGCTTGTCAGATCAGTGAAACTATGAATGCAGCAAGCATCATTAATAAAATTAAGGGTATGGCCAACTCATTAACTGATAGGTTTGGCCTTCACCCTTTGCCAAGACAACAACAGCAAAGCCTTTTTATTTTTATCCCAAGCAAGTTGGGTGTAGGCTAGAGATGAAACCTTTGAGAGACAAACAAGAAGGAGTTTTTTAATTTTTAAAAAAAAAAGACAAAGGAAGGGAAAAAGAAGACAAAAAAGAAAGAAAAACCAGAGCATGATGTTATAATATCTCATCCAAGAACTTCTGGGCATTTTACTTTTTTCTATCATTATACCGCCTAAATAAACGTTATTTTCCCAGGAATAAATGATACTCTTTCCAAGTATAGTATAACTGATGAAGACTAAGGCTATTTTGATATAGTACTTTATTAGACATTCTGGCCGCTGACCAGTAAAACTTTGTTTCTGTTATGTCGAGTAATGAAAATGGGGTCACCCAGTTAAAAAAAAATGTCCTCCGAACATGTTCAAAACGAGTTACACTTGGGATTGAAGGAAGTATTAAGAAAGCAGAAAATAGGCATATAAAGTTCACCTCTAAACCTATTTGACGCAACAGCATTGAGAAGCACTTTCAAGACTTGTAGAATGGTGCTGCAACACAATTATGATACTCACGTTATTACTTTTGCAAACATGTGATAAGGCATTGTCTCAGCTTAATGTGGCACATACCTGTCAGGGGATGTGTTATCAACACAACCACAGACTATGTTCAAGATGTCTGTAAATAATGGGGAATTTTTACCATCTTCTAAACCAGGATCACCTTCTAAGTGGTCATAAGCAATAAGTTTCTGGTAATAAAAATTCAATGTCACAATTAGAATATTGTCTGTGATCAATCAATATAATATGGCAACCAAAGAAATGACAAAACGTGTTAACAGAATGCTAACAGTGTATATGTGGTAAAAATACATATTGAAGAAATAATCCTTGCTTAAAATTCGACAAACTGGAAAATTTGTGGCAACCAAAGAAATGGTATGCCCGGATCTGCAATAGGAATAAAAACTGCCCTCTTAAATCCATACTCCAAGTAACATAGCACTGCACAAGCTAGTGAACACACTATAGAGATGGAATCGTGGGATCAACTAAAAACATTGAGTTATGAAGAAGACTAGATATACATCATACATATGCATGTAACCGCAGAAGGACTCCCATTTGACGTTGCATTAGATGTATGAACCAAGCAAAACAAATTGCCATTATGCCATATGAGCACAACAATTAACAAAAGGTCATTAAATAAAGAATTTATTTAAAATGAAAGATGACTGTACATCATGGCTGCTGTCTACAGATTATACATAGCATAGTATCATATTGAACCTTGGTAATGTAAATTTGTAGTAATGCATCAATTTGCCATTTGGACAACTAAATGGTCGTTCATGCTGATTATTTTACTCTCCTAGCTCAATCATAGATCCATATCATCTCACATCACAGCCCTCAGTGTTAAATGGTGATTACTAGTAAACTAGTTAAACTATAAAACCCGCATCAATCTCTAACCCAAACGACCAAACGTCATAGGATAAGTTTCGCATATAGAAAAATGAGGACTGGCACAAGCCAACATACACCCTAGACAAGGAAATGCTGTACAAGCATTTCAAGCTGCTGAAGCGAATGATCCCTCCCATAGCACGACATTTTGGGACGTCAACGGCGCTCAAGCACAATGCAGCGCACATTCAGCTTCGCAAAGACTCGAACGGGCAGGCGAACAAGCAAGGACCATGAGAAAGAGGGGGCGATCAATTACGTGAAGACAGTCAAGCGCGGGCTCGACGAGCTTGACGTGCTTGGTCTCGAAGGCGAGGCGGAGCGGCTGCAGCACCAGCTCGGCTTGAGGCCCTTCCAGCAGGCGCCCCGCCGATGACAACGCCTCCGTAATGCCCGCAGCAGCAGGCGCGTCCTCCGCTTCCTTCAGCGTCCCCTTGATGCCATCTGCTCCGCCACGCACCAGAGAGGCCGCAGAGCTCCCTCGTCAGCCACAGCGAGGTCCCAATGCGCGCGCGGGAAGGAGAAGGGAAGAGGGGGCACACGCACCGAGGTAGGACTGAATGGATTGCTGGAGCGCGGTGAATTCGCCGCGGTTGGCGGCGCATTCCTTGAGCATGGCCTCGAGGACCCGCGTGACGAACCCACCCGCGGCGCCCGCCATCGCCGCGGATCCCAAGAGCTCCTCCGGAGGGTGAGGAGGGCGGAGTGGTTAGATCCGAGGAGACGGAGTGCGCATGGGGCGCGAGTAGCACTGGATGGGAAGGTGGGCGCGAGATCTGGTGTGAGATCTGATGAATGAGAGCAAGAGGCGGGAGCCCCCGCTGCGCTGCTGCTGGCTGCTGCTGTCCTTGCCGGATCGTACCTGTTTGTCTCGCCCGCGCACCAGAGAATCGGTCATACTGAGCATCGACCCTATTGGCAGTTGGCACACACGTTTGCTGGTATTCGTCCCGTCGCCGCACGAACTGGCTCGGTTTCAGGCTATCAGATCGCATGATATGCTTGCCGTGGCACGGCGCTCTGCACCGTGTGCTACGCCCTAGTGCTCATGTTCCTAACGATTCCAATTTGGGTAAGATAGCAATGGACTAATTTACTTGATGGTGGAAGAAAAAGGTAAGTCATTACATGTATTTCTAGGGCACAGTGGCACACCAGCCATATGAAAATCATTTGAAATTATACACACCCAAGTAGGCGCTAGAATATCCACCGAGACATGATCGTAGCTAAAACTAGATGACTCCTCGACGCGTTGCTGCATGATGAAATAAATGATTAGACGATGATAAAAAAAGGTTACAATTTTTATTTCACAATTTGCTTTGTAAATCTGTATTCAAAAAAAAAATAAGAATATGAAAAACAAATACTTCCAACAAATTCAGTTATCATTCTTGATTGGCTATTGCAGGATGAAAAGATTTCAAAAGTTGATGTCACTACGAGAAAATGAATCTTTAATCACCAAATTTTAGTGATCGAGTAATTTGATTACTAATAATTGACAAATAGTTACCAAGATTTAATTTTTATTTTAGATATATATTTTTAGTGACTATATACTCATTGGTTGATAAATTTATTTAGTTGCCAAAGATTCTCTAGTTGCTATTTAGTTGTAGTGACCAATATGTCCAATTGTTGGTTTCTATATACGTATATATAGTGGTAAGATTTCAGTGACCATAGTGCGACTAATATTTTTAGTAACAAAATAGTTATAGTTACTAATATTACACACATAGTGACCAAATACCCTGATGACTAAAAAATATTTTTCTTGTAGTGTGTGCTTAGAACTCAGGGCACATAACTTTGAGTTTCTATTTTGAGAAAATAAACACCGCAAAGTTTCAGTTATGAGAAACGAACTATGAGTTGTTGCCAAAACCCAGAAAAGTTTGACAGGGCATCTAACTTATTACATGATACATTTCCTTTTTTAACTGGCAGCAAAAGATCTGTTCAGGGGTAATCCATTAGTATATTTGTAGAATACGATCATTTCAAACCAACACCACTTCTGTGCTCTCGTTATTGTCAGTTGTGGCTCCTTTAAGACCATAGACAAAATAAGCTCACTGCAAGAAGAGAGTGATGTTTCATCTTCCAATTTTGATCTCTAAAATTTTACATTTTGAATGTACAGGTAGCAAGAAAACTTCTTGAACAGGGTTACCCAAAAAGCTTAGTTCCTCTTTTCTATATTTAAAGGATCCAAGCAATTTCTCTCTTCCAGTTAGAGTATTATAATATTCAAAGTTTAGTTCTGCTGATGAGTCTTTTAACTATATGGACTTCTGAAATAATTAGAAGCAGAAATTATGGTAAAGGATGAGTAAATTTTATCTTTAATTACTGGATTATATAAAAAATACATTACAGTTGATTCTACATTTATCTACCCTCCTAGTATTATATCTTGTGGAGTTAAATAAATCTGTTAGATGATTTCATATTACATCAAGATATAGACAATGCAGAAAATATGTGAATTTTTTATTGAACATAAGAGAATAAAGATTTTGTACCTGGAAAGATGATTTTGCGTCGTTGCCTCTTCCAAGATTGAGCTGTAAAAGTTTACAGTTAGTAAGTAGAACCATGTTGAATTTACAGATAGGTACAAAACTTCTTGCAAAGGGTTACTTACAGAGTGGAGTTCATCTTTTATATATTTAAGGGATCCAAGCAAGTTCCCTGTTCCAATTGGTATATTATAATCTTCAAAGCTTTGTGCTTCTGATGAATCTTTTAACGATATAGACTTTTGAAATTTTTAAAAATACCAGATATTATGGTAAGGGGTAATTTAATTGTCACTTTAACTACTGGAGTGAGATAAAAAAATAGATTTCAGTTGATTTGTATATTTGGATACACTCCTAGTATTACATCTTGTTGAGTTAAACAAATCCGTTAAATAATTTTATATTACATAAAGATATAGACAATGCACAAAATCTGTTAAAGTTTTTTTTACTAAACATAATAGGATCAGAAGGTGGTGATTTTATTTTAGTGAAAATACCGGTGAGAAAAAAAAGATTTCAGATGATTTAAATATCGCTTATCACATCAAAGAATTAGTGTACTTATACCAGAGAATATGAATTATGCTCATGGATCAAGTTCAAGTGTTACCCCAATGCAGAATGGTCATGACAGAAGTTTCCCATTCCTTTAACAAACCGTATCAAAGATGAATCGACCTGAAATTGAATAAGTGGCCTATTAATAATGTATCAGAACGGGTGAAGAAAAATACAGGTTATTGAACAGAAGAAAGCATTTGGTGCACTGATGGCGCCCTGAATGAAAGAAGAAAGCATTTGGTATTTAATCACAAACAGTTGAAAAAGAGGACTTTAGAAGCTGCATAATAGGACAATTTTAGTTGATTGCCTAAACCTTGATTCATAATAATCCATACCAAATAAGCAGTTGATTATTGAATCATAAACATATTGGCATGATTGTTTCAAAATATGAATACTATAGAAAGCTGATCCATTGTTGGGCTGATCAGATGGAGCAAAATCTAAAATAATCATCTTAAAAACAAAAAATTAGTGCAGGGAAAAAATCAACAATTACACAGAAAAAATTTAGATGTATTCTCATACATGACGTCTTGTAAACAGGATTTTCTTACCATCATATGAAAAATATTTATTTGCCAGTTCACCATCTACTATCCTAATATATTACCTGGACATTTTGACGATGTCACAAAGAAAACATCTATCTTTTGAACACCAACTTCAACCAATCATGAATAGTGAACTTTTCATGTAGGTGCACTGTTTTACCTGCTTGAATGATGAATTCTTTCACCTTTAACCAATATCTGATGCAATGCATCGCAAAGTGACGGCTCATTTACAACAAAAAAATTAATTTTACAATTAAAATTGATGTTCTATAGTACATACCTTTATCATAATGAAGGATTATTAATGTAATATTATAATTTATTGTGACTGAAAATGAAGAAATGGAGTTTACCCATTGAGTCAGGAGCAAAACTAAATTAGCAGTTAAATAGACAGTTACAAAAAAAAAAATGAAATATTGGAAGCAGCAACACCTACATACCTGCAAGACCAGGCTAGTGCTTTTTGAATTTGTAAGTTTGAGGAAGTGATCAATCCTTCACACATGAAATACCTTTCCAGGTTTCATTTCTGCTCGAAGCTGATCCTTATCTCTTACCAATCAAAGCTTCTTTGTGTAATCATGTCCCGTGCTTCATTGTAAGTGATACCATGAAGCCGGTAGTTGAAATCACCCAGAAATATAACCATATCAGTTTCAGCCAGGTCAGGCCTTATGTGTGACACCCAAAATTTCAAACCTTTTCAAATATTAAAATTTCGAAATTTAATTGCATTTCACAATTTACACTAGTGTGGAAAAAAAATTCTTTTAAAAATAAATTTGCTAGGAGTGCATAGCATTTCATGTCATTGCATATAATTGAAATAACTAATGGAATGAATAAATAGTAATCAACAAGCTTAAGAATTAAAGAAGAGAATTAAGAGAAATAGAAGAAAGAAATAAAAGAAAATAAGAAGAAAACCCTCTTGGGCCGCCTCTCCCTCTCTCCCCAGCTGGCCCACTCTCTCGTGCGCAGCCCAGCTCGCCAGCCCACTCCCCTTTCTCTCTCCCGTGCCGGCCCAGCCCAGCACCCCCGTCGCCCTCTCTTCCTCCCAGCCGCGCCGCGCGCCGCCGCCCCGCA
>BCLF01000001.1:2936288-2947419 GCA_001602275.1 Zoysia japonica | reverse complement strand
CACCCCCCCCCCCCCCCGCCCCCTCCTTCATTGAGCAATATAAAAATGTGCCCTATGTTAATTATTGGAGAAAGTGTATACCGAAAATTTAAACAAAGATGGCTAAATTCATTAGAACTGTCATACCTGGGCATCAACTTGACGTTGCAACATTAAAGAGTCAACTTGACTGGATATAAACTTCAAGATATTCCCCAAGTTAGCTTTCTCTCCCTCAATCACAGAAACACCAGATTCTCCTTTCGGAGACTTCAATCTGTTCTTCATCACACCAGATTCTAATTTTGAAGCTTTGAAACCCTTCTTCATGACACCGGATTCTACACTGGAACTTGTCAAACCCTTCTTAACCATACCATTCAAACCCTTCTTCATTGCATCAGGTTCTGCATTTGAAGATTTCAAATTCAAACCCTTCTTCATGTCCTCCTTGCAACATTCAGAGGAACCGTTCCTATCTATGCATGATGTGGATGTTGGCTCACCATCTCCGTTACTAGCATCAGCTTTCAATGTGATCCTTCTAGCTCTTCTGCCCCTTTGCTTTCTAGAGCCCCAAAACATACCATCTTTGGTACAGACCTTTTCATCTATGGCTTTTAAAAATGACTCAGTTGATGTTTTGTTTGTTTGAATTGATTCAGTATAACACTGCTGAACTTGCTGAGATTTCTGGCGTTGAGTTGCTTCCTCAGTGAAACTAGCCATAGATGATCTGTCTCTGGACAATTCTTTACTTGACAAATTGTTATCAGCTATATTTCCAAAGAGCGAACATGATTCAGTATGTGTAGCACGGCAATCAGAACTCATGTCAACACGTTTGCTATTGCTGAGGTTTTCAATCAAAAATTGAAGGGAACTGGAAGGTGAAACAAAAAATGAATGTTACTGAGACATCGATAAAATTGAAAAAGAAAGATAGATGCAAAACAATAGTAAGTTTGTACGCAGTATGGTAGAATGTAAGATCAAAATATATCAATAATTGAATGGAGAATGGGAAATGTTCAGAAAAGGGTGAAGGAATTGGCACTAACCCTATAGAACTTTCAGACATTTCCAATTCTCTCTTCAATTCAGCGACTCTTTGTTTCCGGAGTTCTTCAAACCAAGCACTGTATTGAAGTACATACAATTATAGATTTAAAGAAAACCACAATAACAATGAAAGATACTCCCTCTGGTTTCAAATCATTGTCGCCGGTTAGTACAAATTTGCACTACCGATGTCAGCAGTTTAGAACCAGAGGGAGTACTTCACAAAAAAAAAATCTCTTTTCAGCAGCACTGCAGCAGCCATCTCAATTTCATTACAGAGTCCTGCAATTTGTTTCCTTTTGTCAAATTATAATTTAGGTTGCTAATTTAATTAGTCTATGATCAGCAGCGGCCCTCATTGTTCCCTCCCTCATAATTACCTCATATCCAAGTCAGATCTTATTCCTAGATCTGCTCACTGATGGAAGGAGCAAAATCCTAAATAAAAAGGCCTGAAATCGATAACCAGAAAACTGAATGAAGTGCAAGGAGTTCCAATGGTGAAGTGTAGACATGATGTAACATAACTATTCTTTAATATGACTAAGTGCAAAACCACAAACGTAACATGCTATGTGTGTCTTACTGCCTTATTTTCCAACCTGTTGTATAAAGGTGAAACAACAAAGGATTTAGTTTCATAGAAGTTTTATACTCTGCTTTCACACTGTGATAGTCGGCATAAGACCCTAAGTCATGGATTACGAAAAAACATATAGCTCCTACTTCACAAATTTATGAATACATAGTATGCAATGATACATTATACAAATGTACACCGAACTTTCAATTTGGAAAGTCATGTCAACAAGAGAAACAGAATTTGAACATCACACAACTAGGTTACACTTACTTGCATGCTGAGTAGCGTGATTGTATCTCTGCAAACTTTGCCTCGCATTCCTGCAAATAAAAATAATTGTGAGAAGAAAAAAACTGATACACAACACTAAAATTTGTAACCCAGCCAGTCTGTTGTCACTTCCAGACAATAAAAGAAACAGCTGAAACAAAAAAGTTCTATACAATGTAAAGCTAGAGACAGCTTGATCCATAAAAATCCTTTTTGAACACTGGCCAGGAGCACTGTCCTTCATTAAGAAGTTAAAAGTCGCATCATGTTACTGTGTTTGATTACGTTATTGAAGGATCATTCTCCTCTGTGACAGCAAAGGGCCCACATTGTAAGGATCGAAGTTCCCCTACATCAGCATTGTTGGAGAAAGGAAATATAGCAATAGCATTCCAAGAGCCCAAGGAATTATCTTCTTTCTAAAAATGATACACGCTAAGGGTTGATACCCCATTCTGTGCCCGTGAATTTGGAAAATAGCAAAGGCATTTTGTCAGTTATCTGAACCACGCCAAAGCGAGAACAAATAGTACATCGTGCATCGCTTTTGGGGTTCTTATTGTAAGTTTGTAACTACAAATCACCCACTCCCACTCCATTAATGCATACATGTTAATTCCGCTGTGTTCAATCCACCATAAAATCAAAGCATGTGCTGCTCTACCGAATTCTAAAGCTGCTTATCACCCAAGCATCGACGATCAGCAATTCAGCATTTATAAAATCACAGAGCTAGTATCAATATATCTCTGGACAGAACATTATCACGCCTGAAAAGTGGGGGTCACGAAAACCTAGTGCCAATTTTTCGCCAGGAGACAGTTACTTCCGACCCAGGCGGGGCCCCCAAAATGACATGCTCTAATCCATACCTAGCCCTATCACGAGCGAGTGCGGAAAAAACACGAGCTAGGGTTGGGTGCAGACCTCGGGCGAGAAGACGCACGGGGAGCGGGAGCGTAGCTCATCGGCGACGGCGGCCCACGCGGCGCCCCCGTGGCGGAGCACGGCGCTGCCCAGGACCAGCTCCTCCCACGTCCCCCACCCGCTGTGGGCGCCGGCGCCAGCGCCCCCTCCGATCGCCACCACCACCATCGCGTCGATGGCGCAGTTGCCTCGAGGTAACGGGTTTTGCGCGAGCGATCGCGGCCGGTTTCGGGAGACGGACGGTGGATGGGCGGCCAGGAGGAGCCGGAAAGGGAGGTGGGGGTGGTGACTATCGGGTCGTCGCGGTTTCGTAGGCGACTGACGGACTGAGCGGTTTCTTGCTTCGTTTCGCTTCACTGTTTAGGACTTTTTTGTTTGTATTTCTATTTTGGGCTTCGCTCCGTGGACCCGTGGCGCTGTGCATTCTTCGGATTCGACCGGGAGGAACGCTTTCCTTCCAACGCGTCCGACTTTTCACGTTGACGATGCCACCAGTTTGCATGGGGATGCTCAATCGGATGACGATGATTGAACGGAAGTTACAGGGGCTGTCACGGCATCTTTTCCTTTTCTTTGGCAGCACATTTTCTACCACCGGAAAAAGTGGCCTCGTCCGAAGAAATCAGTTCAATTTTGTAAAAAAAAATTAAAAAATAAAACAAGAAATGATGCCGTTTGGAAGGCTGAGCTTCCACATTTTCAGTACAAGCTAGCTCCAAACATATTTGCTCACACTTCTTGGGATTCACATATGGTTTAATTTAAATAACCATGCTGATCACTTAGAAATGCTGGTACTGTGGACCAGAGCACAGAGGTACAACTGGTTTCGAGGAACAAATCAATCGGACAGGCATTGCTGCTCATGGACAAAACGAGGTGCATTCTTGCATCCGGCTATCCTTCATCCTTCTTGCATCTGTCAGAATGCAGAGGAACCTGAACACCACTCTACCCTTTGTCTTACACAATTGTTCATTCACAAATTACCAAAGGTCCTGGTAAAGTTCTCCTCAGTCCTGACAAGCGTGGACTGATTACCAGGTAACCTCCCTTCACACCGTTCGCAGCAAGACACTCGGCAACTAGTTATCCAGGCAGGGGGCGCCTGTAGAGATTAACATCAAATACTGATTGAGTTTACACAGCACAGCACTGAGTAACCATCAATCATATTCTAACACGAAAGCACCGTGATCAACAAGGAAAACAGCACCTAACAGGCTAACACACAGCAAGCGGGATCAGCAGCCGCTCGGCCAACTCCCCAGGTGGCCAGATCCATTAGCCGCCGCGCGCCGGGCTACAATACAGCAGGGGGCAGCAGCAAAGCTTGCTTCAGAACCGACACCCAGACCTGTACAGCACAGATACAGCGAGATCCTGTCTTCACAGGTATGCTCCAACAGCCGCCACCAATGCTAGCTTGGGTTCGATGAGGAACCAGTGAACCGAACGGGCTCATGCGAGGGCCATTGGATCCTCTCGGGAGGACAGGGTGCAGGGGCAGGATGCGCGATGAATGTTGGTAAATCTTGTCCTGGCATCAGCACTGAGACATCTTGGGCATAAACCGGCATCTGCAAGCAAGGTGAACAAAGTGATCAACGAAAATGTATGTATTAGGTGAATGCACTGTTGTCAATGTGATGACAAATAGTTTCAGATGCGGCATATAGATGTAGATACAGTGTAGGTTTAACTGAAGGCCCAAGAGAGTACAGGGCAGCTTTACAGCATTTTGGACTGAAAAGTTTTAAATCCCCCACTTCCTGATACAACAGGAATTGAAATAGCAGGATAACAGAAGATAGGTCAAATTGATACAGATAATAACAATAAGTGTACAGCAGCACAATTGATGCAGATGAGCTCCACATTGCCACACAGGTAGACAGGCTTTCAGGAGCTGTTATTTTGAGCAACAATAAGGGAGTACCAGGTCTAGCAGAGGGCTCTTGTACTACACGCTCATTAAAAGATTTCAGATCTGTACTCGGTACAGTTAAACCATCAAGATATGCATTCCCAAGCTGTCACTGAATAAGGTTTGCTGCCTAACTGCCAAGTAAAAATAAAAAATAAAAATCATACCCTTCTTCCTAGAACATATCTGTAGGCTAGGATGACAACCAAAGGGACTAACAAAAGGAAGCAAAAGAGAGGAAGATAAGCTAAACAAAACTAGGAAATGATTGCCAAAGTTTAGGAACTACCATGAATATGAATGACTTAGCGTCCAGTTATATAGACAACTAGATCAGGACTTTCATAGGGAAATAACAAATTTAGGAAAAAAAAAGAAATTGCACATATGTAGCCATGTTGTTACCACTAATACAACATTGAAGTTCAATCCTACCATCAAAGGAACCAAATATAGTGTTGGCGCAACATAGCCTAGGTTGTCTAATGGAGCAAACAGACATTAAGGATACATAACCAATTTCCCTACTATCTTCGGCTAGCAGATCATAAAAAGGGTAAGCAATGGCACAATTTTTCTCCAGTGCCGCTATCAGATCCTGTTCCAGTCACTTATGACATGGTTCAGCATCCGGTTATTCATAACTTTCCCAATCAACACTCAAAATTGTATCCTGTGCATCATTAAGGTTGAAATTGATGTTGATCATGAGTATAAGACAAGAAGTAGTTAAATACACTGCTTTAGGGGACAGGCTGACAATTTTGAGTGTACTAGTTTGCTTACAATTGATGTTATTGCAACCACTGAAACAGTAGAATAGTTGGTAGCGACATTTTTTCTACAATGCATGGTGGCAAGCAGTTAAGCAATCATTATTCATTGTTCATTTCATAAGAAATATCCCAGCTAAAATTAGGGTTCCTTTGGAACGCAGGATTTTCACAGAAATTTCATAGGAATCAGTTCAATTTCACATAAAAACGCAGGAATAGGAAATCTTTCCTTCAATCCAAAGGAGGCCTAAAGTGAGCACTATACAGTATTCTGGATGCTTGTAACCGTTAGATGTTCTGGACACACTCTGCATAGGTTAATTGATCTATCTGCTGGTCACTTTGTCATGGTGAGCTGAGATTAAGGTGACAGGAGTGGGGCTATAATAGTTCAAACTTTAAATGCCTTTAGATTCTACAATGGGACCTGCTGCTCCAACAGAAACAAGGTTCTGATGCCAACTCAACTTAATAACACGATGTTCCACACTTCCACCAAACGAAATCGCTAATATGCCTCAATCAGGAGCAAAAAAAAAAAACGCTGGACCTTTGGCTGTGGACAATAAAGATAACTGTGATACTTGGGTCCTTGCCTGATTCGTACTGTCTGCCAAATTTCCTTTCAAACACACCTTTCAAAATGGGTAAAAAAAATCCTTGCAACAAGCTACACCAGGTCAACCTAGGAAGAAATAATTACCCAAATTCATGTCAAACAGGAGTTGAACCTAAGTGGTCAGGGTGTCCATCCCTCTTGTAACAAGTTACACATCAAAATAACTTAGCTTGGCCAAATTATAGAATTTAGGGAAGACAAGACTTCACGTTCAAGGCACTGATGTTTCTACCTACGTTAAGACACTTGGGTAATGCTCCAATCAAAGGTACAGTACTGAGCTGTTGTGGAAGAATGCCACATCAGTCCTAGACTCCTAGTGGAACGCATGAGATTGAAGAACACTCATCCACAATGTGCTCCATAAGTGGTACATAAGCTATAAAATATTTCTTAGAATGAACCATAAACAACTAAAGTTGTCCATAAGTCTATGGCCAAGCCATAAGGAATAAAAAAGTCAGATATTCTCCCTCCTTCACATTCTCATTGGTGTTAGACATGATTTTTTATTATTTGCTATTGGGTTTTACTTGTTGCTTACACATTGTGTATCATAGAAACAACTAAAATCCACTTACACATTGACCCACTCAAACATTGTGGTTGCCCTAGCAAGCAGACACTCGTGGAACTGAACTAGCAAGGCATGTCCACCAAACTATAAAAATGCTAGGAACAAGGCTATATCAGTCCTAGGAGCAGAGTGCAGGACCATGTATGCACAATTTATGCACGACATTGAAAAAAGAACACAAAAACTTCACATTCAGATCAAATTTTCCACTTTTTGCTTTTGATACGTGAGATAAGATCTTTCTTTCTCCACTCAGAGACCAGTGTCATCATCAAACCTTTCAACAGTGAAAACAAGTACTACTACTCCAGTAGTAGTAGTAATTTTTGCACGAGCAATGGATGCATCATGATCGAGTAGACTAGAAGAATAAGGAGGCAAGAGCAGGGACAGGCGAGATTCGCAATCAGGAAGAGCAGACGCATAGACACGCAGTTGTAAAAAGCGAAGCCGCACGAGAAAGGGAAGCTGAGGAAAAGGCGAGCCGACGGAATCATTAAAGCGACGCGCCATGGATGGGTCGGGCGAGGGTGAGGCGTGCGGGAGCAGTGCGCGGTGCGCCGTACCTCGATGGTCGCAGGGCTGTCGAGCTTCCGCGCCGCCTCGAGATCCGCGCCGGACGGAGCCCCGGGCTCATCGCCGCGGCCGACGAGGAGCCGGAGGCGGCGGAGGACACTAGTGGCCGGCCCGGGCGGGCTGGCCGGGGGCCGGAGAAAGTGCTCGAAGATGGCCATGGCGAGGAACATGGAGACGAGGATGGCGGTGGCCACGAACCCGAACGACACCGCGCTCACGCCGCTGTCCAGCTGCCGCCACCGCATCTCCTCCGCCGCGGCCGCTGCAGCGGCGGTATTTCCCGACCCCGCCGTAGGAGCCACCGCCGGACCGGGCGCCATGGCACGCCGCCCCCTTTCTTTTCCCGCCTCTCAGTCACGAATCCCGCGGGCGTGGCGCCATTGACGGCTTATAAGCCGCCCGTCCCCAGCAGCTTCCCTCTGCGCGGGACGACGAGCTGCCGGCTTCCAGAATCGCGTCGGCGCGCTTTGAGTGAGTGGGAGCGAGGGGACACGAGGGGAGACGAGGGCACGGAGCGAGGGAGCAATGGGGCCGGGGCGCCGCGCACGGTCTACGGGATGCGATGTTTCACTTAACGTTTGAACGGCGAAAACCACTCGGGGATGTTACGTGAAAAATCGCAAAAACTGTTAAAATTGTTCGATTTTTTTAAAATTTTAATTTTTAAATTTATAGGTGGTTTTGTCGGTTTAAAAATAGTAAATCGAGCGATTTTTACGATTAGCCGAACCGTTTTTGCAGTTCACCGAGCAGTTTTTCTGAAAACCGTTGAAAACCAAACTATTTTTTGTTGAAAACCGAACGGTTTTTACGGTAAACCACTCGATTTTTTTGAAAACCGATAAATTAGTGAAAAATAAGAAAATAGATGAAAAAGTACTGAAAATTTAGGCATGACATATTCTAATTTCTTTTAATATCAACAAGCATAACATACTTCATTCACGAATAATAAGACACATGTTCATCCATATCAAATCGAGAAGTTTGTCTTTTGCGCCGACTTACCGTCGAAGGCGCTCGGCTAGCCGCCCTTTTCCTCCGGCTAACCGTTGAAGCCAGACGACACGAAGAGCTGCAGCCGCACGCTCGGCTAGCCGTTGTTCCCTCCCGGTTTCGGCTTCGACGCGACAGAAGGCGCGGTAGGGTGACGGATGTGCGAGCGCAAGTCGCGAACGGGGAAAACAGAAGGCCTCTACTGGGCCGTGGACACGTGACTCCGGATAAGGTTTGCTTATATATTCTCCATCCAATTTTCTCGAATTTTTTCGGCACCAAAATCAAAATATTTTTAAAAACTGATTCAACTATAAAGTTGCATTTTTCATCTAGTTTTTTTACATAATTTTTATTTTAAAATTCACCAAATTTTCAAAATTCAAAAAAAATTGAATTTGAAAACCGGTGAACCGCCCAAATCAAACCGGAGCGGTTTGGGCGGTTTTCGCGAAAACTGTGGCAGAACAAACACTGGACGGCTCGCCTAAGATCGATATCGGGTGATATTGAGCAACAATAGCCAAATAGTACAACACAAGTGATAATATAAAATAGGAAACTGATTAAGTCTTACAATAAAATTTCAGTAGTCTTAAGACGAATAATTTTAAAACAGAGTTTAAAACATAGCGAAAGTGACATAGAAGAGATACGACGGTTTTTTACGATGAAACATATCTTGCCCTAAGACATGCTTCACTCCTCGCGACCGGAGTTCGGTGAGGAGGGAACCGGTTCACAGGACCAGTTCGCATTAGCCCACCATCCCATACTCTTTGGCCGCAACAGTCACACCAACTACCTGCAGAGAGAACTACATACAACAAAAAGGGAAACAACAAACCGTGAGTACTAATTACTCAGCAAGTCTTACCCATCCAAAATTGGCTAACTACAGCCGACTCCTAAGCATGAGAGGCTGACTCAAGGGATGGCCATTTGCATAAAACATAGCACTAACAATGGATCCTTACTTTCAGGTTTTAGCAGTGGATTAAGTACAAGAAAAAATAAATTTAATTTGCACTATCGTCTACTACAATCATGGTTGCCAAACAATTACTTATAACTAAGCAAACAAATCATTTTATCATTATTATCTGTCCAGTTGTTACTGTGACAGGACGAAGTGGTACTCGTTACTGTGAGGGACAGCGATTATAATCGATTTACACCAGCTGTGAAAACCCGAAGTACACGACACGTACGCGCTTCTCGAAAGCCACACGTAGCCACCTTTCACTCAACCCATACGGCCAGTCCGAACAGGCGCACCTCTCCCAAACCCAAGGTCCTCCATGCGATCACCACGTAGGATATATCCATGGTTAGACACAAGGCTCTCCTCCGCCGCCGTCAAAAGAGAGGTGGGGTCATCCAACCACTACGACATTTTGCTACATCAATTTCCTAGGTCCCATGTCCCCAGTATGTATTCGGTACGTTCAAACTTGTTCAACAGGGCCACACTCGAATCGGTTCTTAACCGACGCAGACGGGGCTACCACCGCAAAGGACTAGTTTTCTCAAACCCTCCTATACTCTATCACTGCCCGGTCTCAGGTTTATTCAAGTGTGGGATAAAATTAAACCTATAGCTCGCGAGTGAGGTTTCTCATTCACTCGACTTCTACCGTTTATTAGAACTCATAGGCTATCTCTACATCGAGTTACCTGTACCAATATATACTCAATAGGGGTAATTGGCACTATCATGCATTATAGGGTTCCAAACAACTCCTGCAACTTAATGCATAGTACATCAGCTATACAATATATAGTGATAAAACAAAAATTTAAAACAGGGGTAATGCACCGGGGCTTGCCTTCGGTTTGCTGCGAGTTAGCACAAACAATAGGAAGATCTTCAGCGACGGACGACTCCGGAGCGATCAGCACTAAATCTTGATCTTCCGCGACGTTTCCTATATGTGTGAAGTGATATGCGAGTGCGATTAGTTGTGCACTTAATGACATCTATTAGTTTTACTCGTCATCGCATGTGACAAGGATACTCACATGCGATGATATGCTCAGGAATGCATGTGTCAAGGATGGAAATGCGACGATATGACAAGAAGAGTATGATGATTTCATGAAAAGGAACTTTATTAAACCAAGGTGGTGCTGGAATTTATTTGAAAATGTTTCTACAACGAATTCCTATATTATACTAAGTAGTTTATAATAGGGAAGATTACTTCTAAATTTTTTTTAATATGGTTCTTGAAGGCATAAACTACAATTTTAGTTGCTCAAAATATTAATAAAGCTATAAACTAATTTCTGGACCAATTTTATAATTTATTGCAATATTATGAATTTCTAATGAATTAATTCGTATCTAAGAGTAATAAGTTATTTATAAATAATATATAAGTGTATAAATTCTAAATAACTGAATAACTGTAAGATGACATATATTAATTAATAGAACATAATTATGCATTTTCACATTTTTAATATGCAGGAAAAATGATGATATGGAACTATGTGCAAGGTACTTTATTTAATTTTAAAAAATTCTAATGCTGAAAATGCAACTTTGGAAGTTCTAAAATATTCTACATGATGAGAGGATTCCAACGATATATTATTTGCAATTTTTGGAGCTCGTATGCATTTTCTATTATTTTTGCAAGTTTTTACGAATTTCTGCGCAATTGTTTAAAATTTTTCCGAATAATGATTTAACTTTCTCAGCCGACAGGGCCACGTGGCGGCTTCGTGTTGCGGCCACACGTAGGGCCACGTGCGGCGGCTGCACAGGATCTGGGCACGTGGCCACACCAGATCTCGGCGGGCCGAGCGGCCGGCCACGGTGGCCCTCCCCGGC
>BCLF01000001.1:2922867-2935781 GCA_001602275.1 Zoysia japonica | reverse complement strand
GGCCACGGTGGCCCTCCCCGGCGCGCGGCGGCGGGTCCGGCGCCAAAATGGGTGGCGTAGCGCTGGGAGCTCGTAGGAGGGGTCGCCAGGCGGTGGAGCTCACCGGTGATGTGCCGGCGTCGAGGGGCGGCGTGGGCGAAGCTTCGGCGATAGATAGGAGGAGCTACGGCGGACGAAGCTCGACGAGACCTCCTCTTAGAGCTGCAAGACGATGAGGAGAAGACCGGCGTCGAGGTTCTCGTCGACGGGAAGGTCCGAAGGGAGCTGTCCACGGTGACTGGGTCGGGGTTCGACGAACGGCGTTCGTTGAAGCTCGAAATCCCGGCGAAAGGCCCCGCGATTGACTTCAATCTTCGACCCTAAAGAGGCAAGAGGTGATAAAGAAACTACAAACGGGAGGAATCAACGGGAAACTGCCGGGGCTCACCGGATTTAGCCGGAGTTCGGCCGGCTACTTCCAAGGCTCGAAAATTGGGGAAAATTTGTAATCCGGCCAACTCGAAGGAGAATGGGGCGGGCTAGGTGGTGGAGAGCGGGAGAGAGAGGAGGCGCAGCTGGTCGACAAGGAGTGAAAGCTGGAGGTGGTCTGGAGAGCGAGCTCCACTGAGGTGTGACGGTCGGTCACGCGCGCAAGAGAGAGAGAGAGAGATGTCGCTTGCCGGGGAAGGGGAAGCAGGCTTAGCGGTGCTCGGACACGTTGAGGCCTTCGTGGCATCCATGCGATGCGAAGGAGCGCGAGGCGAGGGCGCGTGGATGTTCGCGCTGGCTGGGCGCGGTTGGAGGAGGAAGGAGAAGAGCGAAATCCGGCTGACGAGTGGGTCCATGGAAAATTTCTCTTTTTCTCGAATTTCCTCGGATTTTCAGTGCAACTTTCTGCTTTTGACCCAAAATGCATCCTTTCAGAGCTCCAAAAATTATAAAATTTGGTAGGCTGGTAGATCTTTTTAAATGGAACAACTTTTATTTTGGGCATACTTTCAAACTCGAAATAGATAAAATGATATTAAATTTTGAAGACAGGTTAGCTTTTAGAGGAAAATAAATTATTTGAGCTTTAAACCTCAAATTAAAATTTTCCAAAAACCTCAAAACTTCACGTGGTTGCAAGGACTTTCCAGAGAGATTTTTGTTTCACAATATTTCATTGAAATTTTTGAATTCACATTTGAATTTCAAATTAAATTTGGGGCAAACTTGAAATTGGTTTTAATTTCTTTCGAGCTCAAATTTTCAGGAATTGGGACTTCGAATGCGACGCTTATTATTCGTAAACACAAAGTGTTACAAAAACCGCGCGGTTTACCGTGGTTTTGCAAACCTTGGATGCGATCCTTCGCGTTGAGCAGGGCAGTGAAGCGGGATCAGGATCGTCGGCAGTCGTCCTCCTAGCAGTCGGTCGGAGCAGTCGGCTCCTCCGACGTTCGATGGTGGGTAATGCATCCGACGGTGGGCTCCGCACGGTCGCTAGCGTGCAGTGCTTTTACTAAAATTTGATTCTTTTCTCATTTCAAAAAATGAAAATAAGAATATTCTGTCGCTAAAACAATCATGTAACTTTTTTAGTGGAAGTATAAAAATATATGCAATCATCAAACTATAAAAAGTATATTAAGATGTGATAAATTTGTATTGAAAATAGAAAAAGTATATTGGGAGTGGAAAATATATGCTAAAAAAGAGAAAATTGGGAAGTGAGAAAGGTATATCGGAAAGTGAAAAAGTTGAGTTGCAAAAGAAAGAAAAACATATTGAAAGTGAGAAAAATATATTAAGAATAGAGAAATGCATACATGAAAGTGGGAAAAAAATATCCAAACTATAAAAAAAATATTGAGATGTGAGACATTTGTGTTGGAAATCGAGTAAGTACTGGGAATAGGAAAGATATGCTGCAAAGAGAGAAAAAATATATCGAGAAGCGAGAAAAGATATCGGGAAGTGAGAAAAAGGATGTCAGGAAGTGAGAAAAAGGATATCGGGAAGTGAGAAAAATATATTGAAAGTGAAAAAAAATGTATTAAGAATAGATAAATGTATATTTGGAAGTGGAAAAAATATATTGTAAATTGAGAAAGGTGCGCTGGAAAGAAAGTAAATTTTTTATTATTAGAAATGAAAAAAATCATATTGTAGTAGAAAGAACTGAAATTCCTGTGAAATTTCTACGTTTCAAATACAGTCTTAGGCTCTCTTTGAAATATATAAATTTCATAGGAATCAGTTTAATTCAGAGTAAAAATGGAAGCTGGAAAATATGGATTGAAATAGTATTTTTTATATGTTCTACTACTTTCTTTTTTTATTATCTATCTATTTTTTTATTCCCAACCGATATTTTGTTTTGTTTTCATGAGCTTCGAGCCTTGAACCACTGCTTTTTTATAAAACGACGCATCGCCGTAGGATGTCAATCACGAGAATGGACGACGGACAATGCAACTGCTCGATCGACTGCTGGGAGGACGACTGCCGACGATCCTGATCCAGCGAAGCGAGGAGGCCCTTTCTAACGAAAGTACAAGGCGAGGCAAGGGGCAGCACGGCATTTCGTCGGGAGGGTGACCGGCAGGATTTTAAAACTATTTAAAATCGATCGATTTTTAGCGTTAAAAGAGACCGATTTCTAAAACACTGGTGACGGCTCGGTTTTTTGCGAATTTTTGCTAGATCAGTTCTCTAGATTTTTTTAGTTCATCGATTATTAAAAATAAAAAAAAATAAAATTTCGAAAACTGAAAACAAAACTGTCTGGTAAACCAATAAATATGTTGAGTAAACAAAAAAAAATCAGTTTTTTTTTATCTATTTGGCTAAATCAGGAAAAACTATCGGTAAACTTGAAAAATCAATCAACTAGCGGTTCAAACCAGTCAGTTTACTTTAACATTTAAATAAACTTTGATCAAATTTTAACCGGTAAATAAGCGGTTTTAGTGGTTTTCATAGTTTTGTTAAACCATCGTGCACGGTTTTAATGGCTCAATCAGTAACTTCAACCTTTTTTTGCTCAGTGGGTTTGTTTCCTTGGTCACCATTGCCCCTCCTTCTTCTAGGCATAGGCAATACTAGAATGAAATGATTTTTCTTAAGCCCCAACTCGAGTCCATGATGTTAGATAAATGGAGTAGTACATCTGACCTCTTTTCATTTTTATATCTAAGAATCTGATTTTAAGTTCAAACTTAAAAATGTGCTGAACCATAACATATTTCCATCACCTCTAGTTTCAATGACCCTGCTTCATAACCTCTGTAGGGTTCAGGAGGATCGACGAGGAATGAAAACAGAACTGTCTGGCCGCAACTTGACGGAGTGTCAGCAGCAGTCAAACAAGCCAAGCGGAGGCTGCAAGAGCTAGTGGAATATATCTGCAGCCCAAATTGTAGAAAATGCACTTCGATTATCACTAATCAAATTTTATAATCCTCGTAATCCTAAACAGAGAGTGGCGACAAGCTTCTACTTCCGGCACCTGTCGCGTTTTAGAGAGCAAGTGGGCAAGTTTCAGGCTGATCACTTCCCTCCGGTTGTTGGCTCCATGCATGCATGCATGGAGTGACAAGTTTCGTCTATCCGATCGAGCTGACTACGTCAACGAGCGAGACAAAACTGGGTGTGTTTCTTCGATCCATGCCTGAGTACAGGATAAAACCGATAAAGACTTGTACCATTGCGAATCGACCTGGCCGTCGATCGTGCGTTCAACGACGCGTCATCCGATAAGCCCAGTAGCTCTGCCGCTTTGCGTCGTTCTCCTGGACCTGACAGCTTTGTGACTTGGGATTTCTCGCAGATACAAAAGGATTTTGTACTTTCTCATGTGCTACTCTCTGTTAATAATCCACCGTTCGTTCTAAGGGTTTCTTGTCACGAGCACGACGACTTGCGCGTGGCCGTGGCCCTCCTGGACTTCTGGGACATGTGCGTTTGCTCCAAGAGCACAACTCGACCAAGCTACCCTACACGTGTTCTGTCCCATGGTAGGAGAACCGGAGTCCTGGAGAAGGGCTCGAGGTGTCGTCCCAGCATCCCAGGCTCGGCGCGTTTTGTCAGTTTCCATCTGTTCTTAAACATGCTCTGAGCCGTAAAGAATGCAGGGCTACGGCCTGCACAAGTTTGCGCCGTGACTTTGGACGATCAAAGTCAACAGAGTGACGGGCACCGAGGCCGTGCATGATGGTTTTTGTCTCCGTTTGTCGAGCGGCGAATCGCGGGAGATCACCGAACGGGGCGCATCCCACGTGGGCGTTCAGCAGCAAGTCCGTGAATCATGGGCACAACAACAGCGCCCGCGTCGCCAAATGGCACTGCTAAATTGCGTACTCGTAGTACAGCTGTACAGGTACAGGTGCACCTATACGCGTAGTAGTAGTACTACACGAGTCCTGTACGGCTATAACGTGACGGAAGGAATCACCGCATAACCAAGGGCAGCAACCAACCAATGGGCCATCGCTTACGAGGCGTCCGTCGTAGGAAGCCAGCAGGGGTGCGCTACGATCATTCAGTTCCAGGGTGGACGCGCGTTCCACGCGCGTGTGCCACCCCAGCGCCGGTGCCATGTCGCTCGCCAAACACTGGGCGTGGTGGAGCCGTTGGGGCAGACGCCAGACGCCGAGGGACAGAGGCACAGCAACCGTGCCGGCCGCGGAGCGAGGTGTCGGGCGGGACCGACGCCGGTCGTCGCCCATGCTGGTGGTTTGGCGGGCAGTTTGGCTCCACAGTGGCAGAGTTGGCGCGCGCCGCACCTACGTGGGCGTGTCGCGCTGCTCGCCGCGATTCTGCCGGGCCCCATTACACGCTAGTACGCCAGATGGCAGGTACTTCCGTTGGAACTTGGGACTCGGTGGCCATGCCTGCCAAGCCAAGCCTTGGGCCGAACTGCTGGGCAAAAGGGTTAAACATAAATCAATCAAGTAAGGGCCCTTTGTTCGGTTAGGTGGGATTAAGAGGATTAAAGGCGGAATGAAAAAGATTCAATATTGATTTAACTTGGTAAATATTGAATCCTCCTCATTCCAAATTAATTCTAGTTTACATCAAGAATAATCGAACAAGGCCTAAGTTGTTTTTTTTTAGAAAGAACAAGGCCTAAGTTGAACCACGAGATTTCTGAGCGTTGGACCGAAACTCGCTGCCCCAGTCAGGCATCAGCCTCTTTGAAGCCCAACAGGAGCTACCGAGCCTGAACAGGAATAGACGGCGCCCATTTAGGTCCCGTTTGGAACCAAGGAAGATCAAAGGAAATTTCATGGAAAACGTTTACTCAGGAATGGAACCGATCGAACCGTTCGGTACGAAGGAATCGTGACTTCCTTTCCGGAGGAAAGGAGCGAAGGGATGCCTGTTTTACTAGAAAGAAAGAATCCACTGCAAATCCAGGGAATGGGCTTACATCTCACGCCTCGTGTCTGCTCCCGTGATCGCTGCTCGAGAATTAAAGCTTCGGTAATTTTTAAAAATTTTGAAACTAAGGAAAAAGAAAACAGCTTCAAGTAAACATTGGGAATTAATGAAATAATTTTGAAAACTTTTGAGAATAACTCGGAGAATACCTATATGAACAGCTCAACGAAACAAACCTAACGAAATAACTTTGAAAAACTTTGAGAACTTAAGAAAACTTTTTTGATTTTTCGAAAATTACCATTTAAAAGAAATCCAAAACACCGAAGAAATATGTGAGGCTTTTAAAAAACGCACCCTTAATTTAAATTAAGTGCTATGAATAATTATAATATGTTTTATAAAAATGGATTTAAGTTCCACTAACATTTTATTCCTGTGTTTCTATTCTTTCATTCCAAACACTTTAATTTTTTCATTTCTCTGTTTTTTATTTCTATGGTTTTTACACTTTTTCTATTTCTATGTTTTTCTTATTTTTATGTTTTTTTTCTATTCCTGCATTTTTCATTCCTTTTTACAAACGTGGCGTTAGCAGTGGCCCATTCAAGCTGGGCGTCACAAAGCTGCTGCACACTGTTGTTTGCTTGGCAAGCAAGAGGAAAAAGTTGTGTGGAGACCGTCAGGAAAGGATGGCCATGCGAAGTCAGCCCAGATTGTTGCTATGTGGCTGCCCCAGGCATCTCACGCACATATCAGTGCAGTTGCGGAATTGATGTTGTATTGCTGAGTTATTCAGTGCAGTTGCGAAACCGATGTGTATTGCTAAGCTATTCTTTGCTGCCATTGGATCCGCACGTATCATGAATCCGCTTCACGTTGCATTCCCCTGCAGAAGGTCACCGAGAAATTTTTTTCCCAAGCAAGATGCTGCACTTGCTGTCACTGTTGTTGAACTATTTATGTGTTTGTTTTTCTCATCCTTGAATTGGCAGAGCATCTACCTCTTGCTTAAAAAAAGGGTGATCCTCACCAAACCAAACATGGAAACCATTTATAGTGACGAGTTACGTGAGATGGAGGGTACAAATAAAATCGTTTCGAAAATGACTTACGTGTCGATATATATTTAATACAAATTTTATGAATAACTCATGAATACTAATAAAATTTAAATTAAATTTGATCCTTACAGGTACTCATTTACATCCATAACGATTACGTACCATGCACCGCACATTTAAGTTCTACCGGACGATCCCCAGCCATGTGGGCGGGGCGCCGCAACTTGGATTTTGAACTTTGATCCCAACAAGGTGGATCTGAGAACCCCATCTACCGCGTTTCTGAACCGGCGTATCCGATCCCCTGCTACCATGGGACCTCCTCGACTTATTCATGACCATTTTCACTTGACCCACGAGAGCCAGACGAATGGTCCCAGTCAGAGGACGGTGATAAAGTACAACACGGTCACCGGGTCACGTACTTGGTCCCCGATAGAGCACAGTGAACTTTGCCTGAACTTCCCATGTCCTACCATTACCAACGCCGTAGCGCCGCCCAACAAGTGAACAAGGTTAGTTTGGCCGCGCCACGAAATTATGGCCACTTTCTGCGCCGTGTACCGCATGCACAACACGCAACTTGGCATATGGACACTCACAATCATTTCTCATGAAGTCGATCGTAACATGATGCACTGGTGATCGATAGTGAGAACGACGGGGTTATTGATCGAACATACTTTACTGTTCATGGAACTTCAAATTATTGCAGCTGGTCGAAGCAAAACATGATGCTAATTAACACGACCAGACTCAACCAAGATCCGACGCTTCCCTACGCACACTTGAATTAATAAGCAAGCAGAAGACTGATCAGAAAGGTAACCACGCCGTGCACGGATAGTCGATCGGACGGACCACACGAAGACATGCATGCGCGGCGTTGTAGTAAAAATTATTCCGGGGTGGCGCGCGATAGACGAGCGCCACCGTGTCTGCGCCTCTCCGGCCGGCAGGTAAGGTGACGGTCCTCTCAAGGAGAGGCGGAACCAGGGCGGAAAGGGTTGGGGATCTCGAACCCGGGGTTGGGCACCCAGGTGTCGTCGCCGCCGGGGAGGTACTGCCCGTTGACGGCGGCGGGGATGCTGTGGTCCAACCCGGTGATGTCCGGGATGTAGTGGTTGCCGATCTCGTAGCGCCCGATGCCAGGGATCAGCACCGTCCCCTCCTGGATCGTGTCCGGTCGCTTCACGTCCTCCGCTACCGCCGTCTTCTGCGCGGCGACCGCCGGGACCGGGTCGGGGCGCGCCGCCGCGCCGAGCTGGGCGAGGCACGCTGCTGCCAGAAGGAGCAGGGCCAATGAGGTCGACTTCCTAGCCATGCCGAACGGTCGGTCGATGGATGTCGCTGGCTAGCTAGCTGGAGTACCTGATCTATCGTAGGTTGCTGTAGCTTTCGTCGTGTGACTAGCACTGACGCGCGGCGGGACTATATAACGGCGCGTCGCGGCGATTACTTGGGCGGAGTGCGCACCGGCACCCGAGTGGGAAAAGGCGGCGCGTTAATTTCGTTGCCACTTGGTGCACGCCACACGCCATCTTCCGCGGGCAAGCTGCGGCTGTTACCAGCGCGGCTGCTGCCCGCGACTGAAAGTTGCGCGCGAGAAACGACGGGCGGATCTTTGTGTCGGGGGCGTGCGCCGCGCGCGTGCGTGGTGGACAGGCCGCGATGGCTTGGCCGGGGCTTCCGTTGGTCGTCCGCTCGTCACCTGCTAGACACCGCTCGATCGACGGGATGGGTCGGGTTGCCGATGGGGTCCCGGTGCTGAGTGGCCATTGATTGATGCGGCGGCCACGCTGCCTAATGTTCCAAGTTTCCAACTGCTTTGCCATGCGCTTTATTGTGGCTCCAGCGGCGGTGACCACTCGAGTCCGTCGTTTAGTTCGCATCCGATACTGATACTCGATCAGTGACTAAAAATAGGAACTTCCGATGATTAATTCCGTGTTCAGAAGAAACTATACAGCACTGTATGCCGATGATTATAGTGCCGTAGACGCAGCTTAATTCACCTGAGGAGGCCCCAACTAACTTTGGGGGGGGGGGGGGGGTGTAAACAGAGTCGATGATTGAACCCTGATTAATTGTATAGGTGAAGATACCTAAAGTACCTCTTACATCTCTCATTGTTTGCTTGCGCTAGAATTACGGGTGAACTGGCACCGCTGTAAGGTTTCAAACTGATGACTCCTGGACTTCATCGTGACTGGACAATTGCTCGGGTTTCTACAACGAGTAGGCCGTAGCAGCTTTGGCCGTTGATGCTGTTCTGCATGCAGCTAGTCTAATCAAACGCACTACTACTATTTCCACATTTACTGCTTTGATCGAGGGAGGCTGAGATGTTAACCAAGGCGTACTTGGAGGTCGAACCAACTCATCAGTAAGTACGCCAGCCAACCTACCAACCCAAAGTTCTGTGGGGGCTGGCCGTGCCCTGCAGGTGAAAAATGGAAGCTTCGAATGGGACCCTGCTCCGTCCGACCGGGACCAAATTTGGGTTCCGTCGACGGCACGCGTGTCCAGCGAACGGCGAGTTAATTCAATCCGGCCGTAGGTTCACGAACCTCCCTACGCGTCAGTGTTAGTACTACCCAGTAGCCAGTACTAACGGAAAGAGCTACTAGGCCTTTGTGCAGTGATCCAAGTCCGGCGCCCTTCCCTGATCTGTACGTACGGGAGGGTCGCGCTGGTCACGGCGAGGCCGTCGAGCCGGGCGATCGTCAACAAGAAAGGCGGCCATGTATGTGTGCGTTGATGATGGCGCGCGCGTTGCCAAACTGGGCGTGGATCGTGCGGCACCCGTAACTCACGTCTCATTGATGCGGAACGGAAAGGGCAGAGTGGTGGCTATGCAAGTGAACTGAGCTAGAATCATCGTGGAACCGGTCTGCCGCTGCTAGTGACTGATTGTTTCCTTGCCCCGTCGTCCGCGAGGAAGACAACCACAGGAGGGGCTGATTCGCCGAAGCCGCAAAGGTTAATCGATCGGCAAATCTACGAGGCACTAGGGGTGACACAAGTGTTGAGCTCGTCAATCCTTTCACAAATTAATTTGATTTTTATTAAATTTTAGTTAAAAAATAGAAATTTCGCCCAATTCTAATTCGATCTTATTCTTATTATCTTTAGTTCATTTCTTTTTTCACCCCTACGAGGCGCCGATATGTCACGGTTCCTGAGGACTTCGACTTGGGATTTTAGAAGCGTAAACAAGTGGATCTGCTTGTAGCTTCTGCTCAGGACACTGGCAGATCGAGCGGTGCCTCTGCCAGTGTCATCTGAGAACAAACGATGCCTCCAAGTTTGGCTTGACTCGATTGTACGTAGAGGCCGATAACTTTACATTCCTGCAGCTTTTGAGAGTTCAATTTCCTATCCGAAACGGTCTATCTGTCACTGTTTTGAACATCGAACATGACTTGCATAGCAATCACAGGAACAATGATAGCCCTAACCCTCTTGTTCCCCACAAATGTTTCTTTTTCGGTTCTTCTTAATTTCTCCAGGATTCATGCGCGTTGTTTCGCAGGAATATACAAGCATGCTGTATCGGGTGTAGCGGCCCCCCACCGATGCCCCGAGAGATTCATGCGAGACGTATTTACGTTTTGGGCTTCCGTTCTCACCAAACTGGTCTGGGGCGGCCCGGTAACTGGCCCAGTAGGCTAGTGCAGTAGGCTTCCTCCCTCGATCTGTGTTGAGTGGGCTCTTCGGCTATGCGGTTCCGGGCCTTCTTTTTCTGTTTTCCTGGTTTCTTCATAGACCTGGCTCAAGTTCAGTGTGCTGGAGGAGATGAAAAATAATCACGCTCAAATCCGTCACTCTCCACGCTGCACACGGCACCCAGGCCAGCCGGTCTCCTGTTCACACCCCCTGATCAGTGATCACGTAAATCGAACCTATTCCTCGACGGCTTCACTTACCCGGTCCACTGCATCCTGTGTCCGATAGTAGTACTCTAGATCGCGCCCTACTGTGTCCTCGTGAGGAGGTCAGCGACAGATCGGATGCGAGGTCCACGTCGCGTCACAGCTTGCCCCTGTTCCTCGGCAGCGGTGCGGTTCTGCCGGCAGCCTGCCCTGCCTCTTCTCTTCAATCATCACGGAAGGGTCTCGTCTTGTCCTCCACGCATTATCACAGCTCCGTCGCGGTTCTGCCGGCAGCCTGCCCTGCCTCTTCTCTTCAATCATCACGGAAGGGTCTCGTCTTGTCCTCCACGCATTATCACAGCTCCGTCGCTTTGCGTCGCTGCAGTTGCCGGAGTCGTTTCCACTTTCCAGCAGAACCGAGCGGAGCCGCCGCCCGAAGGTCGGCAGGGAGAAACAGAAATGGAAATAGCGACAGAACGAACACCCACGGACTACTTTCATGATCGGGAAGCGCGCAACGTGGAGGGTAAACTGGCCATGTCGGCAGAGGTTGGAAGATAATTGTCGCCAACGAGCCTCGAGTCTTCTAGCGTTCGCATCCGTGCTCCGTTTCTGTACATGGACCTTCCAGATCAGCTGTCTACAGAATGCAGCCCCACACATCACCTCAGGGTCCTGCTGGAGGAGCAAAAATGGCCGCATTGTACCAAAGAAATGACACATCAGGCAGCACAACTGATTAGGACCGTGAACCACGCACGGATACCTGCACAGCACAGCACACTCGGCTGGTTTAGACCAGAGTATCAGACTAGATGCAGCAAGCATGCCGTCAGTCCAGGATGGACAAGAAGGGCACCACCGGTAAGCCAAGGCGGAAAGCGCCAACGGTAGCGTGCGGATCGACCGGCAAAGTCGACGACACAGGCACCGCGCCCTTCATAAAAAGAAAAAGAAATGAAACCACGGCCGAAGAAGTCCAGACAGACGCCCGCATCTGTGTACAATGCCAAGTGCCGGCGGGGAATTTACAGGTCACCCGACAGGGTCATCATCCCAGATGACTGGCGCCCAGCGCGCGCTTGTGACCGCTGCGCTTAGGAGCGCTGGCATTTGAAAACGTAGTAGTGCAATTTTGTCGTGTTAAAATGGCCACAGCTCCAGCACTAAGCACAGTGGGTCAAGACGCTTGCTAGGCGCCCCAGGAAATCACGCAAGATCATTTCATTTCTATCGGAAACAACTTGCAGCTAAACTAGCACCAGAACAAACCGAAAATAAGTTAAAAAGGAAAAGACAAAGAATGGTGGCTGGTGCTCCTTAGCCGATAGCCTTCTCAGAAAACCTGGGAAGCTGGACGAGCGAGTTCACCCGCGTCACGCCGTCGAGGCCAGACCAGTTCTGATCGTGGGCAGCGCCGGCGACGATTGCTTCAGCCGCGCCCGCCAATGTCTTCTCGTGAGCGCTCCCCGCGACTGTCCTGACCGTGAAGTTCCGGGTCAGCGCCGGCTCCTGCTCCTGCGCTTCGTTCGGGTCTGCAACTGAACCTTCGTCAATGCTGATGTTATCCATAGAGCCCGTCGAGTCGCGCTCGTGGTCCATTTTGCCATCCAGGTATAAGCAAACAACGGCGCAGTCGTCGGTCTTTGATGTCGGGTACTTTGTTTTCCACTCGCGATTCGCTGCCTCAACGACGGATCTTGCTGCCTTTGAGCGGCTTGGGGAAGCGGATACGATGTCCACAACCTCTTGGTTGCTAAGAACATCCCAAACCTGCGTTATTTACAATAGTAATTAATCAGAGAATTTGCCAAATGGCGCATGCTTGTTTGACTTCGTCAAGTGCAATCATAGAACCTGGAGAAATGAGCTGAAAAAGAGAAGCCGCAAGGACAAACAGATGGATTCTGAAACGCATCCGTAAGCAGACCGATTACAATATGCTCTTGCTGATTCTACATGAATGCTATTCAACAATTTTTTAGAAAAAAAAATGGATGCAATAGGGGGGGCTAAAGAAGCATTTCTTTGCCATAAAATCCAGCTACGAAAGGCCAAAGGCAGTTACGTGGGCAGTGACTGAAAAACCGACCAAACTAGCTGTATACTAAAAGAAGAGATCAACTGATAGACAAGTCGATTCATTGGGTAAAGTAAATTATCTTCTTCGCCAACCATAACAATTTCGACACAGAGATTAAAGTTCAACTGAGGGAAAATATCTCTTGACAGGTGTGCAATGTTAAGCGCACCATCGATTTGAAGGCAATGGTGTCACCTGAAGCAGATAGTGAAAGGGGTAAAAAAATGCCAATGAATCAAAACTAAAATACACGCTGAGACCCTTTCAAATAAAGAGATAGTAGTACTCTATTTGAAGAAATGAATGGTATACTCCATTCATTACTTCAAATAGTAGCATATCATTCTCCAGTTTTGATAGTTCCCCACAGTTAAGGTTAATTTTAGTTCAAACGAGATACTCGATGCAAAGGTGCAAACTCCCATCGGCCATCAGATCCAAATCCAGGATTCGCAGACCTCTGCTCATCAATGTTCAAGAAAAACTCCTAAGCCCGTTACCAATCATAATCCAACTTTACGTATCTCATTTGCACTAAAATCCTCC
>BCLF01000001.1:2890151-2922852 GCA_001602275.1 Zoysia japonica | reverse complement strand
CCCCCCCCCCCCCCCCCCCCCCCCCCCCAAAAAAAAGAGAGAAAAACTTCATAGGCCTTAATGCTAAGATGCCCTGATTCACTTTAAAAGCATGAGTAGATATGCATCAAAGCCAAATTATTGACCTTTAGGCCGAACCAAATCAGTATGAGTAGATTGCACAACTTCATTCATAGATTTGGACATGTTGACCTTTAGGCTGAACCAAATCAGTATGACTAGATATGCATGAAAGCCAAATTATTAACCTTTAAGCAACCGCCAAATGTGTCAAGTCAGCCCCTTAGAAATTTGCACAAGTTCACTTTAAAAGCATTCAAACAGAGAATTGACCAGTCAGAACTAATAGGAGTTAGGGCTGGGTCCAGTGGAAACAACATTAATCAATAGTGTCATAATCATATGTTCACAATGAGGTGGTTAGTGTAATCTAACTTTTGACGTTGGAAGGTGCACATGATACATCATGAAGATTATACCAATTAGTCTTGTGAAGTTGAATTTGGTTAAGTTTTAACAAATGATGCAGTACAGCACATATCAATAAAGGGTGACGCTGCAGCGAAGAAGAGTGTTAGGCTGGCGAATCATTATCTACGCAGCAGGCAAGAAAGGGACGGACCATGGAAATTATTTTTCTCGCACCTGTCATGATGACAGTTTATCAATCAACCCTTAAAGCCATAGTAGCATTTTGAAGTCAAAAGAATGAATCACTTGTAGGTATGAGCACGGACGGTGAAGCCCCACCATGTGCAGCTACTTAGATCACGAATGCGAAAGTGCGGCAGATTGACATAACATTGCAACTAATCATGTCCGAGGGAAACGATAAGGCACGGGGACACAGATGTTCGCAAAATCATATCTTTTACAAGCGCAAATTATCCAAAACCGGAAACAGCGAAGATTAGCTAGGCAGAGGAAAAAAATTACCCCATCCGATGCAAGGATGACGAACTGATCCTTCCCTGTGAGTGACCAGTGGAAGAACTCCGGCACGGAGATGACACCGTAATCCTTGAGGCAGAAGTCCCCAAATGCTCGGGCCATTGCCAGGCCCGGCGCATCGTCGAACGGGAGCCAGACCCTCGGCACCTCTGGTTCGTCCTGCAGTGCGAACACCCTTCCCTTGCACTTCTTGATCCGCTCCGCCTCACCTGACATTAAGTCAGAAGCGTCAGCTAATCAGTCCTGGAACCAAATCACACCAGGACTGGCAACTTAAATGTTGGGAATGTATAGTGGCGTACTTGGGACATCCGGTTTAAGGTCAACAGTGAGCTGCACGGCCACCATGCCGCCGCCGTCGCAGTCCCTCAAGCCGAGCACGGCTCGTGAGTCCCCAATGTTGGCCATGTAGAGATCCGAGCCCTGCGCTCAGAAATCACCCGTGAGTGGACGCGTACATCCAACAGAACTGATTTGACATTTGCTCCAGTGAGAGGAGAAACGGCTTGATGGACAGCAGGGTAGCGAGCCATTTGGCGTCGAGTCGAGGTGCACGTACGAGCTTTAGGACGGTGACGGCGGTGCTGCCGCTGCAAAAGCAGTCGAGAGTGGGGTGGGAGCGGAGGTCCTTGTCCATGGCCTTGTAAGCGCGCGCGAAGGCCTTCCTCCACGCGGTGGCCGTCATGTCCAGCCCGGCCTTGGAGGCGCGCACGGCGGACATGAGCCTCAGCGGCAGCGCGTCGCGGACCCTGCGCGCCACCAGGTGGCCGTGCGGCCCGTGCCCGTCGAACACCCCGCAGAGAACGACGTCCTCCTCCCCGCCGAACCCCTGCCACGGCGACATCTCAACCCCCATTACCACCACGAACCGGCGACAGCCCAATAAATGGATCGCGTCGGGGGAAGATAGAAAGCAAGAAAGGAGAGTCGCCGGCTTACATCCCAGACGAGCATCGCGTCCTGGTTGATCCCCTTCCGGCCCTGCTGCGTGTACACGGCGGCAGTGCGGCTGCGGCCATCGTTGGAGAAGATCCGGCCGGGGACCGAGCCCAGCTGATCCCCCCGAGGTGCCTTCCACCTCCTCCCCCGCCGCCTCCCGTCCGGCCCTCCCGCGCCCGTCGCCGTCACCGTCGTGCCCCCTTTGGCCGCGCAGTTCCCCATCGATCACGCCTCCTGCTGCTGCTCCACCTTCCACCCCCAATGCTGCACTCACCAGGCAAGAATGCACGGAACAGCCAGGCTTGCACGGAAAAGAGTCGAGCAACCCCGCCGCCACGGCGCGCAATCGGGAGGATTCGGATTCCCTCTCTCTCACGTGGTGTGGAGTGGAGAAGCGGGGCGAGATGCAGCGCCTGAACGCAACGTGCAAAGTCAAGGCGGCGCGGGGCCTGAGGGCTGAGGGTGTGGTGATGGGTCGACGGAGGTGGGAACGGAGGAGAGATGGCAAGTTATTTATTGCGGGCGCGGGCAGCGAGCACGACAGGGACGCAGGCACGCCGAGGCGGGGAGGCCGACGTACAAGCACCGCTCCCGGTCACGGAGGCGGTCAGGCGCCCGCTCGTCCCTCTCCGCTCTCCTCCGCTCTTGGGGATGGCCTGGCGTGGGGGTGCGTGGGGCCCGGCGCCCGACGCGCTGCCGCTGCCACGGGAGTCGTTGTCCGGTTGTCGCTGCTGCGTTCAGGTCGTTGAGGCGGCTGTTTTACTGACGTGTCCGGATTAATTATGCGATAGGCTCGCAGCGACTTGTTTACCGGCGACGGATGGATCAGGACGCAGCCCGCCGCTGCCGGGTCGCGTATAGCGAGGAATGGTCCACCATCGACGGGCAGGACGCGCGCGACCGCCGACCGGGTCTATGGGGCACGGACGTGGCACGGCGATGTTAGAGCACGTAACAAGCTTATCTAAAATAATCTTTCTCGTTTGAGGCACTCTAGCTGGTGTACACGCTTATCTAAAATAATCTTTGTTGGGCACTCTAACTGGTGTTTTCAAACATTTAGCCCTCCTTTAAAACGCAAAAATTTCATAAGAATTTAAGTTTTTTTGAACAAAAGAATTTCTTGATATTTTTTTAAAAACTGAATTAATTTTTATAAAATTTATGTGAGATTTTTAGAAAAAATAAATCCAGCGTTGGGAGCCCTCAAACTTCAATCAAAGACGGCAAAAGGCAGAAAAAAGCGCCGCGGCAACGCGGGTGCCTTTACTCCGAATGAAGAACGGAGCGCATCTGAAAATTCAGAATCCAAGAAACTCCTCCCTGGTCCCTGACACCCTGTGCGCTTGCTCCTGGGGCGGCGTCCGTTGCAGGCCTCCTGCGCGCCGCCGGCCTGCGCCGCGCGGCGAGCGTCTTTCCGCATCGTTACCAGCGCTTCATGGCGGGGAAACGATGCGAATCCACCGGCCCGCTCGATCCAAGCCAAAATGTTCCTTGGAGCCCCGGCGGGCCCCCGCCGATCGCGCGGCCGGGCAGGATCGCATGATCACGACCGTCTCACTTGCCCAGGCGTCGCCGAGGTTCACAAAACCGGTCAAACCTGACTAGTTTTCGCGGAAATTGGTCAAATCAGTTCGGTCTGATTTGTCAGTTGATCGTTTTTGAATTTAAATTTTTTTAATATTAAAAATTTAACGAATTTTAAAATAAAAAATATGTAAAAAAAACTAGATAAAAAATTGAACTAATGTGGAATCCGTTTTTAAAAAATAGTTGATTTATGTGTAAAAAAAATCACGGAAGTTTGAATGAAAAATAAAAAAGAAAACTTATCCCCAGCCCGACCGACCCAGAACACCCGTGATCCTTCCTTCTTCTCTGTCGCGACATACTCTGGCGATTTCGTAGAGCTTAGCCGTCGTCCGCCGTCGCGCCGTCCAAAACCGGCTGAAATCTACGGCTAGCCGGCCGACATCAGCGGCTAACCAAACGCTTCGGTTTCTCCTTCCTCCGAACGGCTAGCCGAGCGGTTTCGGCGGCTTACCGCTCGATTTAAGCGGCTAGCCGGACCGGCTGCACGGAAGCCGCACTGAGGTCGGATCTAGCGGCTAACCGGCCAGATCTAGCGGTTAACCGGTCTGTTCTAGCGGCTAGTCGAACGGCTAAGCCGGTAAGCCGTCCAGTTCCAGGTGATTTTGAGGGCTCCGACGTGATTTGCTTTTTCCATTATTTGAATGACATGTTTCTGCCTTTCGATGTAGTTTTAGAACGTAGTTAGTTCATTTATTGTTTAATATATGCAGGAATGGCGGATCAACCGGATTCGGTTTGGGAACACGGGGAGAACGTGTACCCCGGGTTCCGTTGTAAGTATTGCAAGAGCGTGAAGAGAGGGGGTGGTGTCACCAGATTTCAGCAACATTTGACACATCGAGGCAGCAATGTGGTGGGTTGTGCTCACGTTTCTGTTGAGGTGCGAGACTATTTTCGTCGAGAGATTGACAAGACCGCCGAGCGGAGGAAGGACCGAGCTAGATAGCCCCTGAGACAGCAGTATGTTGCAGGTGAGGGCAATGTGAATGTGGAGGCTGATGAGGACCTGCAGCCTGCTATGCGGCTATCTAGATAGGAGGAGGAATTTCGGCAGCGACATCGTATGTATGGTGGTCAATTTGAGCAATGTGTTGGTGATTCGTCAGGTGCAGGTGATTCCTCTCAAGGTGTCGGTGGTTCCTCCCAAAGGGCAGGTGCTTTCTCTCAAGGTGATGGTGGAGGATTGTTTGCCACGATGAGAAGGTCAATGTCACAGAAGTCAAGTTTTAGAGAACCGGTTCAAATCAGCATAGATACTGGTCTATGGACGGCAAAAAAAAGTAAGCTAGCAAAGTCAGCAATTGGAAAGGCGTAGTTCAAATTCTTTCACACAGAAGCCATCCCTAGCAGGAAGCGAATAATCCGTACTTTATTAGCGCAACCAAAGAGACACATAGATATGGTACGTTACTTTTATTTTCTTCATTATATTTACAGTACGTTTGCATATATTTAGGTTACGATTCATTATGTTTTCAGGTGAGGCCGTTCCTAGCCTAACTGACAGGGAAATAGATGAAACATACCTTGATCAAAACGAAGAAGATATTCAGAAGAAATTCGAGAAATTCAAGATAGAGTAGCCGATGCATGGTTTAACTATCATGTGTGACTCTTGGACTGAACCTACAGGGATGAGCTTGATAAATTTTATGATCTACTGTAACGGTGTCATGTTTTTCCACAAATCTTTTGATGTTACAGAAAACAGTCAGTCAGCAGAGTTCATATTCAATGTACGTTCATATGTTACTTCCATTGATCATTTAATATATTTGCACCACTGTCATATTGATTGATGTCATGTTTATTTACAGAAAATGAACAAAGTGTGCATTGATATTGGTCCAGAGTATATTGTCCAAATTATTACGCATAATGGTTCAAACTATAAGAAAGCGTGCAAGCACCTAAGAAACAAGTACAATCGTATTGTCTGACAACCGTTTGTGGCACATACACCCAACTTGATGCTAAAGACTATTGGTAACTTTGCAGAACACAAAGCTATGATGCAATCTGCTCGCAGAGTTTCTCGTTAGTTGTACAATCATAATCAACTGCACTGCATGATGACGAATGCTATTGGTGGTGAGTTGATGAGACGAAATAAAACTCGTTTTGGCACCAACTATATGTTTTTTGAGAGAATGCATCATCGAAGAGACAAGTTCATGGCATGACTCTCAAAGTTTCTTAGAAAGTCGATGGTCTAACACTGACGAGGGAAGATATGCGCATTCATGCCTCGCTTCACGTCGTGCAACCATTGTATGCATTCCTTCGATTTTCTGATCAAGATAAGACTCCAAACTTAAGTGAAGTTCTTATGAAGTATCATCTGTTAAAAAATGAGTATCAAGCTCTTTTCCACAATGGAGGTTATTAATCATCGTATGCATGATATTTGTAATGACACATTTGCGAATGTAGGTAAAATATGTTTGCCAACATAACCACTAATGTATTTCATTAAGAATTATTACGTATCTAATTATTGCTATGCGTACAGCTGGAGCGTTGAACCCAAGGGCGCACTATTCAGTTCAGTGCAAATACATTGCATGATCTTTGAGATGCATTTTCGCGTATAGCAGTTACCGATATGTGTGTTCAGGAGTTGTAGGAGGCGAAAATTTAGAAAAAAAACAAGGTGCATTCGCAATTGAGTTGGCCAGCAGAATGACAGTGGATGCAAAAACTTTACCTGCTCAATGGTGGCACATGTTTGGTGGTGACACACCAAATCTTCATAAGCTTACTTTGCACCTAGTATCGCAGTGCGCTTCATCTAGCGGATGCGAGCGTAATTAGAGTGCATTCACATTGATCCACATAAAGATGCGCAACAGACTCTCTCATACTAAATTGCATAAGTTGGTGTATGTCAACTACTATCTCAGAATACGAATCTGGGATGTTGGATTCACATATAAACCAACAGAAGCTGATCTCTTTGATCGTCTCATAGAGCTATCATTGTATGATTCTTTTAATCCAATAAGAGATTAGATGGAACGTGAAAAATTAAATGCTTATCCTCTTCTTGATGAAGAGACGCAGAGAGTGACACTCCACTGCTATCTCGTCTAGTGACCGCTGATGAAGCTAGGAGACAGTTGCTACGGTTGTCTTGTGCTGCAACGATGTCTAAATGGACACAACAAAATGTGGGTGACACTCACATAGAAAAGAGGAAGCACCAGCGTCAAAGAAAAAAGATGGTGCTAAAAAGAAAAGGAGTACGAGCAAAGGCAAAGGTAAAGGTAAAAGAAAAGAGAAATGTACGGAAGTGAGCAGCGACGACTCCACAGATTCTGGAGACGCCAGACGAAGCCCACTTTAGCAGGAGTCCAATGACAGCAGCTCTCGAACAGATTCTAGAGACGCACCATGCGATGCAGACGTGGTTCCTGACTCCCAACCACCATCAATTATGTATCATTTCACAGTTAACCATATCTTCGCATCATATGAGCAATTTTAACTCTTTATCTTACACTTAACTTATTTTGCAGGTGAGACAAACTTCACCCATGCTAAACAAAATCAAAACTATGACGCTCCACAATCACAGAGGACCCCAATGAAAGGTAGCCAGCATCAATATGGTGATTACTACTCGAAGACAGACAGTAACACCTCCTACAACCAAAGTCTTGAATATTACAATTATCATTTGAGTGATCATAACTCACAAGCAACGATCACATGGGTGTACCAATGCCAGAATTCTGAATTTTATCACATGTTGCGCTCATAATGAGAGACAACTTCCGCTTGGACGGGTCAAACTTGAAATGAATTCAAATCGGAGTTGCTCGTCGTTAGAGAAATTCAAAAGTGATGAGTGCGACAGGGCTTATTTTAATTGGAATACAATTCCAATGTAAAGTGTCAACTTTGTGTATGAACTTTATGTATGAAATATGAAATTTATTATTATGGATATATTGTCAAATTGTGTGTTTATTATCCATTGATAAAGTATATATTGTGTAAATATATTACAAGGATTTATGAAAAGTCATGCCAAATTTTTTTTGGATTTTTTCTATTTTTTCTTATTTTACAACATTTTTTTTTGTTTTTCATTTTATCGTCCGGTTTTTCGCTTAAACCGACCGGTTTGCCGCTCAAACTGACCGGTTTACCACCGCAACAGTTTCGCCAGAAACTGGCCGGCTAGCCGCTCAAACCGGCCGGTTTACTGGTTTGCAAACCGCTAGTCAATGATTTTTTAAAATTTGAATTTTGACCGGTTTTCAAACTAGTTTTTTCGATTTTTCTAAAAACCAAAATATCGTCGTCCATCGGTTTTTGCACATTAATCGGTTTTGTGAAACTTGGGCGTCGCCACTTGAATAATGCCCCCAACTACCCGTGCCCAGACCCCAGGCGCACGCGCGCGTGGACCATCGGCCGGCGGCCAGGGCAGGCGCGCACGGGCAGCGATCGTTTGATCAGGGCCTTCTTTTTTCTGGACAGTGAGTTGATTAGATTATTAATTGGGCACTAAGCGCCGCAGGCAAAGATTCTGAAACAAAGGGGTGCGGCCAGCGGCCGGCCGAATGATGCCCGCGAACTTATGCGCGGGCCGGCTGATGCAGGTACCCGACACTCCGATCGTCTCGTCACCCTGACCGCGCACGATGGAGGATGCCGGTGTCCATGTGCGCGTGCTCGGTGGCTTCTGATACGCTTTGCAGCTTCTGTAAAATTGTAAAACGTCACGTGGTACCTCCTTTATCAGTAATCGGCAATGACTGGCTGAATGGTCTAATGGTCTACCTTTGTCAGCGCCGCGCATCACGATGCAATGAACATTTTTTTTCCTAAACAAAATGCAACGAACATGCCCCGCCAAAAGGAAAAAAAAACTCAAAAAGGCCCATCAGCGTCTGAGATGTGCTGAAGGTTCGGGCTTGAAGGTCCGAAAACAATTTGCTCTGCCTTGTTGCTTTCGTCACAGTACTGGGCCGAACTCCGCCACACATTTCCTGAGCCCATAATTACCTGCGAACGGGCCCAACTCGGATAACCGAACTTGCACGCGCTGTTAACCGCCAGCCGTAACTCCCCATCCCGACACGTCCCGTATGCTCCCAGCGAACCGCGTCGCTCCCGCGCTGTCGTGATTAACCCCGGACCCGGACTAACGCGGATTTTGTCCCGTGCCCTGGAGTGCGGGCCGTCATGCCGTTCGATGCCTCATCTGGACGGTCGCCTCATACGACCCGTTTTTTTTCCAAAGAGACCTCTTTGTCAATTGCATGTGCCCTGCACAATAGACCCGTGATTTTTTTTTTATCCCCCGGACCCATGACCACGATCGCTGACAACTGCACTCTGTACGGTCACATCCCCGCTCCCCTCTTTCCCCTCGTGGCCGGCCGCCCTCCCCCGTTCCCTTGTCGCTTTTGTGCGGTGAACACAGCGGATTTTCCTTGACGACGCTGAGCGCAGAGGATGGGGCGTCAGTTCACGACAGCTACCGGTCGTCCGCGGCAACGGCTGCGCGGTAGGACGGGCCGATCGATTCGGAATTTCGGATGCTTCGCGGCGTCGCGGAGAGCCGGTACTGTTACCGGATCGGCGGGCCGAGCTGCTGCGGTTCTTGCAGCTTGGCTGGACGTCACGAACCGTAGTGATAGCTAGTGCTATCCTCGGCGAAGGTCGAAAGATACGGATGTTACCGCACGGTCCGCACCGCCTGGCAATTTACCACCCGGTCCGAAGCTCGCTCATGGATCCTGTTACCACCTCATACACGCAACCTGTTGTAATTATGCACCACCCTTTTAGTCACACGGTAAATATGCTTCAGGAGTTGAACTGATCTTAACGATGAAAAAAATCTTCGGCATCGATTGCACTGTCCACAGCACCTCGCTCTACGCTCGTGGTGGCATCGACGTCTCGTCGATGTGTCGTCGCTCTATACAACTTGTCGTTGGACAACGACGGTCCAGATTACCATACGTCCGCGACGCTGGTAACTCAAAATACAAACCTGCCCTCTCGTTAACCATGGTTAGCCGGCCGATCGATGCCCATTCATCTAGCGCAATCGCGTCGCAACACCTAGCGCTCCCGCGGACCAAGCGCGGCCACGAGTGCCCGGGTGAGAACCACGCACCCAGGAGCGCCGCCAGCCACACGCTAGATCTGTCGACCGGCGGCCCGGTAAAAGAACGCTTGCGGGGTAAAGGTTGATTCCGCGGAGCTGGAGAGATAAGATTAGGTTCCCGTTCGGTTGATTATGCGCGCCCCCGCCCACGTTCACGTCGCGGGGTGCCGTCACCCGTACTATCCAAATCGGGGAAGGCGAGCCGCGACACGGCCGGAAGGCGCCGACGTTTCGACCTCCCGTACGGCGGCGCGCGCGCCAACCGTGGCTGTTCGATCGTTCGCTTCTTCTCCGCACTCTCTTCGATCAACCAAGTGAAATCCTCCTCGCCGTGCGCGGACACGCCGGCCGCTTCGCGTGCCATGCCAGGCTGCCGCCAGCCTGCCATTGCGGCGGCACTGCTGCGCGCGGGCGCGCAGCCAAGTTTTCGCTCGTTCTCGGCGGGTTGAGCGCGACGGCGGTGCGGGGAGCCGGCAGGCGGTTACGTTGCCGCCTGTATCGTGCGCGCGCGCGGCCGGAGCAGCTGGCAGACGTTGATAGGTGGAAACAGATAGATGGAACCCAGCAGCATGGCATGGGGAAGCTGGATAGCATGAGATTAGGCGTCACGTTCGCAGGGATCAGGTAGCCGTATACGGTGCGCAAGCGACAGGGCGTGACAGGATAAGGGGCAACTGGTCTGCTTTTTTAAACTTGTCCATATTTACATTACATACACTTACAATGATACGTCCAGTACACAAATGATCAGGTACCATAGGTTACAGTTCAATTGACCGACTATATTTGTGAATTTATACAGCTGGGGTTCAGACACGAAACAGATTGTGCGTATGTGCAGCTAATATCTACAAACGATCGATGATCGTGCCTTGTGTTTTTTTTTATTGCTAGACCGTAATTAGTAAAAAGGCAATTAATTATCTGACTATGACAGTCATGAAGAACTGCACGCGAAGCTATTTTATGCAAGGAATGTAATGCATGTACTTGATGCATGGCTTTAATCAAGCTTTACTGGCTTGGTTGGTGTCCTATACTATATGCATGCATGGTTGTCGGTATAGCTGATTCTTCACGGGTTCCAGTTAACTCCGGCGGGCTGGTACGGGTTCTGGAACGCGCATGAGGTGGTTTCCGGTGGCATCGACGTGCCGAGGAAGCTGGCATGGTGATGAAGATATGCCGCACCTTGCTGCATGCCGAACTGGTTGAGTAACGTAGGGACGGCAACAGCGCCTCCGCTGCTGGCACCAATGTCGCCGGCGCTGGAGCCAGGGACGGCCAGGTGATTTCTCTCCGCCGCCGACGACAGGGACGACGTGCCGCCGTCAGTGGTGTCTCTGCTGAACCCGTGGCACGTCTTCGCCGGTGGGAGGATCGCTATTGGTGACGTGTCGAGCCAGTTGAACGGGGTAGAGCCGGGGGGAGCGAGGAGCTGCTTGGTGACAGCTGGACTCGCCGTCGCCACCGCGGCGAGGTGGTTCAGGGAGCTGGCGCCCGCCGTGAGGCTGCCGTCATCTACGGTGAGAAGGCCGTCCAGGAAGTTGTTGCCGTTGTGGTGGAGCAGCTTAGTGTAGTTCTCGCCGCCGCTCGCGATGGCCATGTCGCCAGTCGCGGCATGCGACAGGCGGTACGCGCCCACCGCGTCTTCCACGCAGTCCTCGCCGCCGTCCATGCTCCTTTGCAGATGCTCGCCGACTCCATACTTGTTGACCTTCTTGTAGATGCGGCACAGCACCCAGTCGTCTAGCTGAGACTCTAATCAGAGCTCCATCAGTCACACCGGCCAAGCACGAATATACAAGGATGCATACATTCACACAATTAATTCTACTAGTTTCGACTATAGATCAGGACCCGATTCCAGTCTTTATTAGACTGTCACGTTACATGCTTACCCTGAGAGATGCGGCGGCCTTGCCTCCACCGCCGGAACCTGGCGGCGGCCTGCTGGTGTTTACGGAGCTCGCCGCGTCGGCGAGGCGGTACTCATGCATGATCCAGTTGGTCTTGATGCCCTTGGGCGGCTTCCCGCGGTAGAACACGAGCGCCTTCTTCACGCCGACCTTCTCGCGGCTGCCGCCGGACGCAAAGATGGGCTTGTCGGTGCCGGTTGCTTTCCAGTACCCGGACGTAGCCGCGCGGTTCGGCCTCGCGCCGTTCGGGTACTTGCGGTCCCTCGGGCTGAAGAAGAACCACTCGTGCTCCCCGAAGCTCGCCTTGGCTGATTTAAGCAGCACGGCCAGCAGTCAGGCATCATCAGTGCGTCGTGCATCGCTTGCGCAGGAGCGAGACAGTAGCATATGCATGCAACAAGGGAGGTACGCAAAGTACGGATACTTTACTTTGAAAAAGATGTATATGTTGTATATATAGTGCATAGATAAAACAAATTTTCAAGAGGATCCTCATACTAGAGGAACAAATAAATTACAATTAATTACTTCATGAGCTCGTTTGGTACGGATTTTATGGAGGAGCTTAGACCAAGATGCATCGATCGGCTGGCTACTTACGTACCAGGGAGCTCCCATGGGTCGAACTTGTAGAGGTCGACCTCGGCGATGATGGTGACGGGGAGAGGCATGGAAGCCGCCTTTTTCTTGAGGTAGTGGACGACCAGCTCCTCGTCCGTCGGGTGGAAACGGAACCCCGGTGGGAGGTGCGGCGCCGGGCCGGGCTGCTTCCGCTGAGGCGGAGCCGAGCCGGACGACGAGTCCGTGCTCTCCATGGACCTTGTCCTCGCCTTCGTTCGCCAATACCAGGATCGGATCAGTAGATCGATCTATCCAGCTGGCACAGCAACAGCAAGCTAGCAGCACAGCACAGTGCCCTGTGCTGTACTAAGCAGTTAGTAGCAGCTAACCCATGGGGATATATAGACTGATGCTGCTGAACAGAGGAGCTTCTAATGTGAAGGAACGGACAGCGACGAAGAGGCCCAGGTTTGTTGCGGTGTCAGTTAGGAGAAGCGGAAGGGCTGCGCAGGCGGGCGAGTGATCTGTGCTGGGATTTTTGGTGCTGGTTTCGGGGCCCTTGGCTCCTACGACGAAGGAGAGCCAGCCGGAGATGGAGGCAAGCAGGCAAGTGGCAAGGCTAGCCGAGGAAGCGAGAGAAAGGTGGGGGCGCCGAAGGCGTTGGCCCGAGAAATACGGCCCCGGTGCACCGATCCGGGCCCCTCGCCGCTCGACACGTTCGCAAGCTGCCGCCGTACGGCGTGTCAGCGAGCCACCGGCCGCGCCCGAGCGCGCCGCGAACCGGGGCGCACTTGTCCCCCGCTCGCCCAGCGGCTGTTGCGCGGATGCCTTGTTTCAGCCTTCTTCTGCAGAAAAACGAGCCGCGTATTCTCCGTCCGTCTTGAGCCAATTTCGTGGACCAAGGCCCACGAGTTCTAATACGGTGTAATCATTGAGGCCGTTTGCCACTTTGTTGGGCTGGGAGCAGGCAAACTGTTCTTCTAGCGACGGTGATCTGAAACCCTCTTCTTCCACGGCAAAGATTTAAAAAAAATGGAACGCGTTTCTCCGAATATTCCAACGCTGAAATTCAAGATGTGGGCTTCTTCTTTCTCATGGAATCCAGGCCTTTGCGCATGACCGTGGCTGGACCATGCACTCTCTTTTGAAATAAGAGGAGCGTTTTAAAATTCAGAAGGGGAATGAACACGAACTGAGCTCTGGTCTAAGCGTCTAACAGGTGCGAAATGGAAACTAATATAGAATTACATGCACAGCATTTAAATATTTCTTATACTTCTTTGAGATTTGTCAGTACAATGTATTTGTCGGTGTTCTGACCACTGGCACAGTATGTGATACGATCGAGGGGTGGTGTGACTTCGTGTTCGATGTGGCTTAGTCTACGGAAAACTCAGAGAGATTTTTTGCCTGGTTCGGATCACCTCGAGCGGTGTAATACTCTACGTCCAGGGGATAGTTTATCTCAGTGGAGGAGTACAAAAAGTCGGATTCTATCTTCAGGAGAGGATCTGACGTCTAGATCGTAGGTGCTCGATGCACGTGTTCGTGGGGGTGCTTGCGCGTAGACGGTTACGCGCAAGAGCTATAGGTTTGGTTTCTGTGTGTGTTCGTTGTTCTTCTTTTTCTATCGCCCTTCGAGCCCCCGTTTATATAGGGCGGTCCGGAGTTACAAGATGGTGGGGTCTACACGGTTCTGCTGTCTCACTGACAAGTGGGTCCTCCACTGGCGTCGTCATCATTCGTTACGCCCATGCGCGGGCGTGTCCCGCCGCGTCGCACGTAGCGGCGAATACTGTAGCGCATGTCCGGCACTGTAGTGCCAGTTCGGTACTGTAGCGTCAGCCACAGTGACGCTGGGTCTTGTCCGTTGACTCCCGCGGCCCGTCTGGCTTTGCGGCTTCAACTGGAGTGTCCTCGTGGTGAAACCCGTCCCGTCCCGTCAGAACGGTTGGCAGTTGGCCACCGAAGTAAATACGACATAAAGACGTACCTACCTCGGGGGTCGCCCCCCGCCCCCCCCCCCCTCGACGTCGGCCTTCGGAGGTCGGCGTCACCGTGTGCCTTAGCGCGGCTAAAGCTTAGCTTTCGTAGATCGTCGCCTCGGGGGTCGAACCGCGCGCTCGTGTGCCGTCATCTGACCCAAAACCCTTCGGGAGGTTTTGGCCCACGTGTACGAATACGTGTCGTCAAATACCCGGGTTACGCGATCCCGACAGTATTCTTATACTAGTATGCAGTATGCTCATAACTAGGGGCGCTCCGAATATTCACGAAATGTGAAAATGCACTATGAAGGTGTTTGGTTGGACTGATTTTTTCTGTAAATACTGTAGATTACAACGGCATTAACGTTTATTTACGTTTGGTTGGGCTGAGATGCAATCGGTTCACGGTGCTATCCGTTCCCACCCTTCACAGTCCCGTTACCACCCGTATACCAGTGGGAATCATTTACGCCCCGGCGAACGCATTGCGCCCGCATGTCATCGAACAAGATTTGTCCCCGGCTCCGATCAGCTATCCCCCTCCTTGCTCTCCGGTGCCCCCTTCCCCACGCCCCGGGCTCTTTGATCTCTTGCTCTTGGCGTCTTGGCGCTCCTGGAGTCACCGCGCCCCTTCGAGAAATCTCTCTCTCTCTCTGGGGATCTTGCCATCTCGTACCTGGAGACTCCATAGAAGGGCCCCCCTGAGCCGACAAACAGGGGGCGGCGGCTGGTTCCAGCAATAGCGTGCGGCGGGAGCGCTGATCGGATGGCACCGACGCCCAGCAGCGATAGGAGACCGGACTGGTGGCGACCGGCATGGGGAGGCGGTAGCAAGCACAGGGGGCGGATAGTTGGATCCGGTCGAGCGTGAGGCGGAGCCGGGTGGGCAGCTCAAATCCGACGGAGCTGCGTCCCTGAGGGTGGCCAAGACAATGCTGCGGCGCGTGGGGCTGTCCGAGGTGGAGCAGCGTCGGAGAAGACGCACATTTTGATGGTCTGTCTGCCGCACTGGTTTTGCTTCCTCCTGCGCCTTCTCGCTCCGGCACAGTTTGACGGTAAGCAATTACATGACCACTGACAAACAAACAAAAAGTGCAATTTAGTGATCCCACCAGTAATGACTCTGTAATTTATTAATTTTGCCGTTCTCATTGCCAAAAAAGCAACCAAACACCTCCTACGAATGAACAGTAACCACTGCCCATTTTGCACTCCGATTTTTTTCCCCTTCCCTATGGTTTGGCCAACCCACCGTTGAACAGTCCTCATAAGGACATTCCACCTCTTCAATTTCCTAACACAATGTTTGAAAACTCATAAGTTGATCGATCTTCTATTCTGTAATTTCATATGGTTAACTTCACGAGCTTTCTGGACAGTCCAACTGACACACGTCCGTCCGTTCGAGTCGTCGACCCTTGAAAAAACTTAGCTGAACTGCTGAACGGTTTCGAGTAATCAAGTCCCTCTGTGTCCTGGGTCCGACCAATTCTAGATGCATGAAAGTCACTGTCAACATAACGGAACGCAAAATAATAAGTGAAGCCCAACTAGGCTCCAAATGACCGGTGACCATTAGTTGATCGATAAATTTATCAACGTTCAGTTTCAGTACCAGCCAGACCGGAAGGTCGATCAGAAGGTTCATTTGCAACAGGTGTGTTTCCCTGGACCCCAAACAGGCCAAGCCCCTGTTCCGTACACAGCGGATAGCATTCCGTTTGGGACTGCTATTTGCTGCGATCCGTTTCGCTGACCTTTGATCCTGTCAATTCCTAGTTCCAAGCCTCTCTCTGACCGATCAAACCCTGACCCTTTTTAAGCGAGGGTGATTCAAGTCAGAGCACGTCGATCTTCATTCCCTATGTAGCCGCATTCAGCAAGCGTCGCAGGTCATATACCCATGTAGACGCACGCGACCCATGAACAGAACCACACGGGGGACATGGCCATGCAAGTTGGATGCTGGTACGGTCCAGATCGAAATGCTGAAACGTCAGGTCAGCAACACGGTCGCAGGTCGTGCAGTTTCTGTGGCGGCTTGGAAAAATAGGAACAACAGAGAGCAAGCAGAAGCAGCAGAGAAAGTTCAGGGGCGCCGGAAGCCTGCTGAGCAGGGAACTGCAGGCAGCATCCGAGCAAGTATCAGCTCTAATGGATCAGAGGCAAGAAGATCGATTTGTTTATTGACACCTGTCTCTTTCGTTGGATGCGGTAAGAGACTGAGATACGGTACTTAAGTCGTTGGAGAAATGCAACCTAATGTTGGGTGCACAACAGGATCAGCTTATCTGATTGGATTAGAACTTGTCTTTGTCAGACAACGTGGTCAGGTACCCAGACATTCTTGTCTTCTTTTAATTTAGACCAGAGATAATCCGTGTTGGTTTGATCCTTTCTTTCGTAATCGTCTTCACCAATACGTATTTCATTTATTTTGTTTTTGGACTTTGGATCAGCGCGTCCCTTCACACTTACTCAACGGTCGCCGTTATGTGATTAGTTGAACGAAATCTTGAGAGACTAGAAAAATGTGGGGGGTCTCAGACAGTCAAACTATCGTGCAACTTGAACGGCAAGGTAGCCACCTCGATCAACGTACGCGTGACAGTAGTATATTGTATTTGATCGTTGTGCGTCCTCGTAACCTTGCCGGTTAAGACTAACCAATCTTCTTCACATAATCCAGTCACAAACAGCAATGGCTTTCTGCAGTTGAGCACTAACGTTTTTGCGAAGTTGATTACGGAGAATAGCTGGGCGCCAAGGTCATTCTTTTCTACAGCACTTCCAGCTCTGCGTCTTGAGAGAAAATCGGCAACAACGTGTGCCGGTCGCTCAGGCAAGCCGCAGAAGCTGCCTCACAAGTTCCCCAAAATCGCGTACTAATAAACCACGACCCGTTCGATGATCATCGTGAACGAACGATCTCGGTTGGACACTGACCGCGCCAAGGACAGGAGAGCGAACGAAAATTCTGGGGTTCCGCAGCCCCAAACAATCTCAGCTGCGTAGCAGCCTCGCCTCGTGCCCGGTTGACGACTGCACCCCCGTAATTAAGGAAACGATCGAGTCGCGGGCGCGGGACCATCGCGATCGAGGGGGACGCGCAGCGCGGCGGCGTCCCGTCCCCAAAAGACCTGGCGATTTTGTTGCTGTTGAGCCGTGGCGCGTTGCTCGGTTCGTCAAACGCTTTGACCGGGCGCGCGCGCGCTCGTGGAGGGGGTGACGGACGGCGTCCATGCATCCCGAGCGCGGGGCACGGGTTAAATGCGTTCGTTGATCGAGCCGGCAAAGGAACGCGGCGGCGGCGGCGGCGGATGAAAGGGACACTGTTGATTCGAATCTGCTATGATTCCGATCTCGCGTTTGTGCCGCCACGAGCACGAGCCGGGAAAATAATCCTGCTGTCCGTACTGAGGGTTGATGTGGGCGGGGGAACACGGTTGGTGCAAGAAATTTTTGCAGCTCGGTTGCCGGCGTCCCTGTAACAGGAAACGGTCTACCTGTCAAACTAAAAAACGGAAGAAAGAGGAAATGGTCGTCCGACGACCTATGTGCCCCGTGCCCTAAGAAACGGCGCTGGTAACATGCTTGTGAACTCATGATCGGTGTTCAGTTCAACTGCATGAGCGACCATTAGCGCGTTCTTGTGGCTTCTCGATAATTCTTTTGTGCTGTAACTAAAAGCATGCGTCGCTCTCAGCTGGAAAGCAGCGTTCCCGGTCACAAGTTTCTGAACCACGCAGAGAGCACGCCTCCCCCAAGTGTGGCTTGACGGCCGCTAGTTTTGCTGTCCATGTGTCCACGCAGACGGAGTGACTAGTCAGAACTGATATGAATCGTACCACGTGCCTTCTTGTTGATTCGCGGTGGGCCCGAGAACATAGCCGTGCTTTTTTTTTTGTTATCAGTAAAATGACCGCGTACGGTAGATCACCAGTCCGGTGGCCAATATAAGAACGTCGGTCAACCCCGCCATGGCATGGACTGTTCCAATTTTCAGGGGGCCAGGAATTCACCAGTCTCCTGGGAAGAAAAAACACGGAAAGTGTGACCATGATCTGTAGGTAAGAAGCAACTCTCGACCACAACCAAGTGGCAAGAATTCTATTGAAATTCAAGTTTGAGTCTTAAAACCATCTGCTTTGACAATTAGAGAAAATACTTATACGTGTAGCTCCGTTTTGAATTTTGAAAGGTTTTATAAAACCATGCCATGGTGCTACTTTTTAAAACGTTTGGTTACTTTCCAATGTAAATCATGTACACGCATCCTCGGCCTTATGGGGGGAAATATTGCCGTTGAAGTTCATTTAAGGCTTGTATGAAACCACTCATACAGACTAGGTCTTCACCTCAATTTATATAATGTACGTTAAGGTAATGTTGTGATTTACCAGTTTATTGGGCCTGGGGTACTGAATTCTTGGTCATGGTCGATAAATTGATTTTTTTTTCAACAGTCAAATTCTACATTTGAACATCATGAACTGCAAAAATGCTATACCTACCACCGTATCTCCAATTTCGCTTATTGTATTTTTTTTCTTTTCTTTACCAGTGCTACTCAACAATACTTTATGACTGCCTACCTTCAAAATATGGGGAACAAAATAATGGGGTTTTATCTAAAACAAAATTAGATAAATATTTTTTTGGGGAGAAAAATATATTTACTAAATTTATAAAACGATATAAGCAACTTAACTGTTTAAATGCATTGGGGTCGATTTTACCTCAAACGACTAAATGAGCAACAAAGGTCGGTCTCCTCCTACTTTGAAATTAGAAAAGATAGTCAATTTGGTAGAAATAATCTTCAAGGACATGAAGTCATTGTGATGAAAGAAAGCATCACATGGATATTCCAAAGTTTACCTTTTATTAATTGCAACTGACGGTCCGACCTTAAAATCTATAGTGCCCAATGAGAAGTCAACAGGTGTCAAAAGAGGATGTGGAGTAACTTGTCTGGTTACAAATTTCACGAGCACCGCTCATCAGCTTGACTGAAAAAAATAAACTTGCTTGCAATGCAGTTCTCCTTTAATACAAAGTTCCAATAATTAACATGTATATAGGAATACATATTTTTGAAGATAAGAACATACATGATGCATTTGTAAAGCAAACAGCTTCCATCTATGAATACGGAGCTAATCAATTGATAGAGCAAAATATATAAATATTAAAAAAACAGAATAGCGATTAAGCACACATTTAACGATTTTGTTCCAGAGATCGTGTATATCAATATATTGTTAGCTTAAGCACATCCTGATGAGTCAAGATTCCAGAGATCTGGGTTCAAAGTAAACCATGGCACTCTGGCATTAAAAAGGTCAGCGAATACATATCCAACTGAGAGAGTGGACCTATTCGGGCCTTGCCCAGAACACACAGTCACATAAGAAAAATAGTAAAATGACAACACCAAAATGTGAACCCTAATACCACTGGTTCCATGCATAAATAACACCTAAGAAAAAAAAAAGATAGCGACGATACATGAAAGAGGGACGAAAATGGGAGAGACGGAGACGTGAATCCAACATCGATATGCAAGGAGTAACATTGCATTGGCTGACGGTAAAAAAAAATATTATCATCAACAAATTTATTAAATGTTACATTTACATGTGCTGGTTTATTATTTTCAGAACCGCATATTCACGTGGACTGTCGTATGGTCAGTCTTACTATAGCTTATATATTCATGCTAGCTACTACAAGGGCCGCCCAAAAAGAAACACTAAATAAAACAAATTGAATCATTAATTTTTAAAAGAAAAAATAATCAAATAACTCTTCTCCCTGTAAATGATTTAGGAGCACTATCAACTATGCACCGGACGTTAGATGTAGATGGCGCCGGTTTTTAGGTTTGAAATTTTGAATAGTTACTTCGTAGCTGTTGTTTCGTTCAAAAAATCAAAGTCTGGACATGATCGTCGGATGCCTTCGTTGCAAGGTCTTCTCCATTTCTTCAATCCTCTCCACCACCGCGTTAGCTGCCGCTGACACCAGCTCGGCCAGGTCCCTGCATGTACCCAAGTTAAGAACAGATCGCAGTCAGTTCCTGGCCGTCGCATTTATTCATCAACGCAGAAGTAAAACAAGCAGATAACTATTCCATCGGGAAACAATGGCGTAACGATGCATGCCTACCCTGTGGCGGAGTCGTAGGTGAGACCGACGGTGTTCTTGGCCTGCCGGAGCGCGAACCGGAAGCGCTCGATGTCGCGGGGAAGGTGCTCCTTGGAGTCGAAGGCGGCCTCCGACAGGACGATCTCAGACGGCTTGATGTCGTAGAATATCGGGATGATGATCTTGCGCGCCTCGACGAGCATGGCGAGCTCGTGGAGGCAGAACTCGGAGTCGCAGTAGTGCTTGGAGAAGATGGCCACGGCGACGCGGCACTCGCGGACGGCCTCGTCGATGCGCTCCTCCAGCCGGTCGCCCGGGCGCATGGACATGTTGTCGAGGAACGAGCGGATGCGGCCGCCGCTCAGCTGCTCCAGCCGGTCGTACAGCAGGTGCGCCACCGTGCGCTTGGTGTCCAAGCCGCGGTGGTTGATGAACACGTCGTACCCCCTCCGTCGCCGCGCGGCCACGTCCTCCTCGTCGTACTCGTACTCCACCCGCCGTGGGATAGGAACCTTCTTGCCGTTCGCAGCCACCACCGCCTCCGCCGACGCGTCTAGCCGCGAGGCAATGGACCGGCTCGCGGACCTGCGTGAGATCCCGGCGGCCACCATGGACGACGTGCTAGCTAGGTAGAATGCGAAGCTCTCTGGAACCGTAGGGACACTACGTGATCTGTTGCAGCTACCCGCCGCTGCGAGATCGCACTATCGAGACTATAGGTTTCGATCGAGATGGCAACAAGGCTGCTGGTGAGCTGTTCTGTTGCGGCCGGCGAGCAGCTGAATAGATCGATCGATCGCCGAAGGAATGGAGCGGCCGGTTATGCCAACAGGTGGTTTCTCTACCCCTCTCAGTCTGAGAATGCTGGTGCATGGGACAGGATCGATGCGACGGTTTATATAAGCATTACATGCCCGAGCTGCTCCGCGGGGAGAGACGAAGAAGATTTGCTCGGTCTACATTTTTATTTGAAAACGGGACTGTCGCGTCGCGGCCAGTGTTTGAAAGAAGAAATTTGAACGATCAGACAAGCCCGTTCAAAACCCCGCGAAAGGGTCTGCAAAGATCTTTGACATGCCAAAAATGGAGATCGATCGATCGAGCTGAGCTGTACTAGCGTGGCTGCAAGTACGTACTCGTATAGTAGTACGAATCAAAGAGGGTTCCTCCTCGCCCAAGCAATTCATTCAGATCAACGATCGCTTGGATGAATTCGCGTGTGTTGATTTTCCACGGGGCAGCACGTGGGGTGGGGAGGAAGGGTACGGGAAAGTTTTGTGCTGATCCGGCGACCCCGCTCCCGGCACACGCTCGACTGTGATCAGGGGGCTACCCGTTCAAACATCACTTCGAGTCACCGTTCCGTTCCGTTCCAGCGTCGAGAGATCGGGGAGAGATGATCCGGCCGTCGATCGCCGATCCGGAGGCGAGGATTGGAGCCGACGACCCCTTCAAAGACGTGCTCCCGCCACGCCTCCGTGACCGTGTTGGTGCGCGCGCGCGGATGACGTCACCGGCTTGGACTCTCTCATCACTCGCTCCTGCGTGTGCAGGTTGATACGTTCAACACATACTGGAGTACCTCGTACTACTCGTTTAACGATTCGCCGCCCGCGCGCGCGGTCGATCGATCGAGAGCTCCGTCGCGCTCAGCGCGGTGAGTAAAAGGCTGTTTTTTAAGGCCCCGCTCAGAAGAATTTTTTCCGTCCTAGTAGTACGTTTTTACTTATGAAATTAAATTAAATTTTATGTATGATTTCTGTGAATTTTCCGTGTTGCAAATGGAGCCTAATTGTTGTTGATTTGATAAATACTTCAATTTATTTTTTAACTAAATTAATATCTAAACTACAATAATTTAAAACAAAGGAAAGGAGCACCCGTTTAACCATTCACCCGGTTACGCACGCTCAAACTCAGTCGCAGGCGGAGCTCTTACTTTGACGTCGCGGTAAGAAAAGCAGGTTTTTTACCGGACGTACTCCTACGTCAAGCGAATGTGGTGGTGGTACGAGCGTGATGACGTGGAGTCCACGCAGATTACTTGCGGATCCGTCGAGATGACGGGGACTCGAAGATCGATCTGCAAAGGCCACCGCGACGACGTGTTCGTGTTTGTCCCTCCAAAACGTCAAAGACGTGGACAACCCCGATCAGGGGCACTTGGTACGACGGCCAACGAAACTGAACTGCGCCCTTTTGACTAGATCACGTCCGTACGCCTGATAACAGGGTGGAAGTGCCATTTCTTTCAGGCCAAGCTCTTAGTGAAGTAACTCGTGACGTCACCAGTGTGACCATGATTTTTGGATGGACACAGCAAAATTTCCAGCGCGTGGACGGACCCTAAGCGTCTGTCATGCACGAGAACAAAACTTGCATGGCAAGTTGCTTCTCCTGGCGATTAGAAAAGAACGGGGGGAATTGATCAGGAAATGCTACTAGCTAGCACCTTGGAGATCAGGGAACAGCGCTCCAAAGCGAGCAATTCATGAAACAGCATCCAGAGCAAAGAAACATGGCTTCAAAGGGATCTATTATGTAATATGCCGTCAAAGGGATACGCCAAAGCTTATATAACACATGGTTTGTATTTTTTTCTAATATAATTTATTATAATATATTTTTTCCTTATAACTTTAGGTGTGAGGCTGCCCATCAGAGTTTAATCATAGTATGCACAATTTGTGAACTAAAAAATTCACTCGTTGTGTTTTATTTACTCGGTCTGAACCGACTTGTGGTAGATGGCTATCTGAGGATGGGGCATTCTTGCATATGCTTCTTTTTAACAGAAAAAACCATGGGGTGGTCTTGCTCCGAGGCCAAGTTTTTTTTAAGCGGTAGAAAGAAATGTTCTTATATGAAACATCATGTGGCGAGTTTGGTCACTACCATATAAATTAAAAAAAAATCTGAAAACAGTTCTTACGAATTGATTTGTGTTTTTAGTTTAGTATCTGAAGTAGTAGATCTTTCTAAATGTTATAATAAATTTGGTGATAAATTTGAATAAGTTCCCACCATTTGACTACACAGTGGTAACATATACTCCCCTGTTCTTAAATCCTTGTCACTGCTGACTTTTAACTTCATATTTGATTATTCATACTTTTTTAAATAAGATTAATGATAAAAATATAATATTAAAAATCAACAAAGACAATAATTTAACAATGAAGTATGCATTAGTTAGTAAACCAACTGCATTTCCCCAAAATTCTCACTTCTTAATCACAATAATATTCTTTTAACAGAGACAAAAAAAAACTATACATATACATCATGATGAAACATGTATGATGTCCAACAAATAACTTAATGACATAGTGACATATAGGATTGGCATAAGAAATTCAAGTAAAAAGTAAAACCAGTTTCATCATGTAACTATGCCAGTTGGACTAGTTAGTTATTACTACAATTATGAGTAGACAACTTTTAAGCAGGAATCCTCATAATGTTCTCTCTATTTATCATAATACTATCTATACTTCCAATTACATTAGTTTCAGTTCGCTCTAATTGTCTATACTAAGATTTCGTTAAGCAAAGAGACTAGGATGACTAGATGCTTCCACCTGATCCTATCTGCCTGCAAATCTGTAATCTATTATTAGCGTTGTTCGATGTTTTATGCATCAATTGCTTGATGCCATGCGTATCCATTTCTCTCAATATGTTTATCCTTAATTTAGCTTATGTGATTCATTTTAAATTACTTTTTCAGGTTAAACATTACTTTTAGTATGAAGTATGCTTTCAGATAATGCATAATTTAAAACAACCCAGGCTTTCGACATGGCTACAGTTGGGTCCACAATTATCTCCAAATCTCTGTTTATTCAAACATAGTTGCATCCAGAAAAATAAAGGTATAACAGGAGATCTAAAAAATTGGGGAATCCACGGAAACCTTGTCTAATAGTCTGTCATGAATGAATCATAGTACGTCTTGAACAAATAAAAAGAGAAATTACAACAGAGGAATCAAACCTCTCAATTCCAAATGCCTTTTGCATTCTCTATTCCTAGTATGCAGATTTGCTATGGACAACCAGTGAAATAGCTAGTCAAGTCAACCTGCTTGTACTTGATTGTAGTGCCAGTACAAGCCTGCCATGTTGAAAAGAAAATATATATCTACAACATTGTCAGTAATCGTTTCACTAGTTTGCCCCCATTCATTTCAACAATATACACCCGGAAGTTTGAGCACCCACCTATGGATGAATTTCTTCTATATGTGTTCTAAAGCAAAATGAAGTTCTTTCCAGGAACTTCAGGCTGCTACAACTATAAAACATCAAGGCACTGGAGACAGCGCCTGTTGAGGAGTCTCTCAACAAGACTGTTGGGCTCAGGCACCAGGGCAGATGTAATGCTGTTCCAAAAATGGAAAGTAGTAGAATAATTCATGATCCTGGAAAATACGGCATCATGGTGTGCTCTCTCAACCATATTATCTGGCTCTGAGAAGTACCTGAGGTGATGTGCAAAATAAGGATGAGTATGCACACATCTCCAAAATGTCAAATATATGAAGAGATGGCATTTAGGAGTACTTGTCAAATGAGCAATGCAATGCAAAATCATGAAAAACCATGAGCATACATTTTTTTCTGACAAGTGACTAGATTTCAATGGACCAAACAAAATAAAACCTGCTGCAATACAAATTGTGAAATTCTAATTTGTAAGTACTTTTCTGTTCAATATTTGAAACAAACATTTGCACAACTTGTAAATTTGATGCCCCACCCCATGAAAAAAAACTCAAAGAAAAGTATAAAGTGATGAGCAAACATCATACCTCTCGATATCAGTAGCACCTATGGGGTAAAATGTAACAGAAGGCTCCAACTTTACATTAAGATGTTTCATACTTTCATCTTCTTTGCTGGATAAATTGCTAATAACTCTTGTCATAAGTTCTGCACCATTCCACTGCAATAGAGTATCATCATATGATGAATAAAACTCCTTAAGGCATTCCTCCAATAAAGGGCTGCAACCAGTAGGATAGAAGTAAGAACTGAGAAAGTCTCAATACGCGCTAGAAGAGGTCATAATCAACAATATAACAGTTCAATTTGATGCCTATTTACAAATAATTCTTTAATTATTTAGTGTCATGGGCAGTTAGAACCCATACACGAGTATGGTGTGCAGCCACTACAAGCTAGGACGGCTAGGGCCAGCTACATGTTGCTTGGCATGGGTTAGTTAGAGACAAGGATTTAGAATTAGTTGCGGGACTGAGTCTCCATCTATATAAGGAGGGCATTTGTCATGTATCAAGAACCAAGCGAATATCAATCTAATTCCTGATACCCATCTTCTATCCCTGCACTAGTGGTGTGGTTGCCACATTCTGGCAAAACATCAATCTATATATTCTCAGTCCCAGTCTTCTGTCCCTGAACTAGTGGTGTGGTTGCCACATTCCAGAGAGACCACACTACGACTGCTTGGGTTCAGGTTCATCTAGTTCAGTTCATTACATTCAGTGTAACTAAAAGAAAAATATCTGTAACTAGCAGCCACCATATCACCCTTTATGTGAATGAAGAATATATAAAAAAAAAGACGGCCCCACGGTATTATCTTAAGAGGGGGCTGCATTTTTGACGTGGCCGAGAAATCCATGCCGACTTGGGCTGGTAGACACGTCCAGCTAGCAGGCACAGCAAGGGCGATTTTTTGGGTGCAACCGTGCGAGTACTGCAGATCAAAACCCGGTCAGGAGACAACCACTGTGGCTCTACCACTGAGCTATCATTCAGTTTGCAAATGAAGAACATAATGGATGTGGTACATATGAGTGTTACCCATTGAACGATGGACAGAATTTTAAGTTAAATGAGGTACTGTATTTAGAATAAAATTCATAGAAGACTATTACCTCTCTTTTTCAAATGCTAACACAGCACCACTGAAACTGGAATTTCCAGATAGTTGTTTCACAGCACCAATAGAGTTCCGGAGTGATGTTAAAGGTTTAAGTACAATGACATCAGAGTCCATGTATATTCCACCATATCTGCATATGAATCATGGAAAATAAATTAACTATAATCTTCACAAAGAAATGGTAGTGCTGAGTAACACTCCTTCCATTCTTAGATACATGACTTTTAAGGACAGCAAAACTAGACTAGACATCCTAAACGTCATATATTTATGAGTATCTTAAGATGCTTGAATCTTTTTGGATATTTATAAAAAAATGAAACTGAACTTCAGATATCACTTTCTCCTTTTAGATGTTGTTTAGTGTTTACTCATACAAAGTTGCACCATCTGACATAATTTTGTCTATTAGTCTAATTTACATGAGTGTTAGGTTGTTACTCGCCCAGTTTTTAACTGATGCCATTAGGACATCAAATTTTTTCGTTCTGAGCTATAAAAGGTTGTCTTAACTCTTAATGCCACCGATTAAAAACCGAAGGGAGTCAAATCCAAGGTAATTCTTTCACAAAGAGTTCACTACTGTCAAGGAATTATTCACTCAACAACTTTCTGTATATTCTACTGTATCTGTAATGTCTTACTTGTAAAGTGCAGCGAGTCGTACTAGCTCACTGTAATGCAAGGGGTAGTATTTTGTCTTCCGCCATTCATACCAAACTGATGCAAATACATGGGTTGGAGTGCTTTCCAATAGCTCATCAAGATTTGGCACCACAACAGCAACTTTATATCTGCAATAGATAGGATACACTTTATCAATCAATATAGATGCAATACGCAAGTGTTCATTGCAGTAGTGGCTGCCACACAAATTATAGTGTCCAACAGGTAAAGTTTTAAAAGTTCATATGCTTTAATAAAAGAGTAAATTTCACAAACCTACAACTATTTGTACCATTGTAACACAAAACTACAACTTTTGTGACCTATTTCACAAAACTAAAACTTTTTGATGTGTGTTTGGATGACATGTGGGGCTAGTTCATGTAGCATTAGTGTGATTGACATGTGGGGCAATGCAATAAAAGTTGTAGTATCTTGATAAATAGGGTTAAAATAGTTGTAATTTTTTGAAATGGGTAACAAAAGTTGTAGTTTTGTGTTACAATGGTACAAATAGTTGTAGGTTTGTGAAATTTACTCTTAATAAAATAGTAGAATTAGGTTAATTACACGATCACACGGGGTTTACTTAACAGCTTAGTTTGTGCAAACGCTACATGTAGTAACAAACATACCCATAAATGTCTAAAAAAAACATGCTGCCAGTTACTATTTGCAACAAAGCAACAGTAACAGGGGTGTTCAAAAAATCTAGATGCTGGTAAAGATATGGGGAGGCAAATTCTACTTAAACACTGTTAAGAGGGCCTAGGCAGGCCAGGTGGTGATTAGGTATTTAGGTCCCTTTTTAAGGGAGAGGGGGGGGGGGGTCCCTACAGGATAGAGCCTAAAAACCAGCTGCGTTAGCCAATAAATCTCCTTTTTAGAACAAGTGGAAAAGAAAAGATCCTTCCAATTACAAAAGTTACGACTTAAGTCACATTAGCTCATGCATGGCAATCAATGTTCCCGGTACCAGATGAATTTCCAAGAGCACAACTCAAAAGGGTCAAACAGAAGAAACGTGCAAAATTTGTATGCCAAGCAGCAAAGATGTGAGCCAACAGATCAGGGGTTGCTAAGATGCCGTTTGACATGCCAACGAGATCGGAGAAAACTGTTGACTATTGATTACAGAATTACATTGGCATATATGCATTCAATTCCATAGAATGTACAAAGTGAATGTGATCTTCTGTGGACATGATACAATCCAATATTAGGTAATCCTAGAAGTCAGGACATTTCATACTTTCAAGGTGAATTTATGGATTTCTTTGACTTATTAAGGGACAGCTCTTTTGATTAACGGCCATATATAAGTGTCCTAAAGATATTGAAGGTAGAGTTGTGTATCAACAGAACATACCCTTTGTTCACAAAGTCTCGGAAGAACTCCACGTCCAGTGTTTCCGATAACATAACAACACAGGCATCAGTATGCTCTTGTAGCAGACTCTCCAGCCCACGCTGGTGCCGGATGCCGTAAGACCATTGCGGGCTGTTCCAAATCATGAACACCCTCATGGAGCACTTCCCATGCTCGAAGAACCTCTCCATGAAATCTGTGAACCCTAAATGTGGATCTATTCCAGGGTAATATCCCCACCTTCTTCCCTTTACTTGCTTCCTCTCCACCGCTACTCCCATGCCCTGCTTATTCTCAAACGATTGGAGCCTACGGCGCTCAAAATTCTTGGTCACAGGCTTCTCGATCTCAGCGAGGATCATCTTCTGTACCATTCGGTCGCCGCGGGTGAGAGAAGTGAGGCCGGGACTGTCTGGGTCCTGGAGCAGCGGATGGTTTCGCGGATTGAGGGATTCCAGGTTGGAGCGGAGCATCCGATCGCGCCGGAGGTAGTCTGCTTTCCCCTCCAGCCAACGAGCCCAGCCGGCGCGAAGCCGCGTCTCGGCGCCGCCTGAGGCTGGCTTCAGCAGCAGCGCGTCCTCGATGCCGCCAATGGATGAGATCTGCACCCGCAGATCCAGATCCACCAGCTCATCATCCGATCCAAAGACCGCGACGGCGATCCGGCGCGGGGCCTCGAGGTGTGGTATCCCCACGGGCAGGGCGTCGACGGCGGTGGGAAGGCGGAAGGGCAGGCGAGCAGCGCCGGCAGCGTGGTCCCAGACGAGAGACGTGGCTGCCGCGGCCGCGGAGGCGGACACGTCGTTGGCGGCGTCCGCCGCATCGGCATCCTCGTCCAGCACGTCGAGCTCATCGATGCGATCGTCGTCGGGATTGGTGACGGAGCCTCCGCTCTCGGTGGTGGCGGTGGTGGTGGTGATGGTGAGCAGGGGGTCGAGAGCGGCGGCCAGGTCCTCGTCCACCTCGTCGGCGATGAGCGCGGAGTTGTTGGCGTCGGCCGCTGGCGTGGAGGAGCGAAAGCGGGAGGTCGGGAAGGAGGATGGCGAGGACGAGGAGGAGAGGCGGGAGTGGAGGACGGCGAGCGAGAACAGGAGGAGGAGCGCCGCGGCGGCGGCGCAGAGCTGCGGAGCCAGCCCGGAACGCCGCCGCGCGGGGTGGGAGTGCGTGCGCGGCAACATCTCGTGGCCGGGCTGGATGCGGTGCGACGCCGCTTTCCGTGCCGCACCAGCAGCAGCCGCGCGTCGGCAGACGTGGGTTCCTTCGTGTATAAACCACGGCGACGCCTCCGCGGCGTCACCAACCTCACCCCGCAGCAGCACCAACTTTGGTCAGGCAATGACGTGCCTAAAACATTGTTTCAAAAAAGAGTTCATAATTCTTATCATTTTGAATAATGATACGATCTTTAAATTACAATTTTGAACTTTTTGATAAAGTTTTCTATTTAAAAGCAGCATATGTATATTTTTTTATAAAAGTATTTTTAAGACAAATCTAATAATATTTTTTTCAATTTTCAAACTTAACAATTTTTAAATTTGTAATTTATATTTCTAATGTTTAATCCAAGTCTTATCAAAATGATAAGAATTATGAAATAGGAAAGAGTAGAAATGGAAGTAAAATGAGGACCTTTAGGGTCAAGAATTAGGCTACACTTTAAGATACTTGACAGAGATCATCAGATCATAAGTCACAATTTCAGAACAATCATAGAGAAATGAAAAGAAGAGAAAAAAGAGGGTTGCATAATCGGATGATTCGAACAATAATACGAGCACTGTCTTCTCATCCCTTTTGATCTGTTCAATCTGCATCACCTTCGATCTTTGGCCACCCGTTCTCAGCTTGCGACTTGACAAAGGAAAGCTAGAAGTTTGATATCATCGTCCCGTAGTTAGGGGCCAAAGGTACACTGTCCTCTTGACGTGCATTTCTCCCCGAAACAAAATAAGCTTCTATTACACTTCACTTTTTACACGTTCTTTAGACCCACGTTGCATTTTTCACATTTTGTAATTGAACACAATGAGGATGCCCACCCAAAAAATGGATTGTAAATATCACCTAATTAACTTACGGGTATTCTTCCCTTCCTATAGTATGTGATGTTATATAGTTTCCTCTGTGGCAACTCCATTTCTACAACAGTCATACCAAGTCCTAACTCTGTTCTACGGAGTCCTTCTCATTTGTTGTCAACTTCTGTTCATCTCAATCATAAGTGTTATTCAACGACAGAAAATAAGTCATCGCAGCCTCAGTTTACATGTGCCTAATGTGCGGTACAACAACTCTGTGTGCTTTGCTGTCTCTGTCCATCAACCAACAAGAGCAGTGGTCGCCAAATCTCAACGGCAGGGAAATGTTAGGCCAATCCAAGATGCCGTTTGTAACATCGACATTTTTTACGTGCATAGTTTCCGTGATTCTCAGTAGTCAGTACAACAAGAACGAGCAAGGATTGGAGAAACCCGGTGGGATAGAACCAGGGAGACCAGGAATTCCAGCTGCAAGAAGGAATGCCGCGGCCAAGAACGGCGGAGCGCGAGAATAAAAAATGGCTTATGTAAGTGTGGATCAAGAACAAGCCAAACGGTATCAACAGGAAACAACATCTTTTGGGTTTGCAGTGATTCTGTGCCTCTTAATATGAAACTAAAATAATGTTCCCATTGCACTCGATAAGCTACAACCATCGAGGCAACACAACAGGTACATACACTGGATATAACTGATGCTTAGTATATGAGATTAATCAACTAAATCACAGGGAACAATAACGACCTTAGTGGCATGAGCAGCAAATGCAATAATTTTCTCTTTTTCCTGCCTCAGAGTTTCCCTTCCAGTTTATCAAAAAGAGAGAGAGAGGGAGAGATAGAGAGTTTGCCTTCCAGTTCTTTCAGTGGCAAACCAACATTCCCTTCTCACTGTCAATTGACTCAGTTTCTGCCTGATACCCATGCTACGCTAGCATCAATTTTCCAACGAAATAGAAGTTTGAATTTAGGATTTGGAACGGACGCGATCTCAAATGCATGTTCAAATTGATATCTAGCAATTAGCAGCTCATGATCTTTTGACAGGAAATTAGTCAGAGCTCATGATGACAAAAAACAATAGTTTGGCAGTGGAACTACGTCCATATGAAAACGCTCTCTGTTTTTCAAATTCATTCTCTTATAACTTATCTTGAATTATTGATATGTACCCTTAAGCCTTCAGCATTCAACCCTGATCCCTGATCTAAAAGACTACTCTGTTACAGAACAGTATACATTTTGCAATTTCATTAATTTCACAGGATAATAAGAGAGCTCAAGAGCCATATTATTCAAAGAGAACACCTATGTACCGGAAGAAATTTCTCGTTGCCACAGATCAATCAGGGCTCCTGATGCGCCTCGAGGCAGAGGGAGAGGTCGATGCGCGCCCGCTGGCACTGCGAGCGCTTGAGCGCGGTGCCCACGCTCCCACAGAGGGTGCGTACGGCCTCGGTCTCGTCGGGGCAGCAGGCGGTCACCACGCACTCCGCCAGTGCCCGGTTGAGGTGCCGGCACAGAACCTCCGGCTGAAGCGGCCCGCGGGCGGCCCGGCGGTGGCACTCGGCGAGCGCGCGTTGCGCCGTGAAGCAGGGCCGCGGGACTGGATGCACCGATGAGGCAGATGATGCTTCGTCCTCCAGCTCTCGCCGCCCGCTTCCGTCGCCGCGGCTCATGGAATCCGGCGGGGGATTGGCGGTTGTGCTTCCCGGCGTGCCTCCGGAGGCTTCGCTAAAGATCCCCTTCGCTAAACAAAGTTCGTGGCGGTTGTAGGACCAATTACATTCCAAAATTGCCCATGAAAAATGAGATTGGTTTGGGCTGGGCTAGTTGGGCTTTAAAGACCCATAATACACTAGCCTTAAATCGACGTCCGAAATTTATCAAGCTCATTAACCAAACATGAGATTCGTGCAAAGTTATAGATACTCTTCATTTTGACACTTGATTTTTAACTTTAACTTTTAACTTTGACCATTCATAATATACTCTCTCCGTTTTTAAATTGATGTTGCTGTTGACTTTTATAATCAACTTTAATCATTCATCTTATTCTTAAAAAATTGTTTGAATATGTAAAATTTTAAGTTATGATTCAAATAACTCTAATGATAAATCAAATTATATCAAAATATATAAAATTTATCAAACTATTTTGAATAAGCCAAATGGTCAAAGTTGAATTTAAGAGTGAACGACAACATCAATTAAAGAACGGAGAGAGTATATACTATATATTTTTAATATACTTTACTTTATCGTTAAAGGTATTTCAAACAAGACAAACATGACTAATAATTTTACACATTGGAACATATTTTTGAATAAAATGGTCAAAATAACATTTTATCCTTAGCTCTAGCATTTTTCTGCTGCTTTCTTGATTCGTTTTTAAATATTATTCAGATCTGTTCAATGTAAGTTTTTTTTACTTTGAGTATCATAAACTTTAAAAAAATTCATATGAGGACCCTTTT
>BCLF01000001.1:2867045-2883932 GCA_001602275.1 Zoysia japonica | reverse complement strand
GATAAAGTAGGCACAAGAGTTGTACAGATCTAACAATCAGGGTGCCAAAGCTAGCAGCCGGGTAATACCTGGAATTATTTTGGATTAGTTCTAAGGAATATGCTGGTTTAAATGGATTTAAAAAATTGATTTGATCGGCCAGCAGTATTTATTATTTATACTCCACTGGACCCAGTATCGCAACTTTCTTCCTCGCCCTCCCTGTCTCCTTGAAATGGCAGGCACGAGGAGCCAGGAGGAATCAATTGACGATGCCGGTCAAGCCTGTACGTAGCGCTCATCCACCGGAAGCGTACACGGCCTAAGAATATCCCGGTGATGACGCACCGAAACAGCCTAGAGGAAGAAAGCGCGCCGTCGCTGTCGACCCGCCGTGCCGAGTGGCAGCGGACAAGCGGCGACGCTACAAAACAACGCGCCAGCCAACCGCCCCGCTGCTGACCCTGTCCGCCCCCGCTTCCTGCCGTCCGCCGGCCGGCAGCGGCCATCCCCCGCATGGTATGGCCGCTCGCTTCTGCCTCCTCCTCTACGCAACGCCGCTCCTCCTCGCCACCGCCGCGCCGTCCCACGGCCTGACCCAAGGTGGAGCCCCCTCTTCCCGTGAATGGCTTTCATTACATCAGTTCTTGATTATTAGCACGTGTATATTCTGAGTGCCGCTGGTTTCTGGGATGAGTTTAACACTGGACCGGATGATTTCGTGTACAGAAAGCAGAGTGCTTGGCGTTTGACTTCACTGTTGCATTCGCCCCAAATGTTATGCTCTTTTTTTTTCTGATGTGATGGCGGGCTTTTCTGCTGACTTTGACGCAGCTGATGCTGTCAAGCGACTGAAGGATGAGCTGTGGGAATGGAACCGTGGACACGAGATGCTCAAGTCTTGGAATGGGGACCCGTGTTCTCCGGCTACCTGGGAAGGGTTCACCTGCCAATCCAAGGATAGCATCCTTGTCGTCACCAAGCTGTGAGTGCCCACCAGATTGTGTAGAGTATGATATACATAGATATACAGCTTTGCTGCTTTGAGTACAAACAAGTCTAACTTATTTTCGTAGTCTTGGACTTGATTGTTCATGCACCGTGAATTGAGATCCTTTTTTATGTCTTTCCTACAAACTAATATAGTAGCCTGCACCATCAGATTGTTGAATTGTTTCAATGAGAATAAAAGCTCTTGAATTGGGACGAATGAAACATTCTGGTATTTGTGCAGTAACTTGTCTTCGAAGAAATTGCAAGGGCCAATTCCTGAGGCGATTGGTAACTTGACAGAGCTAAACGAACTGTATGTTTCACTACCTCTGTTAGATTCTTCGCTAGATGTTGCCTTTGTGACCTTACTACTGCAGATGCAGTGATCTACAGGACAATAACTTCACTGGAGCTCTTCCGGCATCTTTGTCTGGCCTCAAGAACCTGATGAAGCTGTAAAGCATATGCTACATTGTTCATTTTCTTTCCTGTTGTGATACAAGGGCTAGCTTGTATCAAATCCATTAGCGAATCCATCATTGTTGATCCCTAATTAAAATATCTCATATGCCTTTTACATTAACATGCACAATCAGTGTCAATTCGTAACTGAAGCATCTGACCAAGAACTGTCATTTTATCTAGGTCAGTGAATTGCAACCCCTTACTGAATAATCATCCACCTGATGGTTTGCCCACGGGGGTGGATTTCAGGTGAGATATCTATTAAAGTTAAATTTCATGTTAAGTGTGGCAGCAATATAACATTTATACCTCTTCTTTCTAAAAAAACTTAAAGCTACGGAGGATGTGCCGGGGAAGAGTATCAAAACCCACCCGCTGTCGCCAGTCAGAGAATATCTGTTATTGGTGGTGTTGCTGGAGGATCTTTGGCATGTACCTGTGCAATAGGATTTCTCTTCGTTTGCTTTAACAAGCGTGAACGGCGTCATCCAAAACCAGACTGCTCTTCAATAACAAGTATTTTTCCTGACTCCCGTGATATTCAGATAATTACTAAAATTTTTGGTTGACGATGAAAAGAAGGCCAGCAATGGTTAGAGGCCATGAAAAGCATGTAAACATAATTTCAATTTCGATTTTAGTTAGGTTAATAAACAGAAAATTGTGCACATGTTTCATTGGTCTCTGTATCCATTGCTTACATACTTGATAGATAAATTAGTTCCACCCCCCCCCCCCCCCTGTTGTCTATGCAGACCCTGTTTTCCAAGAATGCAGCGTCAATGAAACTAAAAACCCTGCAGTAGAACAGTTGTCCCTCAAAGCAATCCAGAATGCAACGGGCAACTTCAAAACACTGATAGGAGAAGGTGGATTTGGAGCAGTTTATCGAGGTAAATTAGCACATGGACAAGAAGTTGCAGTAAAGGTTCGCTCAAGCTCGTCGCCACAGGGAACACGTGAGTTTAACAATGAGGTACATACGTATTCTACCCACTTTAGCACTTGGTTTTATCTCAAACGAAAAATAGCATTGCTTTTTGAAAATAGAATCATTCCGGCACAGCTCGTACTTAATCGTACAATCTCGACTGAAAAGATTTCTTACAGTTCAATTGTCATGTGTTACAACTTTTCGAATATATTCTATGATTTGATCAACTTTACATGCTCAAGTGTTCCAATTAGTTTAGGTGTAGTTTCTAGTATGCATCTATTGAATCGTTTTTTTTTCAAGCAACATCCTCTGATCCATGATCGTCGATACAGTTAAAGCTTCTTTCTGCTGTCTGGCATGAGAATTTAGTCCCACTTATTGGCTATTGCTGTGAAAAGGATCAACAAATTTTGGTCTACCCATTCATGTCCAATGGGTCACTACAGGATCGCCTCAACGGTATCAAGCTTTCTAGAATTTATTTTACCTTTCAGTGTTAGACCATCTTTTTGTATTTGATGACCATTATTTTTCTTTTGTAGGTGAGGCATCAAAAAGGAAAGTTTTTGATTGGCCCACTCGACTATCTGTTTGCATCGGTGCTGCAAGAGGTAAACAATGTGTATTTATAAACACACAGCCCTCTTGAGCCCTTTGAATTGCACAGAATAGTTCTTAGTGCAATTCAGAAACATCAGTTACTTTATTGTTCTCTTTAGTAGTTGAACACCATTAATGCAATTCATTTTGACATTTAAAAGAAAATTTGACGTGGGGTAAGAACGCCCCCACAAACTGACTCGTATAATTCTTCAGCGGAACCCACCTTGTGTGGGAGCTTCCAGCACTGGGTCTGTCCTTTTGTCCACAAATTATGTGCACACCAGGATTTGAACCCTAATGCGAGGCCTCACAACTAGAGGTTCTAACTTCTAACCAACTGAGCTGTTGCCAGTTTGCTCATTTTGACATTTACATATGTTATTGCTTGCTGCCTGTCCAGGGCTGGTATATCTGCACAATTTTGCTGGGCGTTGTATCATACACAGAGATGTTAAATCAAGCAACATACTTTTGGATCACAGCATGTGCGGCAAGGTTGCTGACTTTGGGTTCTCTAAGTATGCATCTCAAGAAGGTGACAGCAACCCATCAATGGAAGTGAGGGGAACTGTTGGATATTTGGACCCTGAGTAAGTTTTAGCATCGTTCACTTTGGCAACAGTGTTAGAAGATCCAAACACTGAAGTGAAACAGAGTTTATATAGATAGAATAATAACTTTAGATAGAACATGTTCAGAAAGGAAACTTCAAGAATTCATTGACATGAATGTAGAATTTTTGGAGCATGTTGTCTTAAGAACAAAAATTCAATATTGGCCTGGATATTACCATAGTTACACCAACATAAACATTATTGCAACCTAGCAGCTCATAAAAATTTTTATTAACAAATGCGTTTAAAGTAAAACTGAAAAGCTGTTGCAAGTATAATATCATCTAAGACAAAAAAAAAGGTCCTTTAAAATTCAACCACCATTCCAGGGTATGTATTACATGCCATTTCCACAATATTATATATTTGCTGACATTGCAAATCATCAATTATTGAAACTTTCAGAATATGTTCATCGCGGTTTGATGATGTTTCCTTTTCTTTTAGATACTATTCCACTCAGGTGTTATCAACGAGAAGTGATGTTTTCAGTTTTGGAGTAGTTCTGCTAGAAATTGTAACTGGAAGAGAACCCCTGGATGTCCAAAGGCCTCGCGATGAATGGAGTTTAGTTGAATGGGTAAGTTCTCACTGCACGTTAAACATTCATTATCCTTAACAATTTAAAGCTATATTTAACTTCTTCATTAGGACGATTTCACTACTTTTTCCAATCTTAGATCACTTATTTATCTGAGAGTCCTAGCCCAAGACTTAGGTACTCAAACACTACCTATTACAGATTTGTTTCTCGTGGTTGGCAAAATAATTTCTCAATATTCATCGGAGTTGTTCTGGAAAGAGTATGACATATTTGAGCTGCAGAAGGAATCCAAAGTGTTTGCATATCCCGTGTTAAGTCCATCCATGTCATGCAGGCGAAGCCTTACATAAGGGAATACAAGATTGAAGAGATTGTGGATCCTGGCATAAAAGGGCAGTACTGTCCAGAAGCCATGTGGAGAGTGATTGAGGTTGCATCAGTATGTACCGAGCCCTTCTCAACCTTCCGACCATCCATGGAGGATGTTCTCAGAGAGCTAGAGGATGCTCTGATCATAGAAAACAATGCGTCCGAGTACATGAGATCCATTGAAAGCACTGGGACACTTGGCTCTAATCGCTATCAATCACTGGATAGAAAGATGTCTGCATCTGGTTCAGCACGGATTGATGCAACGAATGGAAATTTGCAAACAATGCCCTCGCTTCCAAGGTAATAAGATGTGCATTGTGATCTGGCACGGATGTCCTGAAGAATGTGATCCTCGCCGAAGACACATCAGAGTTTGACAAAAGACACGAACAGCTGGGAAGGGCATGGAGTGGTCATGTGCTCACGTTACTTATCTCCCTTGTCTGTAAAATGTACAGGAGCCTATCCACTGCCGAGAGCACGCGTCAGCGACACATGTAGCTAGGAAGTGCTCTCTGAAGCCAGAAGGCTAGTTTGACCGGTAGAATTTCCATTGATTCAGCCACCTAAAAGCAGGGGTGAGAACGTGTATGCACTGCTACTGTTTGGACCATGAAACATTGATATGTTACTGAAAAACAACAGTAGTCTTGTTGCATCTCAATCACAGTGCGAATTTATTATTTTGTTGAATTTGTTTCTGCTGCTCTTTATGTTCTCGTGCTCTTGGGCGATCAGAAATAGCGCGTGATCAACTCTGGGAATCAATTTTTTACAAGAATTTAGGACCCTTTTTGTAGAGCTTCTTTGGAAGTGATTTTTTGAAAAGTAATTTTGTGGCTGAAACTGAATCCTTAGAATTATGACAGAGAACCACTTCACAGAATCAGAAGCTATTTTTTTTCAAACTCCAACTTTTAAGTTCATTTCAAAGAACCAGTTCTCAGCGAAGAGTCATTTCTAAGTGTTTGGTACAAGTTCCTTATTCAATTCTGATTGAGAATCATCTCTGTGTACTACCAAAGGGCCCGTAATAAGCAAGGTGCCTGCTTCAAATGAAGAAACTGTTATGTAGGATCCAACATAGTACGAGTAAACTAAAAGTAATAGATGTATTTTGCAGCATTCAATACACTAAACCTATGTGAAAAATAATAATAAAAAAAACAATGATCTAACTGAACATTCCTATTGCCTGGTTAACCTCTGAACGTCGTTACCCATCATCAGCATGAAGATTTTTACGAGTATAATTAGAACATGCATTTGGCTTCTCCTTTTGAAATCCATAGGTACAGAGCTTAGAATATAGTTCCAAGTATGGTATTGTATATGGGCGCACTGTTACACGTTTGTCCAGCTACCCCACAGTACATATAATAAAGAGCACGAGTATAACTCCACTAAAGTTTTGCCCAAAAAACTCAGAAAAAGGAAAAGGCATCATTGTAGGCTCCCAAACAAGTAGCGCATGATGCTATCACAAAACACTTGATAAGCCACGGGAAGAAGAGCTGATGCAAAGGCAATCATTCATCACATCTTTGTCCTTCAGTGGTTATATCTGTTCCTGATATGTATGGAAAACGAAGCTTTAGGCAAATAGACATGCACAAAACTGTAGCTGAAAGTCTGAAACTGAAGATTGAATATGCCTCCATTCGTTTCTCAATCAAAAACCAAAGTTTGGACAATACCCAAAACTTCCTGCAAAGTTGCATTCTGACTACAAGATCACCTTATTCTCATCACCAGAGGCCAATCCATGAAACAAAGGTTTGAATAGTAAAATATTACTGACATGGGTAGATCTCATTTTCATAAGATCTAAAGTATGCCAAACAATTCATGAGCTCCTTTATTATCAGAAGACTTGTCTGCCCCAAACAAGTCAGGACTCGTATTCTCAGTAGATTTATCCAAGGAGCTGCTTTCAATCATATGGTATCGAGGATTACTCATGTGCCATTCGTTGACATCCATGGGTGTATCAGTAAAACGGGATGTACTTTCTTCTCTTTCAGAAGGAAATGGCAGTGTACTATCAGTTGATCTTCGTGGTCGCCGAACAGGTCTGCTGCTCCTGCTTGAAGATGGAACATTTCCTTCCCTACCATTTTGTTTGGTCCCCAGAAAACCACAAGCAACAGCTTCCAGAGCTCGAGCTGTTGGTGGGCGGCTCCTGGTACCGTGCCTTCTTGAGTTGAAAGAATGCTCCCCATAGACTAAATTACTAGAAGCATCCACATCTGGAAGGTACTCAGCCATCTCCTGGGTTTCTGAAGGATGTAAAGGTCTGTCTCTGTCTATGGTTTGTGTGCTCCTGTCAGATGCAGGAACAGTGTAGTTCACAGCTGAATCATAATCAGAAGGAATTTGTGGGACATTCAGATCAAAGACATGCTTATTTTGGTGCTTTTCTTTGTAAACCACTGTTCCATCATTAGGGTGAACATTGTGAAGCTCTCTGGAATATGCTTGCTTGTTACTCACATTGAAGGTTATGTTAGCTGATGAGTTCGAAATTGTGCTCCATACGTAAGTGTTAGCCTCTCCACTTGTTTCATTTCCTGACACAACAGGTTGCAGTGGCTTGTCAACTTGCTTCAGGTAATGGTTTTTATTGGCAGCAGCTTTTTCAGTCTTGCAGGAATCTAACCTTCTTCTCTTTGACAAAGGTGCCAAGAAAACTTGGGACTCGGTGTTTATCCTTGGATCAAACTGAAAGCTTATTTCAGGGGACGAGGTAGTAGCATGGACCCTTTGAACTTCAACAGGAAGGATTGTTGTGGCTGAGGAGCACATATTATTCAATGTGCTATAACCTTTATCAACTGAAACATGACCATTACTCAATGTCGTTGTGCCTGAAAAAACAGAACTCTGAGGTGCATTAGGATCCATCTTATCAGTTGTTGGGGGCTTATGCCGTTTCCCATCGTTTACATGCTTTGTATCAGTTGTAGTTCTATCAGCAGTCATATGTTCATAAGGCTGAGTGCTGTCTTCAGAATCCGAGTGTTCCTCTGAACTGTCACTCCCAGAATCTCCTGAATTTGGTGAGTAGCCATGACCGGAATCTGTTGGTAGATGTCTTAGTGACCTCACCTTAAAAGGTTCTTCACCTTGAACAAGACTAGTATCCACAACAGTAAATTTCATTAGCTCTGGGGAACACCTGGGCTCACTCTGCCTGCTAGAGCAAGGAGGTTTCCTTTCAGAAACTATGTTTCTTTCAGGTTCAGAATCATGGGTCCATCCATTTTCAAACTTAACACAACTTTCATCTCTACCATCTGCCACTCCAAATTCAAGCATCCTTGGTTCAGATGCAACCTTGCTCAAGACATCGCTAACAGAATCGAAATAATGATTTCCTTTGACAAGCCTCTTTTTAGAAAACTTCTTCACACCTGGAATGAGAAATATTAGGGCATGCTTTCCATTAGGTTGTTCTGAGTGCCAGCCTCTTGCAAGCAAGCGAGGCCAGACGGCCTCCCAGAATAGATCATTAGATCTTGCCTTGCTTAGTCTGAAATCACCAGTCAAAAACTTTATGATATCTCCAGATGAAAGCTTTGAACAAGCCTTGCCAATGGGAATTTCTGGGCGGGTCAAAATGCCATGATTTCTGCTAGGATCTAATGCAAATCCAGTCAGGTCATACTTTCCCTTGCCAATTCCAACTGCCTCAATAAGAACTTGAGGACCAGCTGTGGACCTTAAAGTCAAAATAAACTGCTCAAAAGTAGTTGTACCCTCATTGAACATTTTAAAGACCTGCAGAAGGCCATATATAACTGTCATCCTCTACAGGAAACTAATGGAATCACATAAGTGCAATAGCACGCTAGACGAAAATTTACACTTCTTAGAGCAGAAGGTTAAGATTCATATACCAGGACAACAGCACACGACTTTAACATTTATGAATAAGAATGAATATACTCCATGTAGGTTAATTTTTTTAATAAAAAACACACACACACACACAGAAGCAAGTTGTTAACGATGTAAAATGGATTTAACCATTCCACTTATTCAACCCATAAGTTTCAAATGTGCTACACGGAAGCAACTACAAAATTAGGCAATGCTGATGAAAAGCCCCTGCTCGGACAGTCACTAAGAAGTTCGATGATATAGGAATGGAATTATTGAAATGATTCAACGTATTGGGTTTCCGTTTTGATGTTCACTGGTAAAAAAGAGATGATGCTGCCCTAAAAAAAAAGGCAAATAGGAGGAAAAAGAAGCACACCTCAAGTAATGGGGCTTCAACTTCCTTTGGTACACCAGCAAGCAAGCGTGACAATAACTCTTGCTGCCTTGGACCAGAAAATATACGCAAACCAAGTATACATCTTCTGCTTCTTGCTTTTCTACATGCAGCCCATCGCCTGTATGCATCAGACCTGAAGAATTCTCCATAGTAATAGGATAGAACTTCTCCCATTGTCTTGCTTTCTATAAATTTTGTCACCTGAACAAGATTTTTACCAAAAATGTATAGAGCAAGCAGAAAAGCATGCGCCTGTTCATCAGTCCAGGAGAATCTTGGCATTCCAGGCAATGGAATATACTCATTTAATTTCCTCTTGGCGCAAGAACATCCTAATTTTTTTCCTTGTAAGCAGTGCATCTCTAGTTCAGTAGACACTGGCAATTTCTCAGCTTGCTCAGCATATTCAACTTTAGAAACCAGACACTCTGTACAAATGCTGTGCTGATACAAATTCCCCGTAACATTACCACTGCTATGGGTGGTACCTTCATCTTGTGAAGGACATGCACTGTGTCCTGAAAATCCCCTCTTCTCTTCTTTCATATGATTGTTTGTATTTTGGGTCCACGTGACTGGAATAGCTAATCCTACTCCCACAAGGTACTCAAAACCAAAACGTATGCTGTCATATGCTGGCAGTGACCTTTGCGCAAGGCATTCCTCCTCAGTTAGTAGAGCAGGAACTTCCACCTGGTACTCTTCCCCTACACGAGGGTATACCCGTGTGTCTTCATTGACTTCCTCCGGACATATAGGTTCCAGAAAACGAGGCTGGTCAGCAAGCACATCTATTGGAGGCTCTACGTCATCCTTGATTTCAATGGGATCCATCTGCATAAAATCAACGTAGCACAAGATTGGGATCCATGATGGCTAAACGCAGATCTGATTAATTGAACACAATATGTGAACATATATATCTACCTGATAATCTTCCTCTTTCTTGTCTTCAAGAGAATCCATCTGCAAAGAAAGTGCATGATATGGATCAGATTAGACCACCAGTTCATAGTTACACATGTAATCCTAGGAAAATTCTGCAATGCACGAAGTGTGAAGATAAGATGCTGCGAAGATAAGATGCGGTCATACTGCGAGGACTTAACAAACATCATCATATCGTGATAATCAGAGGCAGATCTACCAATAGGGCGAGGGAGCGCACTGTTTTACCTCGAGTCGGTGCACGGGGCAGATCGGTTCGTGGCGGCGAGCAGAGCGGAGTGGCCGCGGGCAGGGGCAGGTGGCAGCGCGGGACTGGACGGGGTGGCGTGGGGGCCGCCGGCAAGGGCTAGTGGTACGTTTGGTTTCTTAAGGCCGGTGCGGCGAGCGACGAGGAGGACGGGGACGGGTCGGGTCGGGTCGGGTCAGGTGCTGAGGAGAGCTGCGGCGCGCGCCGGAAGGGGGGAGAGGAGAGGAGGAATGGGGATAGTCGATAGCAGGAGTAAAACAATGTCAGCAATAGAAAGCAATGAATAATGAAGGAAAAATTATTTGATTGTTTGGATATACTAATATGTATTAATTCATTTTTTTATTGAGAGTCGGGGATGTTCCTCCATATTAAAAAGGGCAGCCCAACTTAGACACACGTACGAGACAGAAGTAAATTTCTAGCGGGTTTAATTCGTGGTATTTAAATTTAATAGTAGTATTTATACAATATATGATTAGTACTCTCTCCGTTTCAAAAATATAAGTATTGTTAAGTTTGATTGAAGTCAAATTTATTTAATTTTGACTAATAATACTTAGAAAATTAAGACTTTCTAATATAATAATTTACTAATTATGATATATATTTTATAATGAATTTAGTAACATAATTTATACTCTTATATAATAAAATATTATTAATTTTTCACTATTAACAATCAAAGTTAAAAAATTTGACTTGGACTAATTCTAAAAATACTTATATTTTGGAACGGAGATAATATAATTTAAGTGCTATTGTTATATTTAAAATGGATTAAACATTAACAATGAGTAAAAGTTGCAGTATGGATTTACATAATAACCACATTGAAGTGAGCCTGGCTTTCAGATACCGGGCATGCTATTGAATAGGGGCAAATAAACTGACCCTAAAGCTCTTTTTGAGTATAAAGTATTTTTAAAGTTTTAAAAAAAATTATGATTTTGCAAAATACTTTGGTTTTAGAATGTAAAAAGGTGTTGGGATGTAACAAATATACGGAGTAGTAGTTTTAAAAATTATAGTATTAATAAAAGTGCAGAACTTTTAAAAATCAAGAATGATCACATAGACGTCACGGTCAACCAAAACCATTATCCAATCCACTCAATGAACAAAAATGGACGATAAGAATTGAAAGAGCCTGGCTACTCAATTTTCTAACTGGAGGATTAAAACCGCACAACTACGGCATTGAGGAGCGAAAAGCGACTTTTCCTTTAAAAAAATGTAAGGATTGGTTTTAACAGGCCCAGTGGACGAGGTAAGAGTCGATTTGAGCCCAAAAATAATGGGCCGGGTGAGCTAGTTCGACCGACGTCTGCTCGGCCCAATTTAGTTCTGAAATTCTAACTGTCGGGAACCTTTGTAGCCCAACTAATCCCAGCCCTTAGAAATTCGGCCCAATTTAGTCTAGCTCAAGGGTTAGCTTGCCAGGGACAAGGCCCAGTGGCAGCCTGCAGCCTGCCAGACTCTCCTGCTCTCAAGAACCATGGAAAAGTGAAGAGGTAAGCTTGAGCTAGACTAATCTTTTCCTTAAACTTTTTATTTGGGTAGTAAGCAATGACTAGCACACGACCCTTCAGCCGCCGCTGCTGGTCCACCTAATCTGTGCCTGCTCCATGTCTGCCGTACGACGGCAGCGCCGCTTGTATCGCAAGTATCCTTGCTGTGCGTGCGGCGAACCAAACGGAAAGCAACATCCAACTGGTTTTTTGGGCGCATTCACAACGCTCTACTCGTACTTTGCTTTGACACGGACAAGATCCTTGACCAGCAGCACACGCGTCGTGTGTTCAAACATACGAACATGTGTCACGTTTACGGTTTACCCCATCCACGTGTCATTACTTTAGGGACACCGAAGATATAGTTTTATAAGGCCCATTTTACGCCCTTGAAATTTGACCCAAGTCCACGCAATCCCGGTCTAAAATTCGGTTTATTTACCCCCTCCCACCCTCCCTCCCAAAAAACAGAATTCAGTAAATCAGCTCATTTTTCACCTTTTCCCTCCAAAATCGATCTCTCTAGGTGGCTATGCTGATACAGTGACACAAGTGTATTATACGTGATGATAGACGACCAAGCAAAAAAAAAAATGACATGAGGTACACGAACAACTTACTCTATTTTAAAATATTTTAAAATATTGACACTGTTCACTTCTAACATCAACTTTAACCATTTATTTTATTTAAAAAATTTGTTTCAATGTGTAAAATTATTAATTGTAATTTAAATTTTACTTATAATAAATCAAATTATAACAAAAAAAATTCACATTTAAACAATTTTTTTTAATAAAACGAATAGTCAACGATGTTAGAAGTTTAACAGTGTTAATATTTTAAAACTAGTTGACAGAAAAATTGAGTTTCTGCTTCAAAATTCAACGGTGATCACCCACCACAGGCCTAACCAATAAGACAAATGGCACCAACTGCACAGAAAGATCTACAAAAGTTAGTAAATGCATACAGCCACCTAATCTTTCTCATAGAGTACACTTTGCCGTGATAAGGCATGGGAGACCTGGATCATACAGCACTAGGGACAATCAAAGCATCAACATTGGCCTAATGCTTCAAACAGATAAGAAGCAAAGAATCAAAAGCAATAGAACATCACAACTAACAGAAGCAGCAGTTGTCACAAAAACAACCAGAAAAGCTACACAGGGTTTTCTTCTGGAATTCACAACTTGCCTATTGGAGTGCTATCAACTACCGGGTACTTGTCATCTGCAATGATCCATCCTTTTGCAGCTTTAGGCTAAGGCTGGTAAACCGTTCTCTTGAGTACTGCCTTGATGCTTTCCTCCAATCCGTTCCAGCCTTCATCATTGCTGCAAACTCATCGTAGCTTATCTTGCCATCCTGAAAAACAAGTCAATGAATGTACACACGTAAATTCAGTAACCTTCATTTCAATCCATGAATAATAAAGCTTAGCATGTCGATTATAGCACCAAATCTTGAAATAGAAATGGAAAGAAAACTAACATGTTTGCACAAATAGTTTGATTAAAGAACACAAACCTTATCAGTGTCCACATCATGTATGATGGCATTGATAACCTCTTCAGGGTTTTGTCCCAGGTCATCAGCTAATGACTCACGAAGTTCATCAATTTCGATATATCCAGTCTCATTCCGATCAAAGTATGCAAATGCCTTATGCAGATGCTCGTCATTGCCAATCTTTCTTAGGTGAACAGATAGAGTAACAAATTCTCCATAGTCCAAGGATCCATTTCCATCAGCATCAGCCTGACAAGATGCACAAATAGTAATGTTTCACCAAATATGGAATGTCGTTTTTATATTCTATATCATCAACTGTGTCCATGTTTACACAGACTGTTTCTCTATTAAGTGTGGTAATCCTACATTTACATTTATATCAAGTGTGGTAATAACCCAGTTCATATATGCTACTATTTGAAAGAGGTCTTTTCATAAACAAAAACAAAAAGAAACCCTGCTTTAACACATAAATGCAAATTAAGCATCATGAAGTGAAGTTACTTAAAATATTACTTACAGCTTCCATAAGTATTTGGACATCTGCATCAGGAATTTGGTGCCCAAGCTTATGCAGACCAAGCTTCAGTTCATCGAAACTAAGCATCTGATCTTTGTTAAGATCTATCTTATCAAACATCTCTTTTATGTCAGCAGCCTCTTCTACTGAAAGATGATCTGCTATGACCTGTAGCCAAACATGTGCAGAAGTTCAGAGCAAGCGTAAAATTGAAAAAAAAAATATATAATTGTGAGGTCAAATCAGATTGAAATTTACCCTGAGTGCATGCTTCTTGAACTTGTTCATAACAGAAAACTGTTGAAGCCTGGCCTTAACAGTTTCACCCAAATTGACATTTGGAGCCTTCTTTATATTCTGCAGCCATGGATGATCTGGAAGAAAATACAATGCTATGAGATCATGACACTTGACTAAAATAGCAAGAATTAACAAGCTTGAATAGGTTAACATTATAAACATAAAAAAAGCACAATGCAGTCAACAAGGGAGGGAATTTGATAATTACCAAGCACTTGCTGAGCCGTCAATCTCAGTTTCGGATCTGGATTCAGCATTCCCTTGACAAGATCTTTGGCGTTATCTGAGACCCTTGGCCATGGATCTCTTTTAAAATCGATAACGGAACGAATAATAGCTTGAGCAACACCTTGTTCAGTTTCTGCGTTACATGCAAACACAAATACTGTTAAAGAAAGAACATTTATCCAATAAGATCGAAACGTGCTTTTGCACAACGGTTTTACATGAAAACCGACATGAGGTCAAAATGCACAAGCTCTCTAACATAGCTCCACCTCCCCATCACCCCACACCCAAAAAAAAATATCAGAAAATAAAGCGTACCAGTTTAGGATATGCCACGTATTGTATTTGCACTTTAAGGTATATAATATATATCCTATTTCTAATTCAATTATGTATAGACATGTTACTGTCAAAATCCATCATTTCAGGTAAAGAACTAACCTGCCCAAAATGGAGGAACCCCACAAAGAAGAATGTAAAGAACCACTCCTGCACTCCAGACATCAACTTCCGGGCCATAGTGTCTCTTCAGCACCTCTGGAGCCATGTAATAAGGACTTCCAACAATCTCAGTGAACTTTTCGCCTAAACAAAATCAAAGTTAGCACGTTAGAAGAATAACAATATGCAACGGCAGGCAGAATAAGATACAAATACCACCTAAAAGCTAGGTTCCATGACATACCATCAACAGATGACACATGAACTGAAATGCAAACACACATAGAAAAGGAGGGTGTTGCGATTGTACCTGGAGTGAAAAATACAGACAGACCAAAATCAATTGCCTTAAGAGCCGCTGTTTCCTTCTTGTTTGCAAACAAGAAATTCTCTGGTTTGAGGTCCCTGTGCATCACCCCATGCTTGTGGCACATCTGACATTGAATAGGGCAGAAGGGGGGAACAAGTTAGTTCACCAATGTGTAAAAATCTATTTAACAAGTTGAATTATGAGGGAATATAGTATAAGATACAAAGCTAGAGTCAACAATATAGGTTCGATCCATATAACCTATTGAACCAAATTATTATAGACAGACTTATTATATGAGTGATAGTTAATTGACCCCAACACAGCGAGAGTAACAACTTCCATTTGTATTTGCTGTCCAATAGTAATGATCGTATCATGATGAATTCATCAATACAAACAGTTCAGCCAGTCTCACCTGCACGACTTCGACAATAGTCTTGGTGACTACGGCTGCCGCGCGCTCCGTGTAGTGCCCCCTGGCCACAATCCGGTCGAAGAGCTCCCCACCCTCGCAGAGCTCCATGACGAGGTGCACGGCATTGTCGTCCTCGTAGGTGTCCCTGAGGGTGACGATGTTGGGGTGCTTGGGGAGGTGGCGCATGATCTCGACCTCGCGGCGAACGTCCTCGACGTCGACGGGGGTGCGGAGCTTCTTCTTGGAGATGGACTTGCAGGCGAGGGCCTCCCCGGTGGCGCGGTCGGTGCAGAGGTAGGTGACCCCGAACTCGCCGCGGCCGAGCTCCCCGCCCAGCTCGTACCGCGCGGCGATGTCCCGCCCCGTGGGCTCCCGCAGCACCACCAGCTTCGGTCCCGCCGGCGCCGACCGGTTGTACTCGATCGAGAACGGGTTGGGCTTCTTCCCCTTCTTCTGCTTCGGCTTCTTGCCGCCGCCATCGGCGGCGCCAGTCGGCGTCACGCAGCAGTTGCCCATCCCTCGCCGCCGCCGAGATCCGGCCCCGAATCAAGCGACCAGCGCAGCCCGAGGAGATCTGACGGGCGGGGAGACGAAGCGTGAAGCGAGAGAGAGAGGATGAGGCCGGCCTAGCAACGAACAGCGCGTGTTGGGTGTGCGCGCGTGGGTGGAGTTGGGTTGGGTTGGGAAGGCGGCGAGCGAGGACCAAGGAGACGGGTGTTAAATCTCCGGAGGGGGAGGATTCGGTGTAGACGCGGTCATCGGTGGCGGCGCCTTGCCCGGCCGGCCCGTCTGGGTGGGTCGTGGGAACGAAACCCGTCCGTCCGTGTGGGCAAAGCGAAGCACGATGGACGGCACGGGAGGTCGCGGCGAACGAAGCAGAAGAGGAAGGTGGGAGACAAGAGAAGTGGGAGGGAGGGGGGCGGTCAAACTCAAACCCTCATCTTTCTCTCTCCTCGCTCGTTTTCTTCTTTATTTTTTCCCCTTTTATTATCTCTCCGCTTCCCATTTCACTCTCATCGTCTTATGATTCTTATCTTGCATATGAATTTTCAATTAATTTTCAAAAAAATCCTCTCGATTTGGCAGCGTACTGTCACCTTGGTCTATTTATGTTCGTGGAGAGTTTGGGGAAAGGGGCTTTCAAGGGTGTGCATCAACAGGGACTGATAAAGGGAAAGCGGTTAGGTGGGTGATTAGAGTGACATAACACACGATCCGTGCGATCTGCGCTGCCTAATCATAGCGGACAGGTCGACGGTTTTTGATGGGTGCGAAAGCGCACAGCGGTACGAGTGGTGGCGTTCAAGAAGAACACCGGAAAACTGGTTTGGAATGGTCACGAAAGGTGCCTCGTGAACGTTTCAGAGGACCAAGCGCGTGTTTGCATTAGTGGAGGCTTTCTTTCTGCACCGTGTTCCAGGGGAACTTGTTAGTGTTTGATGATGATGACAAGATGTTTTCGTATTGTATGGCAAAGAGATTTGTTTAGTTGGTGGGCGGCTGAGAACTTGTTTTGATGGAGGATTGTTTTTGGGTGCTTCCGTACAAAAAATATTCGATAGCTCGAACAGATTTTAGTGAACTTCGTTGTGGTGTAGGATTAGAATACAAATTTCTTATGAAATCACAATACAATTCGCTCGCCTCTCGTCTC
>BCLF01000001.1:2856441-2866944 GCA_001602275.1 Zoysia japonica | reverse complement strand
TTTTTTTTTTTTTTTTTTTTTTTTTTTTTTTTGCTGCGGCGGCACAGCACAGCCGTTCGGATAGACTTGTTGCGTGAGTGCCGTTGAGTGCGGTCGTCAACAGTAAAATTGCTGCGTAGTGTTGTTCAACGCAACAGTAAAAATGAGTACCGAGAGGGGCCCGTTTTCCTTGATGTTACGCGGTTTTCTAAATTCCATCATCCTTTTCGCCCTTACACACTATTTCACCACTTTGAGTAAGTCGCAATTCAGTAGCACCGTGTTGAGTGGATTGAGCATCGACCATAGCAAGTATCACACCCGCTTTCTCCTGCTCATCCGCCACTACTGCATCCCCGCAACTTGTTCCCACACTAAATTTCACTTGGAGTCGGCATCACTCTTCCCTTTCGCTCCGCGTCCGCTCCGTGCCGGAGCGGTACGCATGCGAGGCAGTGATCGCCGATCACGGGTCGCCGTCGACGGGGACCGGGCAATTGATGTTCCCGCGTCGTGCCGGATTCCGATCGCGCGCGCTCGTCATCATAAAGCGCCAGGTCCGCGACAATGGCGTATCGCGGAAAGGGACGCGACCGGTCCGCGGTTTCACACCTGCGCTGGCGGTCACCTCGCTAGCGGTTTCACATGACCAGCACGCACGCACGCACGCACGCACATGGGTTACGTACGCTACGCGCGACGTGGCACCGCACAGATAAGCTCTGAGGAGCCAATCATGACCATGGGTGACCGGGCAACGGAAGAACAGAGCACCAGGTTGCCGTTTCCCCCCTCCTCGCCTGCCGAGACGAGTCCACGCCATGCCTGACGACTCCTTTCCAGAAATGGACGAGGACTCCCCGCCTGCCGAGACGAGTCCACGCCATGCCTGACGACTCCTTCCAGAAATGGACGAGGACTTTAGCATGGCGATATGGCGTGGTCAGGGAGGGAGGGTGGTTACTTTGGACAGATTATGTCTTGGACGGCCGACGAGACGGGACGGCGGGTCTGTCCGTCTGGCAGCGGCTGCTTCGTGTCGTTAATCAAACGCTGCCGAGGTTTACAGTCACGTGGAGCGTGTGATTACTGTACAAAATAGGAGCACGAAGGAGAGGCGGAAGGAGTCGCGAGTCAGCGTTAGCATCCAGAACCGTCAATTTGTATTTGCGCGGTTTCAGCGGGGAAGTTAACGAAAGAAAAATAGTCCATCCAGAAGTCGACGGCGCAAGCTTGCCGATTCGTGGTCAAAGACTTGAAAAGGGGACTCGCTCGCAGATCACCCAAGTTGTTTCCAGGAAACGGGCCCCGTGAGGCTTTGACATCGGTTGCTCCATCAAAAAGCCTGCTTGCAAGTGCTACTGGTACTCGGGTTTCAGCCCACTGTACGTATAACTACGTTTGTTAGAACATATTTATTAGCAAGCCCTTTCTGCTGGATCGGAAAGCCCGGTGGTGCCTGTGAGGCTGTGACTCGCGATTTTTTTCTCTCAGAACCTATCGGGGGCCCAGATTCTTCAACTGGACTGTAGTAGGCCACTAGGCCCTACTCCAAAATAGCCGGTGCGTGCCGCGAAAAAAAGGTTGAAGAACGATGGCGCTTCCTTGCGCTGGAATGCTGGATTGCTAGAGGCAGCAGCGCTGTCTGCCAATACAAACGGAAGGACGGGCCCCAAGTGACAGCGCGGCGCCATCATCTCCGTCTCCATGCAATGTCCGTCGGCCCTGTTCGTGGCCTCCACAGCTCCACTGTTGCTTTGGACCGAGGCAGAGAAGAGAGAACCGTTTCATGCGTTCCAGATCTTCTCTTTTACTCGTGTGAATGTGATCTGTTCCTGCGACCAGGACCGCGTTTCTGAACGTTTGCCCCATCATCTGCCTCGTGCGTTATGTCCTGCAAAGTGCAAACTTTGGCAGCTCGCGGAGCGTCTACTCCTAGATCGGAGTAGCAGTAAAAACAGAAGAAGAGGCGAAGTAAAAATCTGAATTTAAAATGGGATGCCGCTGTAAGTATTGTTGCCTTGGTAACTGGTTCCAACGGTCCTCTAAGAACGGCTTTGTCTTCGATTTCAAATCCTGAATTCCTGAGCTGCAGTAGTTCGAACTACACTCCAGCCAACGAGTTTTCTGCTGGGAGCAGAGGGACGCGATCAGTTTCTTGCCAATCTTGGCATCACTAACCCATCTTCACAAACCGTCATGATGCGTAATGCTTCATTGAAACTCGATCATGCAGGCTACTACATGAGGGGCAAGCGCACACAGGATTTACAAATTCGAAAATGGAAAACTATAATAGAATCCCTAGTAGTAGCACTAAGTCTTTCTTTGACAAGATTCTGTTTTGTAAGTCTGAACTTTCTTGTTCTGCGCACGAACAATTCGACCGGATCGAGTTCAAATCCTCTCCCGTGGATGAAAAACTATATTAGAATCTCTAGTAGTAGCACTAAGTCTTTCTTTGACAAGATTCTGTTTTGTAAGTCTGAACTTTCTTGTTCTGCGCACGAACAATTCGATAAGATCGAGTTCAAATCCTCTCCCGTGGAGGTGTTAATGCAGAGAGTGCAATGTAGCGTGAATTTGAATATGTTTCTAACCGTTGGATCTAAAATAGACGCGTCAGATTAACGGCTACAATAACAAGTGAACAGTGCTTTCAGGTGAACAATGATTCGTTGGTGCTGTAGCTGCAAAGGTCGGTTGTTGTATCTGACATTAAACACTGTAGCGGCGAGATGCTATAGTGCTCCTCTGCGTTACCACGGAGAATTTGTATCCGACCGGATCATACACTCTGCTTCCCCAAGACACGAGGATTATTCATCTCAATGGTCACAACCAGGCTCACGGTCAACATGGTAAGCTTATTATAAGAAGGCCAATATAATTACTGTTTCACTTTTTTTTGATACATCAGGACCTCGGATCCACACAAAATACCACTCGAGACGGTACACATACGAACACAGCTGTTGCTCCGTACACGTACGCTTAACTAAGATTAACCACGCGCGAAGGTTTTACCACCGCGCGGTACTTGTGTCTAGCCAAACCCCCAAGCACGCAACCGTCGTCGTCATCGTCGTACCCAAACCACGTAAGCACCAGCAGAGAGTATACGTACGCCACCGGGCAAGCATCGGCCGGCGGCGAGCCTTGCTCTGTTCCGACGATCCCTCACAACTGGTGGCAGGTCTCGATGGGCGAGCCGTGGAGGCACTGGTTGTGCTCGTAGGGCTGGCACCCGTGCTTCATCACGCCGTGGTACCTGGGCAGCGGCCCGCAGAGGCGGTTGTAGCTGAGGTCCAGCTTCTGCAGCGTGGACAGATGGCCCAGCGACGCCGGCACGGTGCCGTGGATGCGGTTGTGGGAGAGGTCCAGGTACGTGAGCTCCGGCGGGAACACCGCCTTGCTGAGGTCGAAGTCGAGGTCGTTCCACGACAGGTCCACCTTTCCAATGGGCCGGCCGGGGACGAACAGGTGGGAGGCGTCGCCGGTGAGCCGGTTGTGCGAGAGGTCGACAGTGTTGATCTCGTCCTGCGCGTCGTCGCGGGGGATGGGGCCGGTGAGCTGGTTGTAGGACAGGATCAGCGACCGGAACTGGCCCTGCACGAGCCCCGCCGGGATGGGCCCCGTCAGCTGGTTCTGGCGGAGGTCGAGGGACCGGAGGTTGGGCAGGTCGGCGAAAGCGTTGGGGATGCAGCCCTTCAGGCGGTTGTTGGAGAGGTCGACGGAGTCGAGGCTGCGGATCCGCGCCAGGTGGTCCGGGATGGGGCCGGAGACGTTGGTGTGCGAGATGGTGAGGAACTGGAGGTTGGAGAGCGCGGTGAGGCAGGGCGGGATGGTGCCCGACAGCCCCGGGAGGCGGAACAGCGACAGCGACATGAGCGCCGTCAGCCCCGCCACCGCCGACGGGATCTGCCCGTGCACGTCGTCCGCGCCGTCGATGAAGACGTTGTTCACGCGCCCGGCCTCGTCGCACCGGACGTGGTCCCACTGGCAGCAGTCCGACTTCGCTGGCGACCACGTCGACAGCGTCTTCGGGTTGCCCAGCGACTGCTTCACTGCTAGCAGCGCGTGGAGGTCGCCCGGCGTGCAACGGCACGCCGGCTGCGGCGAGGACAGCGCAGGCGCTGTGGCTGTCGCCACGAACAGGACGACGAAGAGGAAGGACGTGGTGGACGCCATTGTCGCCCTGATGAGCTGAGCTCTCACTCTCTCTCTCTCTCTCTGGGCTGGCTGAAGTGTGGAGTGTGTGCAGATGGAGGCGCACCCGAGGCGGCTATAAAAAGGCGCCCGCAGTGTGACGTGCTACACGCTTTCTACTATTCGTTCGCCTCGGTTTCTGACCAGTGACCACCCACCACCGGCCCGGGGGGCGCGCGCGAGGACACCGAGGGCGGCTGGCCAGCCAGCCGTGCGTGGCCTGTGCGCGAGACGGTCCTCAAACCCTGACTGCAACCGGACAAAGCCGTCCCGGCGCGGCGTCGCTCAGTACTCACAGGCGACGCATCGAAGGGAATTCAACGAAGCATCCGCGTGGGTTCATTCGATCGGCCCGGCGCCGCGCGCGGCTGATTGGTGCGTGCGAGATCCGCATGTGGAGCCGAGGCACTTCGTCCGCTCTGCTTGCTCTTCGGCGCGGCGCGGGCGCACAGGCACATTATTGTCCCGCGGAATGGACGTGTGGCACGTATCAAGTGGAATGCGGTGCATGTGCGCGCCGATCGATCTGTAGCGGGCCGGCATGGGCGTCGCATACCAGATAGGTTGCCGCCTGCCCTGGATTCGGTTGTCTCGGTTGCGCTCGGCATTTCAGCGAGATGCAGATTAATGGACACGATTCGGGAGGCACTGTTGGATTGTTTAGTCGGCGTGACGAGAACAGTTAGTCCCCGTGGGTGTATTTTTGTTTAATCCAGAAATGGTTGTGATGGAGTATGTATCACTCCGACGACGCGACGCTACGTGGAAGTGCGGGTGGGAGTGACAGCCTAGCGATTTTGCTTCGGTACGAGTGATTCACGGACACAGCCGGTTCACGTAACGCTCGGTGCATGCATTTGCATGCTGCTCACGGCCGTCGCTGTGGTTCTGCGGACCTCGCCCATAACGATAGTCTTGGGGCGCCACGTAGCGGCGCAAGTAGCGCTAGGTGTTCGTCCGAGCAGCAGACGCCTCCAAAAGCACCGATCTTATCCCTGATGGGGAGATCCGAGACGACACACGAATCCCTCGTCGCCGATCGCGCGCGGACTGGGGTCGCCGGCCTCGGTGTCGCGCCTCAAGCCTCGCGATTTCTTTTACATCTCTCTCTGCACGCAGGCCGGCAGAGCCGAGCCCCCCACGTGCCGAACTAAATCATGCGGCATGGAGGCGTCCGACAGGGGTCAGGCCGGCACACGAGAGCGCATGTGAAGGAGAGAGAGAAGCAGTCAGGCAGCTTGCCCGCAGCCTGCTTGTGTGTGTCTAGCGAGATGAGAACTTGAGAAGCGAGGAAGAGGAAAAGGGGACTCTTTCGGCCACCTTTCTCTGCTGGCCTCGCCGGCCGGGGTCGCAGGCGGGCGTGCAAAGCTTCGCTTTGCTTGCGATCCGTCCCAGCTCCAGCTAGCTGCGCACCACATGGCCAGGGCCTCCGCTCTTTCATCCCCTGCTCCGCTCCGCTCTCAGCGATGCCCCAATCCGGCGAAGCGTGCAGCGGAGCACTGCGCTAAACAGTGCTATATCTATGCGCCGTTTTAATGTACTCGTAACGCGGAGGTGGAGTTTGTTGGACCGTGTGTACCGGATCGACCGGCCTGCTCCAGAAGACGTTGGTACTGGTATGTTGCCGCGCACTGCACGTTAGGATCATTTCCGGGTTCCGGCGCAGGGCGGCATCTACTGGCAGTGCATACCGAAGTGGACTGGAGAAAGATAAGCTCGCAATCACTTCGCTGCTGCAACGCACAGTGCCTTAAAGGCGTCGCTGGGGCGGGGCCAACGTTTCTTTTCCTGAACCCTTATACTGTATTTACGAACGACGCGGAGTACCATCTCATTGCATCGCATCTTCGTCTTTGGTTAGTGACACTGGCTGGTGATTGTCAGCTTTCTTCGACCCAATAAACGTGACACACGCTCAAAGGGCATCTGCGAGTCTCGGAGCCTCGAACAAGCTCGAGCGCCCACGTCCTCGTGGTAAAACAACATATCCGGCTACGAGAGGCTGCCCCCGCTGTAAAAAATGTTCTTGCATTGGGTTCCAGACGGTGACCGCGGGTGACAACCGCCTCCTGGTTGGCAGTTTGGTGGCACCTTCATCACGTGCCCGTGTGCGAAACGAAAAGGTTCACTACAGCGGCAGAAGCTAGCCGCCACCGTTGCACAGCACACAGGGATAAGTAACTGTCCGCGTGCGATTTGCGCAGGCCTCGGCCCGGGCGTTGGCCATCCGCTGATGCCCTCCGCGTCCGCGTCCCCGCCACTTTATCATTGCCCCGGTTACGACGCATGCAAGCATCCGTGCTGGAGGATCACGACAGCGCTTGCTCCATCGGTGGCGGTGGTGCCTGGTGGTGCGCTCTCGGGGCCGTATCATGAATTCGTGACAGCAACACGGCGACCGCGACGGGTGATCCCGCGCGTATCGGCACCGGCGAGCATGGGCCGAGCGCTCGCGCCGGTTTCCACCGGGTTCGACGATACAGCGAGCTGACTGCCGACGGCCGGGCGCGGCGACTTGCGCGCGCTGTCCCAAAGCAGGCCAGACACTTCTCCGCGACTCCCCGGTCGCGTGCTCCGGTTAAGGTGCATGGATATGGGGGACGGGGCACGTGACTTGCCGCGACGCGATGCGGGGGCTCGGGATTAACGGCGACGTGGACGTCACGTCGGTTCGGCTCGAGATCTGACCTGCCGGCTTGCTTTGCTCGAGCCGTGGCGGGTCACGTTCCAACCCATCGAGCACGAGCAGTGGACTGATATTTCCGTCCTCCCTGTCGCAGGCTCGCAGCTTCCTGGAAAGATGAACAAGAAGTCGTACCCTTGTTGGTTTTTAGATTAGGCGCGGCAAAGCTAGTACTCGTAGGAGCGTGTACTTTTTAACCGGCAAAACTGAGCATGCCACGCGAAGCACATGATCAGATGCTGGTAGTTTGACTGTAGCCGGACTGAGCCTGCGACTCTTTACGCGCTGATCGAGGGAGACCTACGATGAAGCATGTTCGTCGTTTGGCAGCGAGCGAGGGTTCGTCGCCGTCGGCACATTACAAGATTCCACAATTTCTTTTTAAAAGTCAAATTTCAGAAGGATACAGAGTGAAGGAATAAACAAAGGATAATTATCACGGGAAGCATGCACGAAGGCCGCCCGGTTTAAGAGCGAAAGGTTGTCCTGGAGAAAACAAAAGAGCAAAGGTTTATTATACGAGTACTCCCAGGCCAAAGTCCTGTTTTGTACTCCTAGCCACACTAGCTGGAATCCGAGTGTGTGCGCGTAGACCGGTGAGACAAAACGAGCGACAAAGAAATAGATACTGTATCTGAGATAGGAAAGCAAATATGAAATATATGGTCTTTTTAATCGAAGTGAGCGAACGAGAATGCTTGAACTTTAAAGGCTATTGGAAATGCCGACAAGCTTATTTAACGACAACGAGAGGAGCCAGAGCCAAATCTATGAGGAGGAAACGAAATAAGAAAAGCCAGAATCAACCAGCAATCGGAGGGAGACGAGAAAACTCAGTCTGGACGCAGACATTAGAAGATTGTGGAGCTTGGGACCAATAACACCACCAGATCTGTAGCTTGATCATTCTTGACTTCTCATTCATGTCAGTGCTGCTTCTGATAGGTCCACAGCATTACTGTGACTGTCCTGTGATTCTGCTAATCAAAGGCAACAGTTCCAGATAAGTGCAAAGCAAAAGTAGCCACAAAACCACACTTGGATCTCCAAAGACTTTTGGATTGCTAGAACTCTTCTCAAATATAGTAATCTTTTCCGAGGAATTAAACGTTTGCTATGTGATGTTGTTCCTTCACAATTCATGTGACATTCCTACCTTACAAATAGGTGTTTTACTTGAAATACTCGATGCGTGAAGCCAGACATGCGGTACAGACGATGCAATCAACAACAGGCAAAGCATCTCTCTCTCTCTCTCTCTCTCTCTCTCCTTACCGTAGCAAAACTGAGACGTGCGCCGTCCAGAAGCTACTCGGACTGCTGCCGGTCTGCGGGATCGACCATGGGCGCTCTCTGAACTCGCGCGGGTTGCTCGACGCCGTCCACGGAAGGCTTGATGTAGATGTTGAACATGACGTTGGTGAATATCGTGAGGATGACGAGGCCGAACGTGGAGAACGCCACCCACGCCGGAGAAAATTCCGGCGATTCCTCGAGGGATCCCCTCCGCATAACTTCTCGGTCCAAGTATGGGTCTGTTTCAAACAAACCATCGTAAGACGCATGCAATGCAACACTACACGGAGTGCATCAAGAATTAATATTATAATTTACACAAGAAACGTGACGACATTTTCCGGTGGGTTTTGCGGGGCTAGATCACCAACATTGTTCACGTATACTTTCAAACGAAAGAGAGTAGCGCCCCAGTCATTAGGTACGGCAGATCTGATGCGGATTGTACATGGTACAGTTGGTACTGAAGCATTCAAGAAATGTTACGGACAAGGCGCGTAAGCTTGGCATGAAGTTCAGGGTCTCATCCGAAGGTTCAGTCTGGAGGACCCGTGCTACGCTTTCATCAGAGGCAGAGAACACTGATGCATCATGTATGTCAACGTTCACCAGAGGTCCACGCGGGGGACTCCTGATGAAAGGATGCTGGCAACTTCCCTAAAGCTGTGGTACTGACCTTACATTTTAGTACAGTACTACTACCACTACCACTACCATTTCAACAGAGTACAGTTCCGATTTATTTTCTGTGGGAGGCAGTACGAATTAAAAAGGTCACATGGATAAGAGGAGATGCAGTTACCCATGCGTAGAGCAGGGAAGGCAAAATCAAGAGTTACCGGGAGGAGGAGGTGGAGGCGGCGGCCGCATCTTGGGCTCGGTCAGCCCCTCCAGCAGCGCGTCGAGCTCGGCCAACCGCCGCCGCGCATCTTCTGGCGTCTCGCGCTCCTCGCCGTCCTTCCCCGCCGACGAGAAGCGGACTACGTCGCGGCACGGCCTGACCGTGCTACCGGGCAACGGCTGGAGAGGAGCCGAGGGAAAGCTTCGTGCTCCGACGGTGCTCGCGGCGAGCGGGCAGAAGCGCAGCTGCATTCTGGCCGCCGGGAAAACGTCAGCGGCGGACCTTGTGGTGGACCGTGCGCGCGGGTGTGGATAACGATTTGTTTTGGCGAGAGGAGAAGGCCGGATGAAACGATGAGGCCCACAAGATAATGGGTCCATTAGAACTTAGAAGGCCTAAATGCCCATTCATACGGGCCAATTCTATCAGAAAACCATAAGACCACAAAAGGGCCCGTGGCGCGAGATCGAGACCAGATTCTCGTGAAGTGGAAGCTAGATCCCGGGTCCTATTACGTCCGCACACCCAAGAGCGCGGGGTGCGGGCCGCGTTTCCACTTTTCTTTGAGTGCGGCCCAGCTCGTCTGGTTTCCACTTTTCTTCACTGTTTCCACCGCTCGGCCCAGCTCCAGATTTCAGCGCGCGGCCCAGATCCGTTTTCGTGACTGTTTCCAGCGCGCAGCCCAGAGAAAACAGGATTTGGGCTCAGCTTGTTTGAATCACGGCCCAGTACAATTTAAAACTTCTAAAGGAAACAAAACAAAGAAAAACACAAAAGCTTTAGCCTGATTAAGAAAAAAGTGAAAACTCTATTAAATAAAAAATAGTAATCACAACGTGTAGTTGCAATGACAATAATTTTATTTTTAAAAAATTTTATAATACACACTCTTCGTCTCAATTTATAAGTCATTTTGTGATTGAAAATGATAATTAAAAAAAATGAAAATGCGGGACACATTGAAAATGAGGAAGAAGAGACAGGGATGGAAAAGTATCGCGAAGAGAGAAAGTGTATTGGGAAACGACAACACCTTATAATTTGAAAAAAGTAGAGGACTATAGAACGACATATAATGTGTTACTAAGGGAGCAGTAAAAAGTGAAAAGTGTAATATGATTTTTTTAAAATTAAAAAGTAACCTATTAATATGATAAGTAAAAAATAGAAGAAAAAATAAACCTGATTTTTATGATTAAGAAATGAACTTCCCTTCAAATGTAAATATCTTCATTGATTCCAAAGGAAACTATTTAGAAAAAAAGATAACAAAAATATCAGATTGTTACTAAAATGTAGGAGTAGTGGCAATACTATTCTCACAATGTATTAGTAAAAATGTGACAATAACTTTAAGTACATAACAAAACTTAATCAGATAGTTTCAAAATATTACTAAGTCAAATTGCTTCATTTGTATCTAGTAATGAATATAATTTGTTCCAGCCATAGAAGTCAACTGTTCCACTAGTAAGATTCAGTTGTTCTAGTGAAT
>BCLF01000001.1:2831239-2850750 GCA_001602275.1 Zoysia japonica | reverse complement strand
ACCCTTGGCGCGACCTGCGCATCGACCGCGCGCTGGAGGCCCAGCGACTGCGGGAGCAGGCGGCACAGCTAGAGGCCCAAATGGAGCACAATCGGCGGCACGGCGGACGGGGCGACGACGAGCGCAGCCTTCACAGGCGGCGTGGCTCTCGTTCCTCGGATTGGCGCCATGGTCACTATGGCTTCCAGACCGTCGTCAGGGACGTCGGTACCGGTGGTGGATGACCCCTCCTCACCAAGACCAACTACATCGAGTGGTTCATGGTGATGAGGGTGAAACTTCAGGTGCGGCATATGTGAGAGGCGGTCCGGTACGGCGACGTCGACTACGACGAAGATCGACGGGCGCTGGAGGCCCTCCTTGCTGCAGTCCCGTTTGAGATGCAGTCTTCGCTTGCTTGCAAACGGACTACTAAAGAGGCCTGGGGCGCCATCGCTGCGGCGCGTATCTGCAGCGATCGAGCCCGCAGGTCCACGCTGCAGGCACTGCGCAGTGAGTGGGAGAGCCTAGCTTTCAAGCCGAGTGAAGACGTCGATGACTTTGTTTTCCGTCTTAACACTCTGTTGCAGAAGTTCGCGCAGTATGGCGACGACACCATCGACGAGGCGAGAGCTGTCGAGAAGCTCCTCCGCTGCATTCCCGAGAAGTACAAGTAGATCGCACGCTCGATCGAGTCTCTGCTGGACCTCTCCAGGATGTCGATCGAGGAGGCAATAGTTGGCCTCAAGGTCGTCAACAACGACGAGCCACAGCCTCCCTCAGGGCCTGTCATCGTTGGCGGGAAGCTCCATTTCACTCAGGAGCAGTGGGAGGCCCGCCAGAATGATCTGAAAAAGGAGGAGCCTTCTTCCTCGACAGCCGGCCGCAAGAGCGGCAAGCCGCGCAAGGCGCGCGGAGGCGCCCAGGGCAAGGAGCGTGGACGTGTCGAGGGTGACGCCCGCGGAGGCGTCCAGGGCGGCACGAGACGACATATGCCGCAACTGTGGCAAGCCTGGCCATTGGGCCAGAGATTGTCGACAGCCGAGGGGCGATCAGGCTCACGTCGCACAGGCTAAGGAGGAGGATCCGGCTCTGCTCCTAGCACACGGGAGCATCGAGCTACCTCCAGCAGCATTGGCCGCAACAGCTCTCTTCAACCTCGACGAGCCGAGGGCACACGCCTTCCTCAGTGACGGCTCCAGCGATGACAAGATCGACGGTTGGTTCCTCGACAGTGGTGCCACTCACCACATGACGGGTCGCATGGAGTTCTTCTCCGACCTGAACGTCGACGTGCGCGGCTCCGTCAAGTTCGGCGACTCTTCGGCTGTGGACATCAGGGGCATTGCCTCCATTGTCCTCGTTGCCAAGACTGGCGAACGCCGACTCCTCACTGGAGTCTATTTCATGCCCGCACTAAGGAACTCCATCATTAGCCTGGGCCAGCTGGATGAGAATGGCTCGCGCGTGGAGATCAAGGCTAGAATCATGAGGATCTGGACCGCCATCGTCGCCTTCTTGCCAAGGTAAACAGAGGCATTAATCGCCTCTACGTCATCAATGTGCAGGTGGCGCAGCCCGTGTGTCTCGCAGCCCGCTGTGATGACAACGTCTGGCTGTGGCACGAGCACTTTGGGCACTTCAACTTTGAGGCCTTTAAGCAGCTTGGCGACAAGAAGATGGTGCAGGGCATGCCGCGGATCGAGCATGTGGAGCAGCTCTGCGACACCTGCGTCCTCACCAAGCAGCGGCGACTCCCGTTTCCTCGTCAGGCGAATTTTCGCGCCAAGAAAAAGCTGGAGCTGGTGCACGGCGACCTCTGCGGTCCCGTGACACCGGCCACACCTCGAGGCCGGCGCTACTTTCTGCTACTCGTCGACGACGTGTCCCGCTATATGTGGGCATACCTCCTCGACACCAAGGCGGCAGCAGCTGAAGCTATAAAGCGTCAGCTGGCTACGGCAGAAAAGGAGTGCGGCTGCAAGCTTCGAGTGCTACGCACCGACAACGGCGATGAATTCACGGCGGCTGAGTTCGCGTCGTACTGTGCTGACGAGAGGATTCAGCGCCACTACTCCGCGCCGTAGAGCCCGCAGCAGAACGACGTCGTCGAACGACGCAACCAGACAGTGGTGGGGATGGCCCGGGCCCTTCTCAAGCAGAGGGGGATGCCGGCCATCTTCTGGGGAGAGGCGGTGGTGACAGCCGTCTACATTCTAAACCGCTCGCCCACCAAGGCGCTCGGCGGCAAGATCTCGTACGAGGCTTGGCATGGACGCAAGCCGACGGTTGCCCACCTGCGCGTCTTCGGCTGCCTCGCGTTCGTCAAGGAGCTTGACCACTTCGGCGAGCTCGACGACAGGAGCACTCCGGGAGTGTTCATCAGTTACGCGGAGGGCTCGAAAGCCTATCGCATCCTCGACCCGAAGACACAGCGTGTGCGCACGGCGCGCGACATTGTGTTTGACGAAAGGCGAGGTTGGGCGTAGGGCAAGATGGTGGACGACGGCCCGACTTCGACGTACGACGACTTCACCGTCGAGTACGTCCACTTCGAGGGAGCTGGGGGGTGGGCAACTCTTCTTCGCCAAGCGCGCCTACCCCAGCCTCCGAGCCTCCACCGACTCCAACGACTATGACGTCGGCTGCGACGAGTTCCCCACCGCCACCACCACAGCCGGCCACGCCACGCTCTCCGACGCCGACAGCTACTCCTCCAGGCACGTCTACACCAGCACCTGCTCATGTCGAGCACAACCCGGTGGAGTTCGCTACTCCGCTCCCTCACAACGAGGAGCGTGTCGACGCGTACCACGACGGCGAGCCGTTGAGGTATCGCACGATGGAGGACCTTCTCGGTGACGCACCGGTGCCGGGACGGGTGCCTCACCACCTAGAGGCACAGTTGCATCTTGCGTGCGACAACGGCGAGCCTCGCTCCTTCGTTGAGGCTGAGAGACACGCGGCATGGTGCGCCGCGATGAAGCTAGAGATGGATGCGATTGAGAGGAACCGCACTTGAAAACTCGCTGACCTTCCTCCTGAACACCGCGCGATCACCCTTAAGTGGGTGTTCAAGCTAAATAAGGATGAGGCCGGTGCCATCGTCAAGCACAAGGCTCGCTTGGTGGTACGCGGGTTTGTGCAGCAGGAGGGAATCGACTTCGACGATGCCTTTGCTCTCGTTGCACGGATGGAGTCCGTGCGTCTCCTTCTTGCGCTGGCTGCCCAGGAGGGCTACCGCGTCCACCACATAGATGTCAAGTCGGCGTTTTTCAATGACGACTTGAAGGAGGAGGTCTACGTGCACCAGCCGCCGGGATTTGTCATCTCCGGCAAGGAGGGCAAGGTGCTGCGTCTGCGCAAGGCACTCTACGGCTTGCGGCAGGTACCACGGAGGTGAAACATCAAGCTGGATTCCACGCTGAAGGGGATGAGTTTCGAGCAAAGGCTGCACGAGACGGCCATCTACTGGAGGGGCAACGGCGGCAATGTCCTGCTGGTGGGTGTCTACGTCGACGACTTGATAATCACAGGCACCAAGGATGCGAAGGTGGCAGCGTTTAAGGAAAAAATAAAGGGCACCTTCCAGATGAGTAACTTGGGGTCTCTCTCTTTCTACTTGGGGATCGAGGTGCACCAGGACGACTCCGGCATCACATTTCGACAAACCGCCTACGCCAAGCGCATCGTTGAGCTAGCTGGGCTCACCGACTGCAACCCAGCTCGCACTCCGATGGAGGAGAGGCTGAAGCTCAGCCGTGACAGCACGACAGAGGAGGTGGATGCCATGCAGTTTCGACGTCTTGTGGGAAGCCTTCGCTACCTCGCCCACACGTGACCGGACTTGGCGTTCTCCGTCGGCTACGTCAGTTGGTTCATGCAGCGACCGACGACGGAGCACCAGCAGGCTGTCAAAAGGATCATCCGCTATGTTGCGGGAACTCTTGACCACGGTCTTCACTACCCGAGGTGTCCCAGGGCGGCACATTTTATCGGGTACAGCGACAGTGACCACGCCGGCGACATCGACACCAGCAAGAGCACGAGCAGGGTGCTCTTCTTTCTCGGCAAGTGCCTTGTTAGCTGGCAGTCGGTCAAGCAGCAGGTGGTGGCTTTGTCTAGCTGCGAGGCTGAGTACATTGCGGCTTTCACCGCTTCAACTCAGTCGCTCTGGCTCGCTCGGCTGCTTAGTGATCTCCTTGGCAGAGACGCTGAAGTAGTGGAGCTCAGGGTGGACAGCAAGTCCGCTCTGGCCTTAGCGAAGAACCCTGTTTTCCACGAGCGCAGCAAGCACATCAGAGTGAAGTACCACTTCATCCGAGGCTGCTTGAAAGAAGGGAGCGTCAAAGCAAGCTACATCAACACCAAGGACCAACTTGCTGATCTTCTCACCAAGTCTCTTGGTAGGATCAAGTTTCAGGAGCTTCGCGCCAGGATAGGGATGATTCAAATCTCTCAGAAGACAACGCACAAAACTTAGGGGGAGAATGATAGAATAAGTCTAGTGAAGGCGCTTTATGCTTTATGCTTTGTGCTTTACGCTTTTCGCTTTAGCATCTTAGACTAGCTTTTCAGTTTTTCGCTTTAGCATCTTAGACTAGGTTGTCAGCTTTATGTTTTAGCATCTTAGACTAGCATTTTAACATATGCTTAGCTGCCCACCAAGCTTATATATATGTATCCCCAATCTTTTAGTTTAGTCATGGCATTCTAGTGAGTAAGAAACATGGAGAAAATTGCCCTCAACACTGAGTGTCATCCAACACAATGCGAGTGTTGCGCCTAACATATTTGTTAGGGCGCTGGATTTTTCTTCGATGGACCCCTGTAATTATATTGTAACTGATGGAAATCAAGTTACTTTTCTGGGCCTAATGTAGTGCCAAAACTACTTGGGAAGGTCCCTGAATTTATTTCTCAAGTTGAATTAGCTGGTGAAAAGTTTCAGGAGGGTGCAAGCTCGCCAGGTGTCTGTGCTCAATCTTCTGAAGAAAAAGGATGTAAGACTTCCCCAGATTTAGTGATTAAGGCTCCTGAGTGCCCAGATGTGGAAAGTGATGACGATGAATCAGAGGGAGTGAAAACAGAAGTTGGTGATCATGGTGATAACACGCAGGATGATACCCTGCGCAGAAACACTATTGGCATCTCCAAAAGCAAAATCCGTCTATCTGTGAATGATGCGTTGACTGCAGCATTGGAGGCCTTACTCATGTCCACCAAAGGAATAACATCTTCGATGTCTGTTGTTTGCCCTGCAAGTAGTGTAAGTGTAGAAAATACAAATGAATCCTCAAGTTGTTCTGCTTCTCCTGGAAATGTTGACGAGATGTCCACTAAAGATGGTTCTGTTAACCAAATTCCTGGTTCAATTGGCAATGCAAATGTTGATGGTACCTTTATGTCTTGTCAGGAAATTGATGGAGTTTGTCATACCTCTCTCTCAGAGCCAGTGTTGGAGGGAAAGGTTGACATAAATGAAAAGAACAACCGTCTCGATTCAGACAAGTTGGCGTTTGTTGCAACAACTGTATCACTGGGTGTTCCTTCACAGCATCATATGGTTGTGGAATCTATTGATGATGGAAGTTGTATAAACGAGCAGGACAATGGTCCTAAGTTCCACATGATGCCAGCCGTCACAAGCACGGGACCTTTAGAAACTTCTCAACCTTCTGCAGCTTGTGAATCTGCTGAAAATGGAGCTCAAGTGGATGAAGACAGACCTGCCAGACCTTTTGCTGTGTGTCTTGCAGCAAGGAATTCTCACTCTTGTAAGAGTAAGAATGGTACTTCTGAGGTGTGCTGCAGTACTAATGGTGCTGAAATATTGTCCTTTGAGAGGACATTGTCTGGAGCTGGTAAAAACTCGACAAATCTCAGTCAGCTGCTAGAGAAGAAATCTCTTGAGGTTAATGGTGAATATGAGAGCCCTTTTAGTGTAACCGACGGAGCAATATTTGAAGGATCAAGCTGTTCAGTTCCTTACAATGTTGTTAAGGAGTACAATATTAACAGAATAGAAACTGTGTCAGAAAAGGATTGTGGCTTGGAGAATACAGAGAACAGCGCTAGGCTTTCTGTTAGGTTGAACTCTTTATATTCTCGGTGTAGTGCCCACTGATTCCAAGAAAAATATAACCGAGAATATCAGCTTTCACTGGAGCCTAGAGGGCAGCTTCTCGAAATCGAATACAGAAGATTCCTGGTCTGATTTGAGTAGCATGGAGCCTTTTAGTGGAGCGCGTGCCACCCAAACTATTTTTTCAGGAAGTACCGCTGCAGGAAAGTGTGTGGATGATCTTCTCGCAGGCACTCTGAGTGAGTTCTACCATAACACCAGTTGCTGGTCAAGAGCTGCAAAATGTTTTTGACTTGCTTTATGAATACAAGGATGATATGTTGGGTATGACCTCCACAGAGAAGAGAACAAGTAAGAGCACCTCAACCCTCGATAATGATGCTGGCATTGGTTCAGCTCAGTTGTTTGGTTCATTGTCATCTTCCTATGACAGTGCTTCTGCCCCGACTAAGCCCTTAGTAGATGTAGGTGATCTTCCTTCAGAGTTTGAGGCATATGCTGCCGCCTTCGATGAACCTTTGGTTGATGTAGTTGATCTGCGATCTCTTCAGAGACAGATTCTGGCTTGGATGAGCCTTTGATTGATGTAATTGATCAGCCTGCCACTTCAGAGACAGCTTCTGGCGCCAACGAGCATTTGGTTAATGTTAATGATCTGCAAAAACCATTGGAGACATTTGCTGGTGCGAGCAGCGAAGAACATCCCAGCAGTCTTATATAGGCTCAAATCATACTGTTTTACACGTCGGGAGCTGCACAACTTTGTGCCTTGTCCAGCAGCCAATGTTTCCTCCTGAGCTCACGCAAAGTCCGTTTCTGTACATAGTCATAATCTCTGCAGCGATAGTACTACTAAATGCTATTACAAAAGAACTGGGTTCATGCATTGCTGTTCTCCTATTTTGTTTAAATTCTAATATGGATTGGCGTACAGCCCAACACTTATCAGATGGATTTCAACTGTTGTTAACAGGGAAGCTGTGTATTGAAGTATTGATTGACACACCTTGTGGATTGTTGAGGAAATCCCCAGAATTGCAAGGGACAACAATGCATCCAGCGGTGGTACGCCATAGAGTTTATCTCAAAGTTTCAACTGAATCCAATTGCTTCATATAATCTCATGAACTTTTTTTCTTTTTCTTTTTCTGAAACTTCGGAACACTCCATGTTACATGTAGGCAAGCAGAAGGACAGCACGCATGTGAGCTTGCTAAATACTGCAGCGGTCCGTGTATGCACATGGGCTAGTCCTTACAATGGGCCTGCCGTCCTAAAGCATTTAACTCGAGTCATGGCCCACAGTGGGCCTGTGGCCATCTTCCACGATCCTGGTCCAAGGAATCCGTGGTTTCGCATCGCCTCCATTCTCCAGTGCAGTCCAAAAAGAAGCAGAAGGGACACGTTTTTCAGGTACCATGTCTCTTCGATCCGAAATCACACTTTTGTCGTTATCAGCTTTATTTTATGCGTTACGTTCACACATACAATATCCAAATACTGTGAATGACAGTCACAAAATGCTATCCAAAAAGGAAAAAAAAAGGGCTTAATTCTAAAGAAGAGGAAAAAGAAGAAAGAAAAGCCTTACTTATCCATAGAGGAATCTGGAACGAACTCGTGAATTGAAGCGGTTCGCAGAGTCGAGAATTTTGTATTCCACTGCACTCCACGTCGAAATTAATAATTTGAAGGTCACTTTCCTTCTCAGGGATATTGTTTAGTAAAGTTGTACTGGTTCAATACTTGCTTTTGTTATCCAACGATCGTGCTAATTACAAGTATGTGAGTCTGGGTCAGAATGCATTAGCTTTTGGACACCAAGGCTTAGACCTATTGTCAGTCTAATAGTTGCAGAGGGCACTTTCAAATTTATTAGTGCAGTTTTTTATGATGAGTGCTGTTTATCTCAAGCTCTCTCCATGCTAAATGTAACCGTGAGTCCAGATGACATTTCACTAGCTGGCAGCCGCAAATAACTTCGATCAATGCATACACTGACCAACTGATTTTCTTAAGTGAATCAGTCACATTCAGAAATTGAAGAAAATTCATGGAGCTCAATACTTCTGTCCCAAATTACCCTAGTAGGTCCACACTTCTCTGAATTGGGCTTCGATAGTTTTTGCTGTTATGGTTCAAAATTCAAACATCCAGAATGGAGGCATGGCAACTGGCAAGTTACTGGGAGCCAGTAACATAGTTTCAATGAAATAAAGAAACAAATATAGACATAAACCAATAGCAAGCCGATCAAATATACACAAAGGTAATTCACTTATTATCTTGTTCATATTGACATACACAATCCTTGATGACAAAATTCGAAGAAAATACAGGCAGCTCCTGCACTCAATGGGCTAGAGGCAGAGCACATCCATCTTATGATCCCCGTCTGTCCTGGCCATCGACTTTGCAATAACATATCAAACAAACAGGAAAAAAATGGCTTGAAATGTGGATACAACACTAAAACAAGCGTTCCACGCAGCTAGCACGGACTGATCACTCGGATGATCCTGTGGAGTGAAGCGATGGACGATCCGACGAACAAGTGCACCGGCGACAAGAAGGCAGAGGAAGAACAGAACAGTGGAGGAAATTCTTCAGAAGAAGGAGCGCTTGGTGGAGGGCGCCCTGCCGACGGCCCTCATGAAGTTGGCGAGCTCCAGGATGCGCGCCACCTTGGTGCCGCGCTTGGCCTCCGCCGACGCGCGCTTCTCCTCGGCCTTGCGCCGCGCCTTGGCCACCTCGTTCTGCGCCTTCTCCATCGCCTTGGCCCGCTTCTCCTCCAACTTCCTCTGCTCACAGATCAGAGCCCGTCGATCAGAAATGGCGTCGTCGGATTGGGGCAGTGAAGAAATCAAAGAAAATTTTCCGGTTCATGAATTTTGATTAGCGGTTGTAGATTACCGACCTCGTACTTCTTGAGCCGGGCGCTGGCCTTCTCGACCTGGTCGCCCTCCCATCCGTTGATGACGACCTCCTCGCGCTTGAACCGGTTGTTGATCTTGGCCGTCTCTGCGATCTGCCACGCGGCGATCTTGGACTCCACCTCCTCCTTCTTCACCTGCCCCACCGACACCCCGTCGCCGTGGCCGTTGCCGGCTCCTCCAGCCAGCGCCACTTCCCCGGGCGCCGCGGGGGACGGCGGGCCCCTGCGCGGCGACGGGATGGGGTTGCTGTCCGGCACGATGGCCAGCGGGTTGGTCTCCTCCTCGTGCTCCTCCTCCCCGATCCTACCCATCGCAGCGTCGGGGCCGTCGTCGCTCCTGGCGGCGTTGGCGGCGGCTGCGGCTGCGACCATGGCCGAGAACTCCCTGCTCATAGTATGGAACGGCTCGCTGGGCGCGGTGTCGCTCCCGACGGAGCGGATCGACGTGTGCCTGCTCCCGCTAGCCACGGACCCCCACGACTCCCCCCGGCTCCGGCGGTCCGACGGCGGCTGGCTCGGTGGCGGGCTCAGCACGTGGATGTCCCTGAACTCCGGCTCCTCCTCGTCGCCGTCGTGGTGGTCCGGATGACGCGGTCGCCTGCTGTCGTCCTCCACGCTCCTCTCCTGCTCCACGACGCGGCTCTCGCTGGTGCTGCCCGTACCCGCCGTCCGCTCACTCAACATGTGGCGCAGATTCCTGTTCTCGCAACAGGGCGCTACTCCACTAGCGCCCGCGATCCCACCATCTGTTTGGGAGGGGGGGCGGGGTGCTCAACTCAACTCCTCGAGACGCTGCCTGCGTTGTGGCGCGGTGGTGAATCGGATGGTGGCGGAGGGCGCCTTCTTAAATAGAAGCGGAACCGAGCGTGGACGGCGGTGTGGGCCGTGTGGCAGTGCGATGAGCTGCAGATGCGGCGCGGAGGGATATTTCTTCTGGGTTTTTCTATCTACTCCCATTTCCCGCGCTTTTGGGGCCGCAGCGCCTTCGTCCCGCTTTCTTAAGGCGCTTTTTTTATTTCTGCGTTTTTTAAAAATTGAACTAATTTCTTTTAAATTTTTGTATAATTTTTTTGAAAATTCTGCGTTTTAAATAAGCTCTAAACCAGACAATCAATATGGTACGGATGGGTAAGTGTCGCCGGGGCCAAGTATGCTGACTCACACGGCCATACACTGGCTATAGTCCCGTCGCTCTAGGGTCTCTTACCAGACACTAGAGGATTAATTATCAATTTCTTACGAGTCCAGGATTAGAAATGCCTGCGCACGTATAATTGTTTTTTGTTATCCAGAAAGCACCCATCGGGTAGGTATCACTGGTGAACATTCGCGCGACGTTTATTCCATCAAGTCAAATTTTTTTATTCGTGATATTGTTATGCGAGCAATAGGTCCATGATAACAAAATTGAAGAATTTTTTTTTATATATATTTTTGTTAAAATTTTACGCAATTTCTATAAATATTCTGCATTCAAACGAGTCATAACTGCCGAGCTTCGAGTACAGGTCATATATAGGCACTGCTTTCCGTAAGGCGCAGATTTCAGCTCTCATCCGAAGACGGTGAGTACAATACGATTTTTCTGCCATCTGATACTCCCAGATTTTATCAGAAACCACGGAGCCACCGCCCAGCTAAATATTTTTTTTCCCGTGACCGTGGTGATGTCCACGCCTCTCTAATTTTCTGGCGCGACGAGGTGACGGCTCTTTTCACCGCTCACGTAGAAAGAGATGTTCCGTTAAGCGTCTAATCCTTCGGGCCTAAAGACGTGGTCGGTCGTTGAAACACACCTCGCTGTCAGGCGATCGAGGTGCGTCGCGGTGTGAGATCGACCCCGCCCGGAAACGGACGGAGGCGATAGGGAGGGAAATTAGCGTTAACCCCGCGTGGGCCCGGGCCTCCAACTAATCGCCGGTGCGCTGCCACCTGGTAGCCGCAGACGACGTGGGCCCGTGGCCCGTGGGCTCCGCGCGGTGTCGCAGCGGCGGTGTGTCCGGCGGCTCCGGCCGACAGAGGAGGATCCGTCTGGTGGAGGCTTCTTCGTCGTCGAGGCTGGACTTGAGCTCGTTGTAGAGTGTAGGATTAGTTGGGTGTCAGAGCGAGACGAAAGAACGGTCCGCGTCAGGTGTGGTCAGATGTTAGCCGTTGATCCGTCAGCGTGGAGAAGGCAACCGGTATCGAGCAGGTTTAACCAGTGAAATCTGTCCAATTTAATATTATAAATATCGATTTTTGTTAAAAATCTATCAAAATTGATCAAAACCGAAACTGACGTTGTAGCGGTTTTCAAAACGTACGGAGCCGTCGACTTGCGTCCACTGTGACTGTACCTCGTGATGGTTTCTCCCGTCTCGCACTAGCTTGCGGGCGCTACAGCTACACAGCACGTGGCGTTGGCTGGCTAAAGCCGTAGTCCATCCCGGGAAAATAAAGTTCTAACCGTATGGTCCGTTTCCTGCATCATCTTTCTATGCCCTGATCAGAAGCACGCTACAAACGCAACAAATTGCAGCCGCTGGTCCGTCCTACGTACCACTACTAATTAACCCGCCACGTTAATTAGTAGTGGAGCACATCAACTCCGAGCCGATGACCAAGCGCGTCACAGAACGCGGTGCCTGAATGGAAAACTAATGATGGCATGGCCGACTGCACGTCGAAAGCTAAACCATCTCCCCTCGAAATGACACGTATGCGCGCCTGAATGGAAAACTAATGATGGCATGGCTGACTGCACGTCGAAAGCTAAACCATCTCCCCTCGAAATGACACGTATGCGCGGTGCTTGGGAGCTGTTGGCATCAAGTAAGCTGGAACCAGCTTACGTGCTTTACAGCACGCAGCTATAAGAATATTTGAAAAGTTTTTATTCGCTGACGCGGTCCAAAGTCCAAACCACGGACGTGCCGGAGAAAATAAAACCTCCGAAAGTGAAACGCGGAACATTTCTACGTGGAAGAACCACGAAGCTTTGTTAACAGTGACGAAGAAGGATCAGGAGAAGTAGAGGGAGGACGTGACGAGATCGCCAGTGGCCCGTGGTGGAAAAGGCAAATGTGAAACCGGTCTCCGTCGCCCTGCTTAAAATAAACGGCGGAGGCGCGGAGCGGAGCTTGGTGGAGCAGCAGAGCAGGGGAAGCAAACAACGGAAAAGATCGCTCGAGGTTTCGAGGATCCTCTGTAACCACCGTATCTGCACAAAATATGAGAAACTATTAGGAAAGGTGAGGACTTGACAACTTAATTAGTGTGTGAAAGGCCTACGAAAGTACGGAGTCAACAATTCAAAAGCTGGACAAAAATAAAGCTGATAAACTACTACTGGCAGATTAGCCGAAAGGAGAAAGGAGAAAATGATGAGGGTTCAAGCGCCTGATCCTGCAACGACGCCTCGCAATGATCGTAGTAGATCGTAGTGCCGCGCACCTCCCTTTCGCCGGGGCGCTCACGGGAAGGTCAAGGTCAACCTTAACGTACCCCACCATGGCATACGATAGCAGGCCTGGACGGGACCCCATCCTGCTCCGCGATCCGCCGGCTTTCGAGAGGTTTGCCCCACCACGGCATGGCGCGCCACAGCGGGCAGACGCGGTTGTCGCCCCGGGTGGTGGCCGGGCACGCGGGGTTCCTCCGCACTGCTACCGACAGCGGGCATGCATTTGCCACTCGCTGTCGCGACGGCCGGCGGGCATGGCATCGCCGAGAACGCGATCGGGACAGGCTCGGCGTGCGCGCGCGAGAGCTAGCGGCTTACTCCGTCCGCTTAATCCGGGACGATCGAGAGTATTGATGTGCGCGCGGAAAAATATCGAGACCATGGGCGTGGTGCGCGGATCACTTGCCGCGGCCGCTGTTTTTTGGTGGCTGCCCGCCACTCGGTTATTGGACGCGCGCCGATGAGTGCTGAACGCGTGACAATAAAATGTTCGTGGCTCAGTTCTTTGTTGTTCCACGTGAACGGCATCGGTGTTTTCTTTGGGGTCAGTGGCGAAGCCACGTTTGCTCTCCCTGGTGCACTGGCACCAGGGGCTAAATGAGTTTCCAAGGGTAATTGGAGAATAATTACTTGAAAATCTAATAAATTTCGATGCATTTTGAGGTTGTGCAGCAGGGTGTTTTTGATCCTAGCTTCGCCAATGTTTGGGGTTGTGCGTGCGCCACAAACGCGACACGCGACACTCGATGGGTGAACGACGATGACGATGTGGACATTGGCACTGGATGTATGGCGCAAGTCATAACTAACAACGTCCCAGCAGGTGAAATGAACTTAACCAAGTTCACGAGCCTGGTCCTTAGCCCTTTCGGTGCGTCGAACAAGGAACCTATCGCATGCCGTGTCGATCGATACCTCCGACATCGATCGGCATCGACAGCACCGGAGACTGGGAGACGACCTCCGGTTCCCTGGGACCCCAGTCAAACCAGACGCGCGAACGTGAAGGCGGTCGCCGTGTGCCGCACTGGACCGTCGGATGAATGAAAGGAGCTGCCGTTCTACTCAAAGAAAAAAAAGAGATCTAGAGGAGGACGCATGCATGATCGAGAATGGAGAAAGGATCCGCAAAAGGAGCCGCTCGATCCAAGGCCGGGGAGCAACGAAAGCGACCGTGAAAGCGGCCGCCCCGCGACCACGTCGATCGCGGACGGGGCCAAGCGATCGATCCACCGCGCGCCATCCCACGCCGGACGAAGCTTCGTTCGCCGCGGGTACGACGTCGATCGCGGTGCATGCACCGGCCGCGTCGTACCAATCGACGCATGGACGCTGGGTCCTTCTGCCGCGCGGGTGCATCCCGGCGGGGCCGGCCAGTGAGTGAGTCTCCAGTCGGACGCCAACCGCACGGCGGCTGTCAGCGTCGCGCCCGGCGATTCGCATCAACGCGTGATCCGCACCGGCCGGTGCGTCGTGTTCCAGCCAGTATGCGCCATCGATCGGTGCTCTACTTGCTCCTACTCCCATCTGTTTTTTTTTTTTACAGCTGGGGCTGATGGCAATTAACTACCGTTACGTCGGTTCAGTCACGAGCAAGCAAACCTAGACCCATCAACACGTACGTCAGGTGAATAGATAATACCAGAGAGGACAACACGGCCACGGTCATCCAACATCACCCAGCACTAGCTAGCCTAATCGCTGGAGATATCCCGTGCGTGATCCTGTCTTGGATCGATGCGATGCCGCATGGCTTCCCTCTACTCTTTCTACTCTTTAATTAATATTGTCCCTGCTGAATTTTAAATTTAATTTTAATTATTTATTTTATTTAAAAAAATTAATAAATTTTATATATTTTAATATAATTTGATTTATCATTAGATTTATTTGAATTACAACTTAAAATTTTACGTATTCGAATAAATTTTTTGAATAAAATAAATTGTTAATATTAATTATAAAAGTTAATAGCAATATTAATTTAAAAATAGAGAGAATACTCGTCTACTGCCGTTCTACGCGCGCGCTGCATGCCGAGACAAAAACGTTGTCGTCCGCCGTGACGCAGCGGCGAATGGGTAAGCGAAGTTACTAGCTCGTGCGCGCGGCTTGGGATGTCTCGTCCGATCGAGAGGCGACTGGAGGAGTAAGCTGGTCGCGCTTTCTACGACGATTATAGTGGTCAAACAAGGTAACCGTCCATCTGGAGTGGTTCGACGGAACACGGAAGTTTGTAAAAGCAGAAGCTGATCATCTCAGCTCATCCCCGAGTTTTGTTATCTGGAGTAGTTCCTCGACGTTTTTTTTTTTTGGAATTAGTTGCTCGACGTATTCACAGAGCAGGCGTAGGCTGCAGACGCTTCTCACCCTTTTCTTTTACTGGGCCGTCAAAAATTTGGGCCGAGACAGATCCGGTCCGTGAATCTCTAAACAAACCGATCAAGCCTACGAGAGGGCACGTAGCGAGCCCATGTTGGGCCTCCCCGCTTGCTGTTCGCTTCGCACAACGGCCCAAATTCAAAGATTGGGAACTTGTAGCTTCATTACCAAACAAAACGAGGATCTCACGACTTTCCTCTGAGAATGGTAATGAGAAAAATGATCCAGTTACACTAAACCATAATAAAACCTAGAAATCACACATCGAATGGTCTCTATTCATGCAGGACTTTATACAGGAACGTACATTGTTGACTGATGTAAAACGTCCTCATCTTTTTAAAGAAAAGCAGTCATGCTCATTGCTCAACACGATCGACCGAGTTCCATCCAAGCTTGTGCTTGTTGCGTCGCCGTCGTCAGTCCTTGGCCTCGCCTGTGGCCGTGTCATCGGTCGGCCAGACCACGGTCTCCAGCAGCCTCTGGCGCATGATGTCCAGGTTCTCGTTGGAGATCCGCTCGTATATTTTCGCGTGGTCGCATTTCTGCGCCGGTGAAAATGTCAAAACCAAGTCAAGTGTCTGACTGTGTAAACAATATTTCTTTCAGATTCAGCTAAACTTATTTCTGAATGGCGCTCACTACCTTGCTCCATTTGCCGTACAGGTGAAGACGCGTGATCATCACTCTCTCTGCCAGGTCCTGCCTCTCCTGAGAAAATGGGAATACATCAAGAAATAAAGCCCCAACACAATGCGAAAAGGCTCGGAGATCGATGGATGGAATGGATACCTTTGTAAGCAAGCGAAGGAAGTAATCGCCGTCCAACGGATCGTTGATGGCAACGTAGCTGACAGAAGGATTAAACATTTTTAAGAAACGGTTTGAATATTCAGTGTGGCACGTATGAACTTGGATTGAATCAAGTCAAGATGATAGATAACTCACTACTCACTTGTAAAGCCAAGCGTAGGACGGTGGGTTCATCTCGTACAGCTGGTGGAGCACCGTGTGCGTGGCCTTGTAAGTGAAGTAGTTGATGATGTTCTGCAGGTCAGAACGTGGTGTTTCAGTGACACGAATGATAAACCAATCATCTGACTCGCAAACCGATTTCGTTCCCCCCGAAAGACCAACGCGTTTTGTTTTGCACGAACCTTGTTGACGTCCTCGAACCCCTCGTCGTACGTGCCGCCGAACTCGCTCACGACGACGAGGCCGCGGCCGGCCACGCGCCACGTCCTCGCCAGTGCGCGCCGGCGGTGTCGCCGCCTGAACCCGCCCGGCGGCGGCCGGGACAGCAATGCCCTCGGCCACGCGCGGTGGCACGGGGCGGAGAGGTGGCACAGCGCCGTGGTCGCGGCCTGGGCGGCAGCCATCGGTGGTGGAGGCGGATGACGGCGGGATATTTTTGCCGTCGGACTGCCGCGACAGGTCTGAGTTGTGTCGATCGCGGGACTGCGGGAGGGCCGCCCGCGTCAGAGCCGAGTGGTCGTGCGTGTTTTGTTGGAGGTGCCTGGCTTCTTCTGCTCATGAAGGTGCTCATTTCTCGGGCTTTCGGCGGCGTTGCCATCCTCTCCAACAATAACCATACTGCTACGCCCGTGCCGGGCTGATATTTGTGACGGGGACATCGGACTGATTGGCCAGCAATGTGTCAGATTCTTTAGGAGGGAACAGGCCGACTGGAGAATCTTCTGTGTCGGGCCTCTTTCACAGTGGGAAAAATTTTCAATCATGTGGTTTTTTATTAAGTACCCCCTCTGTGTTTAATTGGTGTCGCCGTTGACTTTTATATTCAATTTTAAACATTTATTTTATTTAAAAAACTTGCTCAAATATGTAAAATTTTAAGTTGTGATTCAAATAACTCTCATGATAAATTAAACTATATCAAAATATATGAAATTATAAAAAAATATCGAATAAGATGAATGATCAAAGTTAAATTTAAAAGTCAACGGCGACATCAATTAAAAAACAGAGAGAGCATGTCAAATTCTACTGTAAATATAAAATTTGATTACAATTTTTAAAAAATTATAAGTTCCAAATGATTCTTTATGCAGAGAACAGACGCAGAAGGCGCCTCGCCTTCCTCCCAACGGAAGCCTTAAGGCGAGAATCATTATGGGCCAGCCCAGTTGGCGGGACTGCGGGAGGGCCGCCCGCGTCAGAGCCGAGTGGTCGTGCGTGTGTTTGTTGGAGGTGCCTGGCTTCTTCTGCTCATGAAGGTGCTCATTTCTCGGGCTTTCGGCGGCGTTGTCATCCTCTCCAACAATAACCATACTGCTACGCCCGTGCCGGGCTGATATTTGTGACGGGGACATCGTACTGATTGGCCAGCAATGTGTCAGATTCTTTAGGAGGGAACAGGCCGACTGGAGAATCTTCTGTGTCGGGCCTCTTTCACAGGGGGAAAAATTTTCAATCATGTGGTTTTTTATTAAGTACGCTCTCTGTATGTCGCTGTTAATTTTTATACTCAATTTTAAATATTTATTTTATTCAAAAAATTTGTTCAAATATATAAAATTTTAAATTGTGATTTAAATAACTCTCATGTAAATCAAACTATATCAAAATATATGAAATTTATCAAAAGATTTTGAATAAGACGAATGATACAATTAAATTTAAAAATCAACGACGGCATCAATTAAAAAAAAACAGAGGGAGCATGTCAAATTCTACTGTAAATATAAAATTTTATTACAATTTTAAAAAAATTATAAGTTCCAAATGATTCTTTATGTAGAGAACAGACGCAGAAGGCGCCTCGCCTTCCTCCCAACGGAAGCCTCAAGGCGAGAATCATTATGGGCCAGCCCAGTTGGCGGGCTAGTGGCCTTGTTGGTGATGGATGGGTGGGCTGCTGACTTGACTTGCGAGACGACATGCAGGCACGGGGTCTGACTGGCCGCAAGAGAAGTGGGCTGGGCCGGTCTGTACAGGCGTTCTAGATAGACCATGTGGCCCATGTGCTGCAACGGGATAGCTTTTCGTTCAAGGCTCTACTCGAAGAAACGGTTTCTTCTGCAACAGGTCAGGTACAAAGTTCCGGTGAAGTAGTTATACGGTGAAGCCAGACTCCGTTGCAGCACTGCTGCGATGAGAATTCCTCCACAATTTTCAGTCTGGTGAATTCAGAACGGTAAGAAGAGCAGCTTAAAAAGAAAAATTGGTTGCAGAGCTCGACTTCACGCCAGCTTATGAAGATCGAACAGGCCCTGTGGCGTCCTCTGGATTCTGCAGACAGTGGGTAGTGGTCCTTCCCGTTCTCTACCAACGGCTGTAATCTCTCATCTCTGCCGGTTCGCGCTCCGTGACGCCCTGCTACCGTCCATCACCGCGCCGCGCGACAACAAGACGCACGCCACAACATGGCGTTGTCGGGTCGGCACCACTAGTCGGCTCGGTGCTTGAGTGCGGCGGGATCGGCAGGCCAGGTTGAGCAGCGCCAGTATACAGGGTACTCCTATAGTAGAATACATCAGGATGGTGAACATGCAGCCATGCACTCTAGTAAATAAACGTTTCGTTCGGAGGGTAGGACCATCCCCACCATCAGGCCTCTGCTGGCAGGTCAAGTAAGTTCATCACTAGTGACAATGCCGTCATTGTATTGGAGCTTTTTTAAAATAGAACAACTGATATTGTTTCATCTCTTAATAGAAAAGATACGAATTTCATCTCAACCGTTGATTTATAGAAGAAACATGTTTTTTGTTATCATCACCTTTCAAAAATCACTAATTACTTTTTAAATTGAGTGATATAATAATTAATAATTATTAAATAACTTTTATCTTATAAAAAGTAAAAGAACAATTTTAACCTCGAGATCAATGTAAAAAAATAGTCTAAATTTATTTGGGTCTGTTATAAAATCTGTCCTCTATTGTGGACCAGACGCCTTTGTTCCCGGCAGCTTTCTTCTTTCCGGGAAAAAAAAATGTTTGATCGCACTTCTGCTGTGCTCGATAATAGTGTCCCCAGATGTTATCTTTCGTTCTTCAGAGATGTACGTGCTTCCAACGAGGCACAGCAGGAACCTGAGAGTGAAGAGTTATCTGAACCTGCCCTACGCGTCCATGCAGAATGCATTACTCTAGATCGAACACATTATTTTTGACGTGAAAAGATAATTAATACTCCTTTCGATTTTAAAATATTCACCACCATTCAATTTTTTACATCAACTTTGACTATTCATTTAATTCAAAAAATTTGTTTAAATATATAAAATTTTGTTATTATTTACTTTATCACCAGTTATATTTATATTATAACTAATAATTTTACTCATTAAAATAATTTTTTAATAAAACAAAAGATCAAAGTTAATATTTAAAATCAACTGAGTCAATAATTAAAAACTTGTTAATAATTAAAAACAGGAGAAAGAAATTAATTAACAGCCGGCAGGAATCTCCAAAAGCTGCAACCAGTACTGCACGGAACCGAAAGGGCAAAACAGCAAAAGGCAACACACAGGTCCAGGTATCACTGTATCAGATCAAACAGCTCACACAATTCACAACGGCGCCAAACTCTCTAACCGACACTACAGTAGCAGCCTCGTCACTCGTCATGCCAGTACCACGGCGGCCACCAGGGCGAGCACGGACGCGGCGAGCAAGCCCGAGCCGCCGACGGTCCTGGGCGCGGCGGCGTTGGCGTGCGGT
>BCLF01000001.1:2811953-2831106 GCA_001602275.1 Zoysia japonica | reverse complement strand
CGGCAGTGGCGCCGCCGGACGAGGGCTCGGTGCCGGAGCCGGCGCCCGCCGCCGGCGACGGCGCCATGGAGGGCGACTCGGAAGGGGCAGCAGAGGAGGAGACGACGTGGATGTCGACCTTTTGCCCGGCCGCGCAGTGGCCCGGGAAGCCGCAGAGGAAGTAGTGGTGGCCGGTCGTGTTGAGGACCACCGAGTCTTTGCCCGTCGACCAGGTGGCTATCGGCTTCGACGTGTCGCAGTTCTTGTACCCCGCCTTGCTCACCGCCATCACGTTGTGGAACTGCTTCATGTACGTGAACACTGCAAGCAAGAGAAAACAGATCACAAAGCCGTCAGGCGTAGCCACTTCCACAAGAAGCAGTAGTCAAGGAGTAAAACATCACATTGTGCAGAACCAGTAATCTGATGGTTTTGGAGGGACAGATTGTTGAATTAATCAGCCATGGTCCTCATCAATTTAATGTTTTACTTTCAAGGGACCCTAGGACATATAAATTGAGATATCAACATCCTCATGGGCAAACTTTTGGTTGTTGGTGACCAACAAACAGAATGAACCGTCAAGAGTATTTCATATCAGAAAGGATCCTACCAACGCACTCAACCATAATCAGGCGATCCAGTAAACCTTTACTTTTTTTAATAAAGCATTAAACATGCAATTTCACACTATCAGGCTATTGGTATCCATGGCAACAGGCAAAAGTTCACTTTCCATCCACTACCATCCTTATATACCTTTACACAAAAGGAACTGAAATGGAGTACCTTTGGTTTCAGAACACCAAATTACAGAGCAGGCTACTGCGAGCTATGATACAGAATAAGCTAGTTTGACTTGAGTGAAATCTCAAGAGGGAATTGGTACGATGGCATGCCAGCCTTACAGCTCATGGGCCTACCTCAATTTGGCACCCACATTGCAAAAAAAAAAGAGGTGGTTTGGCACAATCATAGACTTCTTTGTGGACGGGCTCGCCGGCCGGCTACTATTTCAGATTCATAAGGTCCTTCGACTCGTTGCTCCAGCTAAAGACGATATACATGCCGCTAGGGGTGAAAACAGGCCGAAGAAAATAAACTAAAAATTGTGAGGGCCGAATTAGATTAGGATCGGATCGAAATTTTATTTATTTTTAAACTAAATTTAATAAGGGTCGAAATAATTTGCGAAAAGATCCGCGGGCCGAGCCCTTTTAACACAGCTATATGCCGCCAACTTTTGGACCCATCAAGGGCCAGAGCTACCAACCATACGAGAAATTGCTCGGAGGAAAAGTGCATCTCGTGAACGAAACCATAAGGCACATGAATGAGAAGGCATGAGTATAGCCGTATAGGTGAGTTGGCAACAGGACCCCCAGCATTATTGGACAAGTGGGCAAAAGGGTTCATGCAGATATGGAGAACAACACATCATGGCACTTGATTTGCTAAGTATATCTTCCTCTCTGGGGAAATCAAAAGGAGAGAAAAACTAATGTAGCGAAGATTGAAGAAGATTGAAAGGATTGGATGCTCAAGGAACCAATTACTGCAGCGGTGAATGGTTACATCGATGTTAACTCATCCTCGGATTGTAGGTTGTGCGTAGACTAGAACCCTTTCCAAGTAGGAGTACAAATCTCTAGGCACTCATAGGAGATATGCGTTGACTTTTTACTAGTATTATTTACTCTACATTTTCAACAGGAGAAGAACAACAACAGACAGAGAGTGAGATCTCAAGGTGCCTGGTTCATTTCTGGCAATAATAACGTGGGGTGGCCGTATGGTCCGAGAAACTAGAGATTGGTTGTCATGGTCAGTTAGGCAGATCCTATCATCTTCTCCCCGTTCCGGAAGTGAGTTGGCCCAGGCAAAGGTGATTCAAACAGATCATGAAAACCCAGCATTAGAAGAATTGTGAGTGCGTTGAATTTAAATTATCCACCATGTGTATCAGTCCCCCTATTTTTCTTTTATCATGTGTGTTAGGCGCCTTTTTATCCGCGCAGCATAATTGTCAACAGAAACTCTATAATTGACGCAAAGCAAACGCTTAGAAAAAGCGGTAATCCTCTAGGCTGCTACTTCTTTCTTCTGTTGGGGCCCGGCAGAAAGCTCGTGCAGTTTTTTCCAACTAGAGGAATTGAGGAAAGCTCCTTCCACTAATCAGTCACACGTCTAATGGCCTCTTTTGTAAAAGCAAGAGAAGTTGCAGGAAATCAGCACCTTTTCGAGATTATTATATTACTATTATAAGGGAAACAACATTATTGCTGGACTTATCGTTCCTGTCTTAAAACATATTGGTGCTAAAGCTTTTCTGATCCAGAGTCCAGATCCACTAGCAGCTCCCACAGGGGAATTAAGGCAAAGTTGATCGCGTTAAGTCATAACCAAGAGCGAAAGTTCTCATTTCCTTTGGTTAGCATAGCAAGACAATGTGACTGACGCTACTAAGGAATGTTTAGCTGGAAGAACGACGAGTCACCGATGGATGATGAGCCAGTAGTGGGGGCGGAGAGGAGTCTGCCCTATAGATGATCTACACATCGGCGGATGTTCGTCCCTCTGATAATAGTCAGAGGAACTGGTTCGGTTTGTTTCTGCAAAACCTGCAAGTTTGCAGCTGCGAGAACAATTGAAGGCACAAACGACTAACGAGGAAGGCCGAGATAGACACCGCGGAAAGGCTGGCGAGACGGGACGCTGGAGCGATAGTGCAGCTGTGCATCGCACGGCCGGACGTGCCCGCCGCGGTAGAGGAAAGGGCGGCCTAGAGTGGCGCAGTACCCCGCACCACGCGGCCGGGCTGTCTCCTCTGCGCCTCCGCACCGGCCGCCGTGATCTCCAGCTGGTGGAGGCACCTCCTGCGCCCACTGGGCAACCTACGTGCTCCTGCGCTGCCGTCGCCGCCCCCACCTATTGTACCAGCCACCGGCGAGGCAGAAGGGGCGTGCGTCACGCCGCGGAAACGGCCGGGCACGGCCACATGGCCGACGCGGAGGGGGAGGAAAAGGTCCTTGTCGCGTCGCCATCGCCTTTCCTTCCAGAAGCCTGCGGCTCGCTCACTACTGCGCTACGGAGGGGAGTAGTGTGGGACTCACGGAACCATATCCTCTCCGTTAATGCAGAGGGGACTGTAGATGGGAATTTGAATAGATTTTCAACCGTTTGATAAAAAATGAACACTTTAGATTAAATGCTACAGCACAGTTCAAACAGTAAATCGCTACCGTATATGATAAATAGTAAAAATACTACAGTGCTATCGTAAATGAAAGGCTTGACTCCAGCCCGGCAGCCACCGCAACCGCCGCACCACAGGACCGGCGTGACTGTGACTCAGCACGGTGCACGGGGATAACTGATAAGGATCATATCGCCGCCGCCGTGTCTTGCGGCGTCGCGCGTGCTCTGGGTCCGTGGTGCGGATGGCGCCTTCCACTCGTATACGTGGTGAGCCTGCCCAGGCCTGGCCGGCCTTTGGAATTGGAAGCTTTCACGTGGAAAGCGGTCACCGCCAGTAAATGCCAAGGTCTCATGGACATGGACAGCGACACGCCGGATCCAGCGCCTTCTTCAGGGCAACGTGGGTGGGCGGCCGCGGGCGACCCCCTTTATCCGTGTATCCGTCCACACGCGAGCTAGTCTTGGGCGGAATTGGAAGCCGGGGCCCGCCTCCACAATTCCGAGCAACTAGTGCTGCCACTGTCACTGTGCTCGCGAGCGAGTGCTGAGCTCTGCAATGATCTAGCAGAAGAGCATATGTCGAAATGCTCGCGACGTGGTTATTGTATTCCACTTCGCTGTATACGTTTGGCAAGATTGTTGTCAGCCCATGTGGCCCGGTCGGAGGGGAAACCTTTCCAGTTCAGGACAAGATGAGTTTCCTCACGCGAAGGAAAGCAAATTCGGCTCGTTCACACTTCACAGCAAGATTTCTTAGCTACGCGTTCGTTTCTACTCCTAGTAAGTTTTTTTTAAAAAAAAATCTGGAGAAAATAACATTAGTAGTACAACTACTGCAGTGGTAACAAGCATGGAGAGAGAGCATAGGCAGGCTCAGACGGAGGATTTTTTTTTACCAATTGTTACCACTACAGTAGGCGCGTGCGGTGACGGCCGACGGAGGATCCGTTTCTACTCCTAGTAAGTTTTTTTTAAAAAAAAATCTGGAGAAAATAACATTAGTAGTACAACCACTGCAGTGGTAACAACCATGGAGAGAGAGCATAGGCAGGCTCAGACGATGGTGGTACAACTACTGTAGTGGTAACAACTACGGGATGGACGAAGGAGGTAGACGCACCAATGGTGTCGCCGACGTGGAACTTCTTGGAGGCGGCCCAGACGGCGTAGTTGGGGTTGCCCATGATGGTCCACCCGGCCTTGTCGCCGACCTCGTACACAGCCGCCGCGGCCACCCCGGCGCACATCACCACCATCGCCGCCACGGTCACGGCCGACGCCCTCCTCGCCCCGCCAGCCATGTCGCGGCGAGAAACGGAGACGACGAGGATGCCTCTCCCTCCCTTCCCTGGTCTCTCTGCTCACTCTAGCTAGCAGAGCACGAGAGTGAGAGCGCTGGCAGTTCAGTGGCCGCCAGGAGGGCCGGTTAAATAATAAAGCTCCGCAGCAAGCGAGCGTTTCCCAGAAGTGCCCTCGCAGCGGCGCGGGCCCGGACACCGCCGTTGGTGACCCCGAACACGGGCGGGTTTCACGTGTCCGTGCCGTAACTTCTCCTCGCTTGACCCGGGTCCACGCTCCGCGAGCCTGCCGTCGAGCGCGGGTCGCTGTTCGCGGAGCGCGCCCGCAGCCAAGAGCCGTGTCGCCGACGATCGCAACAGTTTTTGTGGTTTGTGCGCGGATGTGAGCGTGACGGCGGTGGTGATGTGGCATGGAACGGGAAAAAATATAGTCCTACCAAGAGAATTCTTTTCGTTTGACTCCGGTCATGTCTCTATCCACATGTAGGAGTATTAGGGTCGCCGGTAGGGCGAATGGGCATGAATAGATTGGTAACGGGGGCCAGGTGGTCTCCATTCTTCGAGTCGCGCTGCCACCTCATCGAGCCAGATTATTCTATGCGGAGGACAGGCGCTGATGACTGATCCGTCCAGCCTGCACGTCGCACAACGACAGATGCTCGGATGGTTCGTGAACCAGACGGCGCTGCGTCGGTGCCACTGCCACTGGATCGTGACGCCACAGTATAAACTCTGCTTTCCATTTCAAAGTTGGGAGACCATGACAGTTGGGCTTGGTTGGGCTTTTCCGGCCCATAACCCAACCGCAACTCAGCTCCGGCAACGTTTGCCGCGTTCAAGCAGCGCGAGAATTCTAGCCCAAGCCCGCGCCGCGAGAGCCTCGTCTCTCCCTTATCCACACGGACGACCCGGCACCTTCCTCTCCGCCGTCCCTTCCCTCCACTCCACGCTGCGGATTGCTCCCGAGTCCCGACACCACCACCTGTCCATCCTCGGGCATGGCGCTCCACGCCGTATCCCCAGCGGCGGCATCCTCTCTGCCGCGCGTGCTCACTGGCCGCCTCGCGCAGCGCCCAGGTTCGGCTCTTCCGCCTCCTCCAAACCTCCCACTGCTCGCCCGCTTCCTTTCAACCCAGAGTTTAGTGCCAGCAACCGGAACCACGGATGGAGCTCTGTTATTGCGGAATGCATGATGCTTTCTCCTTATTACAGTGTTGTAATTTTGAGATCGGCGCTGTAGTTTAAAAGAGCCTAGTCTGAAAACCTGCTGAAGTTTAGGTCGAATGGGGACTATTTAAACACATGAAGTGTTTGAGACATGGAGCACTTAGGATTATACAGGATCAATTTATTCTGAAGCACATTCCTCAGTGTCTTGAAATGGTTAACTTCACTGATTATAAAAAGTCCAAGAATTCGAGCAGCCAATTGCCAAATGCGTAAATATTTTAGTTGGACCTGCTTCCCTGGCTCATTGAGATAAATATTAGTGGGAGGCTTCCCTTATCAAGAATGGAAATGCAATAGTACTTCCCATTTGATTCTTTTTTTAACAATGAACAGGAGCACTGCTCTTTTCCTTCCCAGTTGTCAGTAATACTTTATGCTGCATGCAGACTTCAGAATTACAATATGCCTAAATATCACGAGGAAGTGCTTTCTTTTTGTAGATTGTGGATGTCTTGCCAAGCAGTCAGTCTTGATGAGCACGCCCGCAAGCTTCACAAGACTGCAGGTTGGAACAGTAGACTTAGTTAGCAGGCCTCTGGTTCTTCGACACAGCGGAAAGAGGCGAGTGGTTGCAGATTTGAGAGTTCATTTCACTCATGTATACTCGCTCATTTTGATTAACCTTCATTGGTTTGCATTCACATGTTACCAGAGCAGTTTTGATGCATGCCACTATTGAAGAAATCGAAGCAGAAAAATCTTTAATTGAAGACCAAGCTGTAAGTAGCAACGAACTCTACACTGAAAAGGCCTTTTCTCTGCTCATATTTTGTACCTTTAGTTTTAACTAGATAAGATATGCATCTTCAGAAAGAGAAGATGGACAAGGCAATTGAAACGATCCAAAGTAACTTCAACACTGTGAGGACAGGGCGCGCAAACCCAGCCATGCTTGATAGGATTGAGGTTCGATGATCCACAGTTTTTACCATTTATTGTCATGAAGTTTCTGTTGTTTGATCAAATGCGTTCCTCTGCATCTAACACGCCTTCATGCATCTTCTTTTTGGATGCCTATAACTATTGCTATTTTTTATTTTTCTTTTCCAAAATCGAACAAGAATTCAATATAATATAGTTCTTTCAATTCAGTGTCCACAAACATAACTCCTGAAGTAGTGCCAGCATCTCAATAGGATAACGCATGCATATATTGTTTGGGCTATTCTGTTCAGATAATTAGGATTAAGTAATAGTTTCTTGCAGGTTGAATATTATGGAACTCCAGTGAACTTGAAGAGTATTGCACAAATAAGCACTCCAGATGCAACTTCTCTTCTTATCCAGCCATACGACAAGTCTAGGTAAGCTACCTATGCTTCCCAGTGCAAAATTGATGTTGAGTCTATCATTCTCCATGTTCACATCCATATCATGTGCAGCCTTAAACTTATTGAGAAAACAATAGTTGCTGCAAATCTTGGTGTATCAACAAGCAATGATGGAGAAGTGATACGTGCTACAGTTCCACCGTTGACATCTGACCGCAGAAAGGTCCATATTTTAAATTCATATATTCAAGCCTAGATAATATATAGAGTTATTAGCATTTTGTTTTATCTCCAATAAGTGTGAAACATTTCTAGATCTTGTGTTGATGAAAGTTCTTAACTTATTGATGTTCTGAATTTTTCGGCAGGAATTAGCAAAAACTGTAGCTAAGTTAGCTGAAGATGGAAAGGTATAGTTTAAAGTTTGACCTGAACACCATTTTAATTTTTAGATTTCTGCTGGGTTCTTTCCAACTTCAACATCTCTGCCTTTTTTACTTTGTTGGGATCCTAGGAGTCCATGTCAAGTAATTCTGCCATGATAGATCATTTGCTTTATTGTGCTCTTTTGATTTTCACTTATCTATTCTGTGTTTTGGTTTGGTTTACAATAACTGAATGTGATATTTATGGATGTTCATTGTACAGGTCGCTATAAGAAACATAAGAAGAGATGCAATTAAAGCTTATGATAAACTGCAGAAGGTCTGCTCTTCTCAGCTGATATTAGTTTGTGGACGGGCATCATGCCTTTAAGATGAAATTATTATGCTTCACTTTCTTACGCAGGAAAAGAAGCTTTCTGAAGATAACGTGAAGGATTTATCAGCTGATCTACAGGTGAGGATATGGATACCCTTTTTTCCTCATGTACTGTAGCTGTCCTGATATTCTGAACTACTTTGTGGCAATGCCACTTTCCTTCAAAAGCTTATCCTGACCGATATCTTTGTACAAATTATGCAGAAAGTCACAGACGAGTACATGAAAAAGATCGATACCCTCCAAAAGCAAAAGGAAGAGGTACTGTTATCTATTTCATTGACCTTTTCTCGAATAAGATATCCTGTTTGCTGATTCCACGCGTCCTGGCGTAAGAAAGATAATGTCTGTTTGCCACATTTGAACTGCGCATTGAACTTCTGAACAAAATAACTTCCCTTCACAGTGAAACATAACCTAGTATAGCACTTCTTTTTTGTCTCATTGCTCAAGAAGCTCAGGAACTGAATCAGGTTTGTCTGGTTTTGTATTTTCAGGAGTTGATGAAAATTTAGATCTCACACTTGACTGTAAATCTGGTAAGCACATCAATTCCTGCGATTACTTTGAAGGAACCAGCATAGAGCTTATGTGCCCAGGTTTTCTTTCTGAAGAAACATGGTCTTTTGAATGAGGTCACAGATCCCGGTATATGCCGTTTTGGAGTTGGGATCTTCGCTGACACCGATGCTTGCGAGTTCAGACAACGTTGCCGCGCCCCTGGTTTTCCCTTTTTGTAATGCCACTGTCGTAAATAGGTTTTCATCTCTGTCGTTTCCAGTTGAAAACGTTGTCAATTCTCTGTTAGTCTTGCTCTGAAGTACCCAATGATTGAGCGGCGTGTGCGGCCACGGGCGTTGTTCACCGCTCTGGTCCCAGACTTTGACCCCTGTTCGTAATCTCCGTTTGCGATCAGTAATCACAACCAAAGTACAGTAATTCCGTGTGATATTTTCAGATACGATAACGACTGGTAGTTCAGTTTTCCGCGACCGGTTCACCGGCAGTATCCGGTCGAGGCGCACCTCCGGATTCTAGCACCACCAGGCAAGTTGCACGTAGCTGGATCGACACGTCACGCGGCGCCGACAAGTACAGGCTGCGACGATTACGGACGCTGATGCCGCTCCAGGCCGCCGGGGCCCACAACAGCCTGCTGGGTCCTGCTCCACGCTGGCGTGTTAGCCTGCGGGGCACAGCGGCAGGAGTAGGACCCCGGCGCCCGTCCCGTCCTGTATTCTCCAGCAGCAGCAGTGGAGTCAGGATAGCGAAAGGTGGGGTGGCGGGGAGGCGCGAATGGGCGATGCTGACTGTGATAATTACGAGGCGTATCATATCCGTATCCACAGAGCCTACAAGTATAGCACTGGTGCTGGAGTAGTACCGGATGTAGGATACAGGCCAGCTTTTTGGTGCCGTTTCGAGGTAAGCACAGCTGTACGTGTGACGTGGCCGTCAGTCAGTTCATCTTCACAATAACTGATGCAGCAGTCGTTTTCCTTGCAGCCGCCGTTTGTTTCTCCGTTAACATCTCAGGCCATTCACGGAGGAACGCTGATTAGCTCACGCTTAGCACCTTCGAGGCTTCGAACAGCATTTGAAAAGGCGAAGGGGAAAAACACGTGGCGGTGTCATGATCAATTGGGCTGCCGCGGTAGGATGAACATGACCGCTCAGCAAGAAGCGAATGCCTAACCACTGTAGCAGAAGGACCCAAAACAGCGTTCAAGTGATTGCGGCAGCAATCTGATCTTTCCGTGGAATCGAAAGAAACGAGACGCGTACACGGACAAGACTAGCACAAGGAGAAAAGAAACTGTGCCGCTGCAGGAGAAAGAAAAACCTCAAAAACAAACAACCAGCAGCGCAGAGGATACGAGATGTTGATCGGCTGGGTGAAGAACAACAAAGAGACGCCGAAAGATGAGAGGTGACAGGCCGGGCGGTGGCTAACGGGCATACTCCGCAAGCGCTAACCGGCTGGCGCTCCCTCGTCGTCAGGTCGTTTCCGGGGGCTAGAGCGACGCGTGCGACCCCTTGAAACGAAGCCCCGGCAGGAGCGGGCGGGCGCTGCCGTGTGCGAGCCAAGCTTGCGCGCGCGCTCGCAGCGCGCCTTTATAGAAGCCGCTCTGCCTCTGGTGGTTGACATAATGACATGTGCTGGGGGCCAGCTTTCTCTGGCCGTCGGGGTAGTGCTGCATTGCCCTCTCGGAGAGATAGAAAGGCAAGGCCGCTACGGGGCCCACGCTGGTGGACTTTACGCGCTCGAAAAATGGCGATTTTGTCAAGATTCTCGCATAAACTGTGGTACACTACTCAAATGCGAGAGGGGTGGGGTGGGAAAAGTGGGCCAACAGGTCCGCCATGGCTGATGGTGCGGGCCGTGCGGCGAGCGGAACCAAGCTGGACGTGGACGCCCGCACAGAAGATCCGACGAGCTCTCTTTCGCGCGTCCCGCCGGTCCCTGTCTCCACGCCTGGACCCACGGCCAGGATCAGGAGGGACCATCCCGGGAGGCTCGGTGGGCGGGAGGCCCCGCACAACCGCAGCAAGCGCCACGGCTGTTCTTGGCAAGGCATCCAAGCGATGGCAACAGCCAAAGCGACAGCACGACATGATGGGCACGGCAAGGATGGAGGGGAGGAATATGAGGCGCGCGCGCGCGCACGTCGCCGATGTTGACGCTGTTTACCGAGAGATGATTGCCGGCCTTATCGGGGAACAGACACCGGAGAGGAGTGGATCGGGTCTCTGGCACTGGGAGTCGACCGAGGCCGTCGTCACTGCTTGTGGGTCGGGGTAAGCGAGGTTCTAGTACACGGCAGTAGACTATCGAGATACTGTAGGTGTTCGGATCGGTTCCGCTCGCCCTCTCCTTCACTTGCCCGCCCGCCTTTTGATTTTGCTTCCCTCCCCTTCTGCGTCGGGTATTGCCCTCAAAAACTCTCCGATTCCCTTCATTCATTTCACTTCCCCCATGTACTACGGCAGCAGCCTGGGGCAAGAGTGTCACCGGCAGGAGCGGGGCCAGGGCAAGTGCATTGAATCGGATCCCGTCACGGGCATGTCATGACGCACCGTACAGGTGCCATGCCGCACTGTTGTGAATATCCTGCTGCACCTGCGGTGGCCAGGGGTACAAACTGCAAGCGAGTTTACTACAGTACCCCTACCTCTCCGTAGCGACTTGCCTACATGGCGGCCGCCACGCGAAAAGGTGAGCCGAGCAGCCGCAGTGAGTCCAGTGACGGGGGCGAGGAATGCTTTGCCATTTCCGCTGCACTGTATGCGGCCAGCGAAACAGAGGAGAAACGCGAACAGTGGCGCGGCTTGGGTGCACGGCCCCGCGGCGCCGGGGCATCCGATGCGTTGGGATGTGCTGTTGCTGCGGGCGGAGGCAGGGCCGTGGCGGCCAGGTGTTCAGGCGCGATATGGCCGGGGCTTGAAGCGGGGCCGCGGGGCGCGTGGCCGGCGGGTTATGGGTCCCGCCTGGAAGGCAGTATTAGCACGAACATGCCGATGGATCTGACCGGACGCCGCAGCTTTCCGGGTCGGCGCCGCGGCAAAATTCGTTGGACAAAAGGGAAGGGCCGTGTTTGTTGTGTTTTCTTTGGGGGCACAGCACTGGCTCGAGGTTTTGGGTTCTCTGGTCGAAGCGCGAGGATAAGAAATCAAACCAAAACTCTCGATCGCGCGAAATCAAACACCGCAGCCGGCTCTCTCTCTCTCTCTCTCTCTCTCTCTCTAGTCAGCAAAGACAATAATCGGCACCGCGAGAGTGACACTCGGGCCAATCCTCTTTGTCCACAAAATCTTGAAACGATCGTTGACGACCCTGCTCCCGAGCAGCGGCCGGAGGATCGCGAGCCGGATCACGTATGGACGGACAGGCATCGCTTCGTGAAGTTCGTGCTGCAACTGTATAGTACTAGTACGTGCGGTGGTGGTGAACAAGCAATCACCGCAACTGGGACCTGGAAGGGAGAAGGGAGAAACGTCAACACCAAACTCGTGACGCCGTGCCGGTGGAGACGGGAGACAGCGAGAGGGACCCCGCCCGCCCGGCGATTCGTTCCCCTTCCTTTCGCTGCGACGCTTTTCAACCTCCTCCAGCACGTCGAGTGGTGACCACGTGTGTTCGTTCGTATGCTTACCCGCAACTTTAATCACACATACTCTCTCCGGTAAAAAAAAATATTTTAAACAATGTTTTAGTTAAAAAGTAGGAACATAAATTACAAATAAGTTTTATTTTAACTTATTAAATTTAAAAATATTAAATTTATATAATTAGAGTCATCTTGAAAAGTACTTTTATAAAAATATAAATATGTTCTTTTTTTAATAAATAGTTTTATAAAAAATAAAAAGCAAACTTATGTTTTAAAAACTGTGTCATTATTCAAAACAATCCTCTTTTGAACCGAAGAGAGTACAGTGCCTATCTCATCTACATCACCTACCTGGCTAGTACCTCTATCTCTTTGATGATTGCAGCAGCGCGCGGGAGAGCGGGTATCCACAGAAAAGTCACTGTGCGATCGCTAGATGTCCACACGCGCCGCACTTTCGGATGAGCACGGCATAGTCAGCACAAAAACACGCCCAACGAATTGCGTCCATAATTTTGTCTGTCAATCAATCATCCACCCACCGAGAGCAACAGTCCGAAGCACTCTTCTCCAAGCGAGCAACCCCGTTGCCTCGCGTCGCAGGTCGCCACCTCCGCTCTGGCGCTCTACCCCACCAGCCGGCCGCGAAACGGATCCCCTGCTGATGAGCTTCCCCGACCGCTCGTCAGACGATCTCGTTCCTCCGGTGAAGCAGTTACAAGCAACAACACACCTTAAGTTCTCGGAACAAAATTGCCCCAACACCGGACTCAGACAGCCGTGCTGAGACATGTTCCCGACGGCTGCCGCGTTTGAGTCCGCAGGCAATGTTTCCCCTTCTCTCCCCGTACTCCGAAAACAATCCAAGCAGAATACAAATTTGACAGAGAAGATATGGGTGGACACCGCTGCATGAAAAAGTTACCTTATCCTGCATTCTAATTGAATCTTTCCTTCATCAGTTAAGAGAACAACGAAAAGAGAAGCTAGAGAGGGAGAGATCAGCTCTGGATGTCCATGCATTAAAACAACTAAAAATGAGATTATCATCTATTCAACCTCCACCAGCCTTCCGCCATGAGAGGATAACCAGCTACACAAAAGTATCTCTCTCATCAACCGCTTCCAACATTGAAGTTAGCAAAGCTTCTACCCGCGTCATCCGCATCTTGACTGCAGCGCATCCAAGTGGGTTCTTCGCGCCAACACCACCACCGCTGCTGCTGTTGTTACAATAGTTTCTTTCACGCCCAAGAGGAGTAGCCACGGTTCGCGCTTCCCTCCATTAGCAGTTAGCCCACCGAAGCAGAGATTCACTCAATCATAGATTATTCACTTTCCTGATGAAGAAATGAGTTTATGTTAGGTGAAAGAGCTGAAGCAAGAGCTGATTCTGCGGTTAAGATGATACAAGTCTATTACCAGCAGCAGGCTTCTGATCACTCGATGGTTTTACAGGCATCGGCATCACCCCAAAAGTCAACTGCGCCGTTGACACGTGAGTGTGTGGGGCACCACCAGCAGACTGCGCCGCGCCTGCAATATGCATGAAATTGCCGGATGGAGGATGAAGCACCTTCATGTTATTGCTGGCAGCTGCAATAGCATTTCCTGAATCAGTCAAGATCATGACAGGAAACTAATATAGGACCAGAGAAAAGGGAGAGCATTGTGGGACGAACCTGACATAGCATTCTGCTGGTGGGGCACTGGCTGTTGCGTTTTGTCCGTGGGGCGCTTTTGGTAGAGGCCAAGGGCAGCGGCACCACCAGGTCCGGGTGCTTGCGATGCATACTTGTTCGATATGAAGAAGTTACCTTGTGGAAACTGCTGCTGTTTTATTGAGGATGGTGGCATATGTGACTGCTGCTTGCTTCCCGGATTAGAAGCTGGTGAAACATTGGGCTGCTGGCCAAGGATTGATGGCATATGCATATTGTAGTGGCTTGCGGGAGTCGACTTGGATCCTGAAGTAGATGCAGGATTCTTGGTAGACTGTTGTGGTGATGACAATTTGACGGACTGTTGAACACCCTTTGCACTCCCAGCACCAGGTGGACTGCCACCAGTACTTTTTGATGCTGAATTGGATGGTGAACTGGAAGCAACAGCAGCATTTGAGGACCGAGAAAGATCCCCTCCAGTGGAAATATTAGTTGCAGATGGCCCCATCTTTGATGAACTCAAGCTTAAAGAATTATGGGATTGATGACCAGGTGAGGAGAGAGCCTGCATTGAACCTTTTGCTTGTTGCTGATGGAGACCACTATTCTTCATCACAATCAAATTATTGGGTGCAGCAGCAGGCGAAGTCGTGGCAGCAGATGACCCTGTCACTCTTGCTGAGGAAGCCTTCAACTGAGGAGATTGACCAGAAGTTCCCCCTTGAGCAGGACCTGACGGGTACATCATACTCTGAAAATTCGCGACACCTGGGTATGCACCCCCACTGCTTGGTGTACTTGGCGCTGCAGACCTGGGGCGATTCAGATGTTGCTGCTGAATGAATTGTTGCTGATTCTTCTGGTGAATCTGAAGGAAATGTTGCTGCTGCTGTTGGTGTTGCATCTGAGAAATAGTGGATGACGCTGCAGCAGGCGTGGATGCAGGGGTCGAGGAACTAGTGGATTTACTTCCATAGGCATTTGGAGACTCCGCTCCAATAAGGCTCAAAGTGCGGGATGAGCTATCATTAGTGCCACCACCAAGGAAAGGAGGCCCATAAGACTTGCTATCTGTTCTGGAGAAGGAAAGTGAATGCTGCTGTGAATCACCTGGGTACTTAGTTGATGCTGATTTCTTTCTTTCATCTCCAGCGCCGGGTGTCGAGGATAAATCCCCAGCAACAGATTTTGTCTCTCCTGTGATCTGATGCTGGGGCTTGTGCTGTGTGGCTTGAGCATATTGTGCTGCAGCAAAATTAAGCTGAGGATATCCATGGCATGCTGCTTCATGATGGCTCTGGAACATCGCATGGCTCTGTGCCAATGATGAAAAGTCGAGACCCATTGAGGCAGATCCAGGAGCGCCAATGGAGGCAAAGGGCATTACAAAAGGCTGTGATGAAGCAAGATCAATTCTCACTCCCTGGCCTCGACTTGCCTGAGGCTGCTGGTTGTTATGGTGATCATTTGACTTCTTATCACTCTGATTGCCAGCAGCTGGAGCAGGAAAAGCAAAATTTGAAAGATTAACTGGAACAGCAAAATTGTGATCATACCCACCCTTCTGAGGATGAGATGGCTTGTCATCACTTGATGGGCCATCTTGTCCAGTCTTGTCACTACCCTGCCGGTGTGTGGTACCAGGTAGTAGAACAGAGCGCTGATTGCCACTGGAATAATTCTGTGAGTTATTGGCAGCAGCTACAGATGGATTAGCATTCGGTGCATATCCCAGTAACCCTTGCGGTTGTGGCTGATGCTTCTGAGAAGAATTGGACAAGCTTGGCATCGGACTCTTTTGAAGACTTTGCTGTTGCGCACCTTGCTGCTGTGATGGGTGTAACATGTGAGAAGAGTACACATGCCCATTGAAGTATGGAACAGCTGCACCTGGTGGCACCATGCCTCGATATGAAGGAGGTCCTCCATGGGCAGCAACCTGGAACGGGTATCCACCATTCTGTAAGATAGCCAAAAACTGAGCATCCGCCGGTTGCAAGTTGGCAAAGCTCAAGTTCAGGGCCGCAGCACCAGGGTTTGCTGCTGTAGCATGGGCATTGGAAGACGGTTGCATTGCATTACTGGCTCCAGAAGATTTTGCATCCCCTGCTCGATTGGCAGCACTTGCAGCTGCCATTGCAGCAGCCTGTTGCTGATTGAATGGAAAGATGAATGCTGGGCCTTGCTGTAAAGAGAAGGGATACATTTTGTAAGAAATAACATCTGAAATTTCCATATATAAAAAAGCAGCTCAATAGACGTAGCTCCTGCTTACGCAGGGTCTGAGGAAGGGTTGACCACTTTGAGTCTTTTGCATGTAGCCTCCCAGCATTTCTGCAAGACACTGTTTCGATGACTCGAACCCATGACCTCATGATCACAAGGCAATACTTTACCATTGCGCCAGGGCCCCTTTCTCAAATTTCCGTAAAAGCACAAATTAATTTTCTTGCATGTACTCACCAGCATATTTGGCATCGGCGCGGAATGCTGTGTTTCGTGAGCTGGGGGTTGCTTCCTTTGGCTTGATTCAGAAGCAGCAGAATTGCCCGGTGTCGCCTTATCCTTTGAGAGACCCCCCTGGAATGGGGAGCTGGCCATTGTAGGAGCCTTTGATTCTTGCATAGGAGCATGGGCCCTAACAGGGTAGCTCCCCTGCAATGGGTTGACAAGGAGGGAGGCCACATCTGTCGGTGGCACAACACCCATGTTGAATGGTCTTGGACCAAAGAAAGGCCCTGATCTATTGGTGGCAGCGGCTGCCGCTGCTGCTGGCGGCCAGAAAGAATTCATCTTTGCAATTCGCTGGTGGTATTGGATGAGTTGTGCAACAAAACAGTGGGTTGCACAGCGCTTCGAGCGAGTCGGCGGTGGAGGAACCAATGCAGCTTGCTGCAGCAATGAAAACCATAAGGTCTGAGAAGAAAATGAAAAGCAAATGCAGATAACCAATTTTGACCGAAGGGAAAATGCGCACCGGTAATCCGTTAGAAGACCCTGGCTTGACGTCCATAGGATGAATTGTCGGGACTGGTCCAAGGTAACTGCCAATGCACAGGAAAGCATCAGAAACCGATACATTTATCCGAATGTGCATTACGCATCCATGGTCGAAAGGAACTCACCCAAACGGTGGGAAACTGCCCAGCCAGCCACCAACAGGTAATGGCATAGGTGGTGTAACAGCAGGCATAGCTGCAACACAAAGAAATCCAGATCAAAAAAAAAGAGGAAACACCACTCGAAACCAAGGACCAAATGCAAATAACACTTCAAAATACGTACCAGATTTCTCATGCTTTATCTCAGACTTCGAGGGCTTCTGCTGTTGGTGCTGCTGCGGTGGTAGTTGCGGCTGCCGACGTTCAGATGGAGATTTTTCATCACCAAGGCTGGGCTTCTCCAAATCCAACTGAAGCGTGAACTTCCTTGGAGCGAGCTCATCAGCTGGAATTTTTTGCACCTTCGAGTCCTCCAAATCAATATCCAGCCCTCTGCGAGTCCTTTCTCCATGTTTCTTCTCCAAATTCACTCTCCCGGACTACATGGAACAAAAAAAAAAAAAACAAAACAAAACGCAAATTCAGAACACAATATCCAATTCTCCAGCTGGCGATGCCAATCAAAATAATAGGTGAATCTGAAGTGCCGACCATGTCCATCTCAGAATCCAGTCCCTTCTTATCCGCATCAGCGTCGAAGGCGCTGTCTCTATCAGGAGATAGCTTCCCAGGAGGGGGTGCCTGGAACCCCAAGAAAAAAAAAAAGAGGAACGAAAGTCAGAAAAGGATCGAAAAAGATAAGAAAACGCAAGCGGCAATTGCGGTAAAACTTGCCGCTTTCAATCTTTGCCCAACAATTTCCGCAAGACCAATTCAACCACGCACACATAGGAAGCATATACCTACCATGAGATCAATGCAAAACTTTTCTTGCCGAGCTCCATCCGATGCCAGCTTACTGAGAAAAAAAATAGTTCACATAAATAGTGAATATACTAATCAGATCGGCACAATCCGAAAACAATAGCTATCGCAACACCAATAATAATAAAAAATATCCAAGAGGCCCACATCTTTGTCGTGGCGGTGCCTTCGCCGTTCCTGGCGGCCTCGGAGCCCACCAGCGTCGCCTCACCGTCCGGTTTTCCTGAGGGTGCCGACGCCGGCGGCTCTGGCCGGCTCTCCGGCCTGTGATCCCGCCGATCTGATTCGCTCGTCCGGAGCTCCGAATCTCTGCTTTTACCGCGGTCCTCCGTCTTCTTCTCTGCTTCTCGCGGAGCATCAACATGGGCAGCAGCGGGGGCGGTGCTGGCTCCACTTTCAGCCACAGCAGATGTTGATGCCTTTGCTTCTGATCTGGCCGCAGGAGGCGCCTCCTGCCTCGACGACGGCTCCGCCGTCTCCGGCTTCGCAGGGCTCGCCGGCCGGCCGTCTTCGTCGTACTTCACCAGCCGCGGTCTCTTCCTCTTCGGCGCTGCAACAGCTCGGAGAAGAGTCTATTAGACTCAAAAAACTAAAAATCGTGAAAGGATAGAAAGAAGGGCAAGGGGAAACGCAAAGGCAAGAACACCAACTAAGACCTACCCACCTATAGAGGAAAGGGAGGAGGAATCCGACGGCCGGACGCCGGAAGACGAGGGCGCCGGAGAGGAGTTCCCCGACTTTGCGTCCTGCGCGTCTCTATGCTCGAGCTTGTGGTTGTTCTCCTGCTTCGGAGGGCTGGGGAACTGCCTCGTAAGGCCAAATAGCACCTCGGCGACCTCGATTTCCTCTTGGATGAAAGAGGAGGACTTCGAAAGCTTAGCCGGAGGCGGCTGTGGCGGGGCTGTCGACGGAGCTGAGGTCGGTAACGAGCGCTGCTTCGGCGCCAGCCCTGAACCGCCGGTGCTTCCACCGCTACCAAGGGGTTTCTGAGGAGGAACAATAAACACCAGAAAACGGATATCAGTAAGAGCATGAACTGAGGAAACATGCAAGGAGATGGACGCCGCCGAGCTCAAAAACGCACCAGCTTTTTCCGAGCTGGCGTGGTGGTCGAGGCCGACGCCGGGGAGATCGGCCGCGACGAAGCCCGCTGGATCTGCGAGCCGTCTCCGGCGCTAGCGCCGCTGCCGCTGCTTCCACCGCCCGGAACCGGCCACTCGTGCGAAGACCTTTTCGTAGAAGCTGCAAGGAACACAAAACCAGGAGCAAGATTAGCGTTAAGCATATGGGTGAAACCGCAGCTCCGGCCGAAGAATTTGAGCACCGCGTACCTGAGCGAGCCTTCCTCGGCACAGGCACGCCGATCATTTCGTCGGCGGCTTTGAGCACGATGGGGCTCTTCTGGCTGGCGCCGCCTCCCTTCCGCGGCAGCTGCTGCTGCTGGCCGTGGTGGTGATTGTGGTGGTAACCCCCACCACCGCCGCCGCCGCTGCTACTACTGCTATGGTGGTGGCCCCCGCCGTGCTGCTGCGGCGGCGAGGGCGGCGGCGGCGCCGTGCTCGGCGAGCGTCGCTGCTGCGCGTGCTGGTACCGCGGCGCTGCGAGCTCCTCCTCCTCGTCGTCGTCGTCGTCGCCGAGGCTGTCGTCGGAGGTGTCATCGCCCTCGTCGCGGCCGCCTCCGCCGTTGAGCATGAGGCGCTCGCCGCGGCGCCG
>BCLF01000001.1:2795503-2809236 GCA_001602275.1 Zoysia japonica | reverse complement strand
GGGGGGGGGGGGGGGGGGGGGGGGGGGGGGCGTCAAACGCTGTTTCTTTTTCTCTCTCCGTTCGGTGGTGAGGAAACCGTGTGGGCCCCGGGATGGGACCACCCACCACTCACGTGAGCACCGGATCTTGGCGAGCGGGCACGTGGTCCTAGGCTGCGGGTCCGGGGCCCTTGTTCTGGATCGTCTGCGTGTTGTCCCTGTGTGGCGCCCGATGAGGTGTGGAGCGATATGATTGTATTCTTTGCTTCGTTGGTAGATAGGCATGTGATTGTGATCTGCGAGCAGGGAAGACCCGGAGATCCATTTTTGGAAGAAAAGATTTGATCCGTTTTAAGTATACACATCTGCAACCTAGCAGTCCTGTGCTCGTGCATTTCAATAGAGGATTTTGTACCTGTTGGAAAGAAGTAGACTGCAAGTTTCTGCTAGGAGTATTTCTATTTGATGTGCTGATGTACATTTCCCCCTCTCTTTCTGTTCAACATTGTCGGTGGTTTGTCTACTGCGGCGCTTGATGGCTGGTCGAGAAAACAGCTTTCAGATCGTTGTCACACAGTCCTTACTTGGCGGTTCTTTTCAACGCAATTCCAAACTTCCAACTGGTTGATTGCTGATCTCCGAGACAGAGACTGCATGTGATTAAATTCCACACGCGTTCCAGTCTTTGGTCAGCCGCTCAGGTAAGAAACGGAAGTTGAAAAGCAAGATCGGTCGAAAAATACACAGGCGACTTGGGGAAGACGAGAGGAAGCCGGACACAGAATTGGCGCCACAAAGATCGTGGCGCAACGCCACGCAAGGCGTGACGAAAAGCGTTACCGCGGCCCCTAGTTGCTGGTGCCGCAGGCTGACCTCGAGCTGCGTGTCCCTGAGGTGTTCTTCGTCTCGGCTCTGCTCCTGACACGCAACGACCGGGCCGTGTACGGCGGCGCCGGTCGCTCGCTTCCCCGCCCGAAATCCTCTGCGTCGCCCTGCACCGTCTGGCTGGCGTGGACGCCCAGGAGTGGAGCGGGCGTGGACCGACGTCGACGACGGCCTGACCGGCGCACCGCCGAGAGCCGAGCACGCGCGGGCTTCCGGCCGGCGGGCCGACGGCGTGGTGTCAGTGTGTCACCGATGACGAAGGGCGGATGGCAGTTCCGTACACGTACCTTGGACGACGAGCATCACACCATCACGGCCCGCCTGAATATCAGCAAGCGGTAGTGCTGATCCACAAGCCAACGGCCTGGCCATGGACGGCCCCGACGCCGCGAAATCGTGAGCCTCTTCACTCCCAACAACAGCCGGCGCGGCGCGGGCCAGTCTTCATCTTCGCCGGCGGCGACGGCCGGGATTGGGCTATCTTTTCGCGCCATGTAAACAAACAGAGCGAGGACTGACGAGGAAGCGCCGCACCCGGCAACCGCCCCGGCTTTTATAACGGTGCAAGGGATCGCGTCGAGATGAAACAGCTCAGCTGGGCATCCAGCTCTTTCCTGCTCACTCGCACTCGGTCCTCGATGCCGGCCGTTGCTTTCAGCTCCATCTCTAGTGTGCGCTATCTTACGGCTATCGTTACAAAAATGCAGTAGTTAAAGGCTCCAGGCTTACGTAAATAAAAAAATATTCAGCTGAGAGTAAAACATGATAAAAAAATAGAAAACCACAGAAATGTAAGAATAAAAAAATATAGGAACAAGAGAAATGTAAGAACAAAAAAAATGGAAAATCACAGAAATATAAAATAGGTAAATGAAAATGTTAAAGTGTTTATAGTGTAGGAATAAAAATGTTAGTAGAACTTAATTAAATTTTTAAAAGTTATATTATCATTATTTCTAGCACATAAATTAAATTAGTTGTTCAATCCCTCTCTCGTTACAATTGCAGTTTTGGAATTCTTTTCGAACGGCTGATCTTTAAAAATTCAAAGAAGTTCTCTTAAATTTCTAAAGTTTCTCCAAATTGTTCATTAGTTTATCTCGTCGAGCTCTTCGTGTAGGTGGACTGAAACGAGAGAGTGGTTGAGCAACTAAAAATTTCTTTAAAAGTCCGAGTGACTGTGCTATGCTACGCTACGAGCAGAGCAATGTGATGTAATTTTTCTTTGATACGAGAAAGCAATATGACGCATTCTTGCTTTGTTATGAAAAAAAACATAACACAATCTCTTATTTTCTCTCTCACAATTAGGATTTCAGTTAAAGTGTGACACTACAGAGATAGAGGGATGTTAGCAATTTAAGTCACCGTTATAGGTGTTAGAGTCGCCGCTCAATGCTGTGTGAAGGGTCTTCGATGGGGACAACGATCCGTCGAGTTATGGGAGTTGGAGTCATCGCTGTGGAGGTGCGGGATCTAACAGAAAGCGAAATTCAAAACGAACAGAGATGGATGGATTTAGTGTTTTTTTCATTAAGGATAGAATTTTACAGATAAAACCTGTGACATTAAAATTATAGATAGAATTTGTGACATCAGATGACGTCTACAAACTTTTATATTGGAAGAAAATTTCACCAATATTTTTATTCTTATGCTTCTATTCGTACTTGTTAAACATTTTAATTTTTTATTTCTCTATTTTACATTTTTTCACTTTTTTATTTTTTTATTTTTTGTTCATATATATTTTATTATTATCTACCATGTTCTGTTCTCACTGAATAATTTTGTTCTGTTCTCACTGAATAATTTTTTACGTGAGCTTGGAGCTTGACTGCTGCGTTTTTTGTCTCGAGTAATAGTTGCCATAGGATGGCGCATGATGCTGAGAATGGACGATGGAGGCAGCGACTGCTCGCTGGGAAGCCTGGCTGCAGACTATTAAATGGGACAGCAGCCCAGATGCCTTTCCCCACCTTTAACATAAGATTTGCCGAGCTCCTCCGACTCGGACGTGGAGGCGACTTTCTCCTGCGCGCGATGGTCTTTCGAACGCGCCAAAGGTCCACGGACCGTTGGATTATCACTTACGTCTACGTTTACTGGGTCGCTGATTACCTAAAGCATGTGGCGGTTGCACTAACCTATTGTCAGCGTCAGAGCTTTGTTTCCGGACTGGTGAAGTCACGATGGCTTGGTTGTTGAGTAAGGAGGCATCAGAATTCAAAAACTTGTTCTTCACAATTTTCTTCCCACACAAATTACGGCAAAAACATTTCATTCAGACTTGTATTGTTGAAGTATAAGTGTATTGCACATATTTGTCCATCAAATTGAGATTTTGAGTTTAAACAGTTAGTGCATCGTAACTCAGTACATTTATTCGAGGGATGTTACAATTTGAAATTAACTACGACTATTTATTTGATCAGATCTAATAGTTAAAAATAAAGAGGTATCTAATCAAAAATATCAAAATAATAAGCCTGATATCAAAAAATAATAAGCTTGATACCAATTTTTTAAGAATCAATAGTTCATATTTAATTGAGAATAAAAAAGTATCGTACCTCTAGTACTTTTTAAATACTATAGTATCTCTCTATTTAATTTCTATCGGTTTAAGTTTTGAGTTCAGACATCATTTCCAAGTAGATACAGCACTCCACCTGCATATACGATGCCACACATCATTTTCCAAGTAGATACAGCAATCCACCTGCATCTATGATGCCATTTCCATAAAACCAGAAATACCCCAGTCTCGCACGTACGAACGAACGAAGAATCCTCTCAGCAAACCGAGTGTTGAAAATGACGGCGAATAGCGCCATCCATATGTATACAGATCTCGAGGATCCTGTGGTCCGCGCGGCGCTGCAATGTGGACCATTTCTTGTAGAAAGAATAACTAATACCTCGAGCTGCTACCTCACCTATTTCATGGATAAATTATCCTGCCCTCACGTTGCTGGTCCACTCACGAACGGTCCCTTGATCACCGGGTCCAACCTATTGACATGTCGTTTAAGTGGGTTGGTGACCTTAGCGGCGCGCGCAAACTCTCGGTCACAGGTTGATCAGAAACAAGGGAGGCAAGCAAACTAAGCCAGACTCACATTAGTACTAGTAGTATAAAATGCACGCCCGTTGATACGTTTGACCACGTGGCCTAAGCAAGGACTGGAAATGATGTGGAATGGTTAATTTTGTCCCTTCTCAAACTGCTCACTTGACCTTTTTCTTCTTGTTCCTGTTTTTTTTTTTCCGGTGGGCCCCACACTCTTTTCGCTTTTGCTAGATGTCCAAGCTAGCTGATGGTGTGCCTAAAAAAAGTTAGCAGTTGGAGGCCTACGAATATGAGCAGTGCTTCAGTATTTTTAGATTTGGATCAAGTCAATTTTTTTAATTTTTACTGCTAATATCTAAAAATTATATATTTTTTAACATAAAAATATATTTTTTTTATGAAAGCTTATTTTATGATGAATCTAAAAATATAATTTTTATATAATAAAACATTAATAAATATACATTATTAATGGTCAAAGTGATAAAAATTTGACTTTGACTAAAGTTAAAAATGTTTATATTTTGAAACGGAGAGAGTACTAGCTTCCTGTATTTTTGGTGTAATTTTGCATGCTAGAGCCTCCATTGGAACGCGTCCGTTTTCTATATTTTCGTATGAAATTGAATGGGTTTAGGTGAAATTCCTACGATCCAAGTGGAGGTTAGTCATCGATTTATATATAGAGTACATTGTAGGAGAGCACCATATATTCTGCATTTTTTTCAGATTACATTCGAGCACAAATAATTAGCAAACAGTAATAATTTTGTGTATTTTGTGCAGATGGTTTTATTTCTTGGTTTCTCTATGGGCCTACCGGCATCATGCACATTAGTTTTCTGTTAACTCTCCTTGGAAATTAGAGTAAGCTTTAGGACAAAAAGAAATGGTCTTTTCATCTTTTCAAGGAAAAAAAAGGGGAGATTCTTTTGTCCTCCTCTCCTCACTCTTTTGCATGCCTTTTTTTTTCTAGAGCTCGTCTTTTTCTCTTTTTATTTATCTTCTCTAGGGCATGTTTTTTTTTGTCTCATTTTATATTATCTATAATTGCATGGAAACAAGACGAAAATTTGGATGTGACATAAAATTTTCATTTCATCAGTTCAATTCACTCAACCACAAAAATCATGTTGAAAAAATATGACAAAATCTTGTGCATGATAAACCTACGGCTGAATACATGTCCTGAAAAATATCAGTGACACATATGACATGACTTCGTGTCTCCGCTCCTAGAGGTCTTTTTTGGAACTTTTGAAGCTCACAATATAATAGCTCATGGTCTAAAATAATTGACTTTCACTATCGCCCAAATGACATCAAACGGAGATAGCTATTCGCCCCTTGGACAATAAAAACTCTTTACTAATAATATTGCCCTTGCTTGGCCGGTCGATCTCATAAAGTATGTTGAAATTAATAATGAAATCTAGAAACATCTTCTTCCATTTTGTGGATAGTAACCGGTCAATAGGATATGATTATAAAATTTTAGACCCAATTAACAAGTTTTTGAATCACTAGCTAACCAAAAGATGCGTCTGCTTTGCTCCTTAAAAGAATATATTGTACTACTGTCATGCCACAATTTAAATTGGATGCAGGCCTCGTTGTTTATGATCTGGGAACCGATAGGTACTACAATGATTCCCAATAAAAATAAACAGGTTGCCAATTCCATTAGGCCTCTGCTACGGTGGTGTAGTCATCTTGATTGTTATTCCACCTGAATCAAAAGCTTAACCATCTGTTATTCCATCTGAATCAAAAGCTTGGCTTTCTTAACTATTTCTTTGGTGGTGCATAAACCATCACGTTCCATTTATATATAACGATAAAGAAGAAAATGAAGAAGTATTACAAAGTAACTTATCAACTACTACTCGAGCTAGTATTATTTTATTTCTAGTGGTCAATAACTTTTCTGTAAGTAGAAAGTTACAAGTGGGAGATCAACAATAAAAAAAAGGAGTAAAAGATAAGGGGTAAAAAACGGATCACGTCCATGAGATTGGCTAATAGAGTAGTAATGATGATCATTGCTTCAAACTTGGGAAATGACGTTGAAAAAATTTAGCCTTGATGATTATCTCATAGAATCTACCTTTCTAAAAAGTTGGACCAGCTAGTGGCTCTTCTCTCTCAACTTTTTTCTTCCAATTTAGTGTACCTGCTTCTAGAAAGAAATTCAACTCATAATTCTCTGCATTCAAAATGCAACTCTTTTAGCACCAAGTCAAAACAGTTTCTATAGTATACTAGAGTACTATTTAAGTACACCTTAGATCCTGTTTGCCCAACTTGCATGCAACGTCAAGAATTCAATTTTGCTAGTTGGATTCTCTAGTTATCATGCACGGTACAGTATCATTTTACAACTAGTCGTATTCAATTTAAAGAACCATATACCATTTAAACAGATTTACTACAGGTTGCTAGATCTAATAGATGAATAGATTTTCTGGAAAAAAATTATTGCATCTTGTATTATTGCGGGATGTACTATTATTGCTGCTACTCTGCTAGTCTTAGAGCAAGGTGAGCAAGAGTGGACTTGAAAAAGGCTGGAAGGCTGAAATCATGATAATGAGGTCCAACAAAGAGATTCCCAATGTTCGAAAAGGCTCTTTCTTGTCCAGTTTGTTCAATCTACTGGACCATTAAACAATGATGTTGTAGGCAGCTCGGTACAAGTGGGTTCTAATCTTTTGCGTTCTTTGTGCTTAACTGGTCCCAAGGGTTATATTATATCTGGGATCATGTTTCTAGGTTAATTTTTTTTTTCAAGCCCTACATGGACAAGCAACCCAGCAAAGCTGCCAGCTCCACTAGAGCTTGATCTTCATAAGAGATTGCTGTCACATAAAAAAATGCTCTTAATTAATATTTTACTTGCCTGATGCATGCTATATTATTTATGTGCACACTACAACCAGGCCCAATTGTTAAGGGCTACTGTGAACACATCTGAACAGTTGTATAACCTGGGGGTAGTGTCCAATTCCACAAACAACCAATGTTAAATCTCTAGCATTTGTTTATGCGTCAGGATTATCCTAATCATTAAACAATTGTTCTCCCACTGCTAACTTGTTGTCAATCAGATCGATTACTTTACGTACGTGTTAATGAATCTAGTAGATGTATTATCCATCGTAGTTGCAGTTGTTTGAAAGGGACCTAATTGGAGCCTATAGCAGTTATCAGAAGCAGCGTGGCAGGAAAGAGGAATGAGTGATCTAGAATGGTTTGTCATTAGTGCCTAACAACACTTTAAATTTAATACTCATACTCTCTGTTCCAAAATTGTTGTCGTCAAGATTTCTAACATCATTTTTTACCATTCATCTTATTCAAAAAATTAGTTCAGTGGGTAAAATTTTTAGTTGTGATTCAATAACTTTAATGATAAAGTAATTATAACAAAATATATGATATTTGTAAAATATTTTTAAAATAAAATTAATAGTCAAAATTGATGTTAGAAGTCAACTGTGACAATAAATTAGAAACAGAGGCAATATACCTTTGTAGGAGTAAGCAATTTCATTAACAATCATGATTCAGCTGTTGTTGTCTTTATCATCAGTACAAAATGAAAACAAGGTAGGATAGTGCTCCATAAACTTAGGGCGACATTAAATATACATCTCACACTCCGAATGAGAGCCAGGCTAGTGTATCTAAATTCTAAAGCATCACTGGTTTGATGCTGGCATCAACCAAAGCCTTTTCCCAGAAGTTTTGTCCTGAGTCCTGACCATCTTCCTCAGATAGAAGCTTTGTCCTCCATTTACCAGGATGTTGAACACTGATTTTGAGGGTGGGCAGGTTGACGCCTCTGGTAAAGGGTCATAAGTATGCATTTTTAACGAGCCATCAGCTGACGAAACAGAGCGAGTGTTTCTTTTTTTTTTCTCCGAACAGAAACAGGGCAAATGTTGCGTTGGCTGGTACTCCACCCACAAATAAGGCCCCGTTTGTTGTAGCCAGCGATCGATTCCGCTTGCAAAATCGATAGCGAAAACAAGCGGCTCGTAGATTCTTTTCGATTCCCGTAATCAGTCCTTTTAGATTCTCAAAATCCACAATCGCTCCCTCCGCTTGTGGATTTTGCTCGCGATTTCAAGAATAGGTAGCGATAACAAACGGCGCCTAATACGCCGCAGAGGATCCGCCCCATCTATTCCCCTTCACTTTTCCCCTGTCCCGATTCGCGAGAGGGCGGCGCGCTGAGGCGCCGGCCATGTCGTCGGGGGCGCAGCAACAGCAGCCGGCCCCGCCTCCGCCATACCGGCCGTACCGGCAGGTGCGGACGGCGACGCCCCACAGTAGTGCAATCTCCTGCGTGCGGTTCTCCCCCTGCGGCCGCCTCCTTGCGACGGCGTCGCTCGACGGCACGGTGGCGCTGCTCTCCCCGTCCTCGCTCGCCGTCATCGCCACTCTCCGCGGCCACGGAGCGGGCATCTCCGACCTGTCGTGGTCCACGGAGTCGTTCTACCTCTGCTCCGCCTCCGACGACCGAACCCTCCGCATCTGGGACATCCGGCCCATCCTCGCCGGTGCTACCCCCGGCGGCCAGCCGGCCGCCGCTGACCCGGGCGCGGACCGCTGTGTCCGCGTGCTCAAGGGGCACACCAACTTCGTCTTCAGCGCTAATTTCAATCCCCAGACCAGCTCGCAGGTCGCCTCTGGGGGATTCGACTGCACCGTGCGCATCTGGGATGTTAAGAGCGGCCGATGTACCCGCACCATCGACGCGCACTCGGAGCCTGTCACCTCAGTACACTTTATCAGGGATGGCTCCATCATTGTCTCTGGAAGCCACGACGGGAGCTGCAAGATTTGGGACGCCAAGACGGGATCTTGCCTCAAGACGGTCATCGAGGAAAAGAAACCTGCGGTCTCTTTTGCCATGTTCTCACCCAATGGCAAGTTCATCCTTCTCGCCACGCTTGATGACTCACTGGTATGACCAATTAATTCACTGCCTATTCAATTATTCATAGTGACATTTACTCCTCATTTAGTCATTATTAGTGATCAATTCTTCATGAAAAGTTTTTTAATGATATTGTATTGATAAGCTACAATCATTTTTATGGCTAGGCTCACATGTAGGTTTGGGCTAGATACTTTTGGCCTACGTTATTTTCAGTGCGAATGAAAACCCATCTCAAATTCTGCTGCCTGAAGTTAAATGGGCAACAGTATTCATCTTTGCAAGCAGAAGTCATATGTGCTTGCAAAAAGCAAAATGTTAATTTATTTCCCTCTAAAAGAAAATATTCAGTACCATAAATTCATATATGATTTTACTATTATTACTCAGATGATCTTAGTATGCCCTGTTTCTTGCATCAATGCCATATTTTTTAAAAATACTGCTGCTAAATGATAATACTCCCTCCGTCTTGATTTACTTGTCATTTTGGGTCTAAGCACGAGAATGGAGGGGTGGAAAATGTGGGATGAACTAAAAACGAGGAGATAGAGATATATTGGAAATAGAGAAAGATGCACTGGGAAGTGAGGATGACTAGTAAATTGGAAAAAAATTGAAGCCGTTAGGATGACAAGTACTAGCTAAAATTTACTACTACCTCCATTCTTAAATTATTGTTGCTAGGGTAACAAATCTAGTCCATATTTGAACTAGAAATCTTGTCCTAATGACATCAATTTAAAAACGGAGGAAGTAATCTTTAAGGACCAAATGTCATTTTTATTTATCTGTAATTTTTAGATTCTGATGGATGTATGCATCCGATTTTATGTCATTGATGTATGCATACAGAATCAACATGGTAGCATAATATCGTGCGTATATCAATTAAGACTCCTTGCAAATGTTGTAATTAGTCAGAGTTTGATTCATTGCAAACAGTGCACATAAATGCCAGCTAGATCTTCATGTTGGCTTGTTTGCATGTTTAGTTGATACCATAGAGCGGATGAAAAACATTGGTGTTGTATTTAGTTGCGACCAAAGTTGTGTTTCATGCTTGTGCTTGTGGTTTCCGTTTTGCACAATATAACAAAAATACTTATTTTTTTCTGGATTTTTTGTGGCTGCTGAAAATATGCATCCTTGTTAACTTTATTGTTGGTGCCTTGCAGAAACTATGCAATTTCGCAACTGGCAAGTTTCTGAAGATTTACACTGGCCATGTGAACAATGTATACTGCATCCAATCTGCATTTTCAGTTACAAATGGGAAGTACATCGTTAGTGGATCAGAAGACAACTGTTTGTACATATGGGACCTCCAAGGTAGAAATATTCTCCAGAAATTGGAAGGCCATACCGACGCTGTCATCTCAGTGTCCTGCCATCCAATGGAGAACAAAATTGCTTCTGGCGGCCTTGAAAATGACAGGACTGTGAGGCTATGGGTTCAAGATAACTGATGAACTTGCAGAGAAATTAGCTATAAATTGTACTTATGTGTGAGGCTGTTCATCATAAAATTGTTCTCAGAGAAGTATGTTTAGTACTGTCTTGTATCACTCACCTTGGTTGGGTGGCAAAATAGACATTAGCTGAACCTTGCACTGCTCTGTTTTAATCTAGTCAGTCATCCTACCTCCGAATTTAGGAATGTAGACCTAAACAAATTCGCCTACTGTTGTGATATTTGTATGTGATGCTTAGTGCTGCGGTTCAGTCAGTAACTCAGTATTCGCCCTCATGTAGTAGTTTGTAGAGTTACAATCATATTTACAGTTATGCATCAAATTGGCAATTATGCCTCAATCATATGTCTGTAAGCAAGTACCAGATAGAGAATACATGTGCTATAAACCGGTGGTCAAAGAGGAGAAGAAAATACAGTAGAATCTAGAAATATACTTTGAACAACGGGAGTACTTTAAGTTGTGGATTGATACCAAAAAACATTAATTTTTAAACATCAAAGGCTGCAGTTAATTGAGAGAGGTACCTCCGGTTCATCTAACACTTTGTTTGGTATAGTTGGAATTTGTAAAAAAAAAAACAGTTTATTTAAATAGCTGATGAAAAGTTGCTAAAAAAATAAGTTGCTTTTGGATTCATTACGAGAAGCTGTTGAACTAATAAGCTGTGAAATAAGTTTGTTGTTTGGCACAATTTATGCTTATTTTTATAATAAACTATAAACAAGTTTTGCCAAACAGAACCTAAGCACCATAACAAACCTCATGTTTCAAACTATACATTTGCATTTAAAGACACAACTTAAGGCCCCTAAAGACTTCTATCTAAATCACCCAAACCATACCTCTGATGTGTGTTTCCTCTGACACCTAAATTTATTACAATAGTATGTAAATAATAAAAGGAGCCACCCTGCTTGATTGCGAGACCTAAAATGTTAGAAGCTACAGTACCTACCACCGCTATTAAAAAAATTGAAATTTCCCTAAACACGTTTCTAAATTGCCCTTCTACTTTCACTATGAAAAATTAACAAAAACAAATGTTGCATGTGAACTGCACATGAACAATTTTTTTCTTCTCTTCTTAAAAGACAGAAGCATGACATAGCACCGCATCCATGCATGTTTGACTAGGATGCACATTCATACTTACTAGCTCTTTTTTTTTTGAACTTTTCTATCCTGACAAAATTTTATCTTTTTTTTTTGCCTTTCCGTTCGTTTAAACCATTAATGGTGTTAAGTTAAGGGTCAAATAACCATTTTACCCTTCTCATAAAATGAACCACCACAATGTTAGCCTGAATTTGTTAAAAAGTTAATTGCTTTCATGTTAAAAATGTTAAAATATAGTATATGTTAAAATTAACGATTACATTTTGAAAAATAGTACACCATCAAATTATCACAAATACAAGTTGAACTTGTGGTGGTTTAATTTTTGAGAGAGGTAACTAACTAAAGGGGCAAAAAAAAAAAGAATGAAAGATAAAATTTTATTCGGACAGGGAAGTTCAAATCAAAAAAGAACAAAGAAAAAAATGGTGACTTTTTTAAGGGCAAATAAGAAATTTTCTCTATTAAATTTCAGCTCTCCTAACAGAAAAATAACGCCATGCAGAGCACGCATGCGGGGTAATCACCTAGCTTGAGATGTCTTTGAAGAGATTCACCGCAGCTGTGGCGGAGATATAGCGGAAGGCTACAGTGGGCCGCAAAGAGAAAAATAGCTAGGTGAACATACTTTAGCTTCACTACAGTACATTGTTAAAATGGAGAAACGCTGGATCTACGAACGATTCTTACGAACTTCCTACAAACGTAACAATGTTCCTCCTGCCCCCACCTCCTCCCTCCATGATGTGGGCCTTTTCTAGTCAAGTACATAAGAAGTTCGTAAGATGTGTATGTCGTATGTAGATGTAGCATTGCTCGTTAAAATGGCCTTTCTACCAGGATCCCAGGTGCCGGCCACCCTCTGCCAATGCACCACAGCCGATCTGCGTGATAATGTTCGTGTCGTTGCCATTTGTGTACGCGAAATCGACAGCAAAGTTCATGTCGAATGACTTGGACGCAGTTTTGCCGTAAGTTTCTGGTGTAGGGGACTAACCAAGCCTCAGGATCATCGCTGTAGTGCAAATTAACAGTCACAATCAACCTAATTTAGGCCGTCAAATAAAGCAAGACTTCCTGCCGTGGAGCGTAGCGATCGAGCACTGTTAGCACCCTCATCCATGGAGGAATTGCTAGCACAAGTAACCATCAATTACACTGTAATTCGGGTACAACTGAGAAGGATTAGAGCAGGGATCGAAGAGCAAAGAGTACAGGTGAAGGGAGCAAGAAGCACAGAGGGGATAGCTCTAGAAGGTTCTAGAAGGAAGAAATCCTAGGGTTGGGAGGAAGAAGAAGAACAATACATTGTATTTCTATGTTGAATGCCGATCCCATTCGACGCCTGGCTCCTTTTGTATTACAGGATGGATGATGGTTATGTTGAGCCGTGGGCTTGGGCCAGCTGCTTCATGGGCCATAGTGCCGGTACCTAACATTCCCCCCTTCTTAAAAGCTGGCTTGCCCCCAAGCCTGTGCAAAAAGAACAGTGCTGGTTCAGTGAGATGATGAAAAGTACCCTCCAAGACGTACTGAGCTCCACTAAGATACCCAGCAATCAGGCAACACTGACCATATTTCCTGTGCAGGCTCCTGCAGTTTGGCTACTCAATGCACTCTCCTGTGCATCAAGTAAGTAGCACCCGAATGCCCTCAGTTGCCAAGTTAGCTCCTCATCTCTTGTCTCAGTTGTGAAAATTGCCCTCATCTTGCGGCCTTTCAGGAAATATGTACCAACTACAATTAGCAACGCTGCTGACCATGCATTAGTTCCACATTGTAGAGTTTCCTCGGCACAATACTGAACAGGAAAGTCCCTAGAATACTGCTCTTCTGCTATTGTAGCAACAGCAGGTTTGTAGTAGTATGTCCACAGAATTCTTCTCAAATGTGGAGCACCTGAACTGGCCCTAGAAAGAGCAACATGCATAAATCTGAAAGTATGTGTAGCCGGAGGTGGGCATGGATTCTTCAATTCTGAAAATATCATAGCACCAAGTACTGACAGACTAGGCAACAAGATATAAAATTGCAAGCACATCTCCACAGAAATCTTGGATCCAACCACGAGAACCACCACCGAACCTGGTGATGCTACCAATATGTTTGTCTGAAATTTCAGGTTGTCTGCTGCCACAAAACCGAAACTCATGTGACTTGGATGTGGCCCATGAGACTTCACGAACCCACTGAAATGCAGAGTTATAGAATCCAGAATACCCCTAATGAAGGTTGGCCATGATTTCGGTCCTCTCAA
>BCLF01000001.1:2773338-2795078 GCA_001602275.1 Zoysia japonica | reverse complement strand
GCGAACACTCTGCATTTGTCGTTGTAGCCGCCAATGCATCGCTGGAACATCCCAAACATTGTGTCGAACAGGTAGTGGGCGTGATGACGTCGATGTTGCTGGCCACAACAGCGAGAGCTGTGGCTGCAGCAGCTGTAGGGGCGGGGTTGACGGTGACTTCCGCGACGACATCAGATACTGAAGCATGGGCCAAAATGTCGACGACGTCACTCAGACATTTCATCGAACAGTTGGAGGACGCCTCTTTGCTGTTGTCGACAGAAGCAAAACTGGTGGAGGGGAACATAGCAGCAGGAGGTACCGGGTTGAGGGCGAGCATGTGGGGGTTGAGGCAGGTCGAGAGCGCGCCAATAACCGCTGCGGCGCTGGTGTCAGTGTCGTTGGACGAAGAATGCGCCACCTCCGGTCTCCACTCGGTGAAGCATGGCCTGGACGCCGCCACCATGGATTCTGGTGCTACAGCCTGCTCACCCGGCGTCGGACTCGCCACGGAGTACATGGCAAAACGCGCGGACCAGGCAGCGTTGTTGGCGGCGAAGGCCTTCGGGATTTCTTCCCGGGCTTGCTTTATGAACTCCTCAATCAGCAACCTCGTATTGGGCTCCACGGCTTCGAACAGGTCAGCCATGGATCGTGACTCGTGATACCAATTGTTAGCACCCTCATCCATGGAGGAATTGCTAGCACAAGTAACCATCGATTACACTGTAATTCGGGTGCAACTGAGAAGGATTAGAGCAGGGATCGAAGAGCAAAGAATACAGGTGAAGGGAGCAAGAAGCACAGAGGGGATAGCTCTAGAAGGTTCTAGATAGAAGAAAGCCTAGGGTTGGGACGAAGAAGAAGAACAACACATTGTATTTCTATGTCGAATGCCGATACCATTCGGCGCCTGGCTCCTTTTGTATTACAGGATGGATGATGGTTATGTTGAGCCGTGGGCTTGGGCCAGCTGTTTCATGGGCCATAGTGCCGGTACGTAACAAGCACGATGCTGTTGGACGTAGCAGCGGCTTATGCCAGTTTGATGCGTGCCCGGTGCCCACAAGTTGTTCATTGTCAGTTCTGCACGCGGCGCATACCCTGTTTTCCCATCGTTGTTATCGCCCGCTTGTAAATGATCCTTCGGCGGCAGGGAGCCGTTGTAACTTGTAGCTGGCCTTGACGCCATATTACCTTGTATCGCTAGCCTTCGCAAAGGTCTCCCACTAAATCCAATGGGAACCGAGGAGCTGCCACAAACAGTGCGGCAGCAGAGCAAGATACTGTAGGTTATACTTGCCGACGAAAGGAGAGGCGATCGGCGATTGGTGGCTCGACCGGACGCCGGTGCAGCACAAGGCGCACGAGTGCGCAATTGTATAAGTACTGTATCCGTTCCTGACAGTCCAATCACTCGTCATTCATACCAAGCCATGGCCCGAACGCCGTTCGCCGCCGCCATGCTTCCCCTCCTCATCGCCGCGCTCTCGATCACCGCCAGCGTCACCGCGGCGGCGGCGGCAACGGCGTCCCGTTCCCACACTCACCCGCTCGACCCGCTCTCCGCGGCGGAGATCACGGCCATCCGCGCCGCGGTGCTCGCGTCGCCGCTCGTCCCCGCGCGCCCGCTCAGCTTCCACTACGTCGGCCTCGACGAGCCCGACAAGGCCGACGTCCTCGCGTACGCGTACCACGGCGAGCGCCGGATCCTCGAGCGCAGAGCCCTCCCGCGCCTCGCTTTCGTGATCGCGCGCGCGGGCGGGCAGTCGCACGAGCTCCTCGTCGACGTGGCCAACGCGTCGTCCCCGCGCGTGCTCTCGCACGCCTTGCACCGCGGCGCGGGGTTCCCGACGCTCACGCTCGACGAGCAGTTCGACGCGGTGGCGCTGCCGCCCAAGTACCCGCCGTTCCAGGAGTCCGTGCGCCGGCGCGGCGTGGACATGGACGACGTGCTCTGCGCCGTGTTCCCGGTCGGCTGGTTCGGCGGCGGCCGGAGCGCGGGGGTCAGACGGGTGGCGAAGCTGCTGTGCTTCGTGGCCGGCGAGACGGCCAACTTCTACGCGCGGCCGATCGAGGGCGTCACGATAGTGGTGGACCTGGACGAAATGGCCATCGTGGGGTACAGGGATAGGGTGACGTACCCGGTGCCCAAGGCCGAGGGCACGGACTACCGCGCCGGCAAGACCGGGCCGCCGTTCCCCGGGCCGGAGCCGGCACCCGGCGTCGTCGTGCAGCCGAAAGGCAGGGGCTTCCACATCGACGGCCACGTCATCAGGTACGCGATCGATCGCAGCATGATTACTCCATTTTTTTTTCAACTCCGAGATGCACATAGTCCATCGGAGTCGCTGTTGCATGATAATTGCACTTGGATACTTGGAAAACGACCTCGATGTTCAGCTCCGATAACAGCCGCAGAAAAGGAAAAAAAATATATGCAAACCTGTTTTATTCTGATTTCCACGTGATTGGTTCATTTTGGCAGTGGACGTTATCTGGTCAGTATTCAGTCACCATTGTTACATGTCCCACGAGGACGTTTGATTCTTTTTGTCTCGTAATACATTGTAGAATATACTAAATCGTCTTATCTTTCGATAATTTCAGCTAGTATTTTTAGGCTTGAAAATTTGCGGAAATCATTTCAAGTGCCCAAAACTCTCATCTGAAAAAAAGATCCCCAAAACTCTGCTTATCCAAATGTGTAGAGCTCAAAGTTGCACCTGTAAAATTTCATAAAATGCGCCAACCAACCACGTCACGTGATTTGATCCGACATTAATTTGTCAATTGAAATCTCATCGTGCATGTGCCGGGACATTGATCTGACATTTGCATGCACGTTGTCCACAAGATTAAATACTCCTATTTAATTATGCAGTATTAGTCACCGGTACAGTGAAGACAGCGAGTCAGAATGAAAGAGGTGTCAGCGTTGATTAATGTTTGTCTTATTTCTAACCACTAGTTTTATTTCTTTCTAATCATTTAAAAAATGCGCAGCTCACGTTAAAATTGTTGAATCCATTGTTTTGAAAACTTTATTAGTTAATAGAAGACAGATTTTAAAATAAACCAAATAAATATGAACCATTCATTTACACGGATCACGAGGTTTAATATTTATTAAATTGAGATCGAATTTATGTTTTATCTAGATGAAAGAATATCAATTGGTTTATTTTAAAAAGACTCTAGAAGTATCTGGTTGTGTCTATAAAAAGCTACAGATATAGGATCCAACTTCACAAAACTGGATTTTATTCGTAATTTATCATAAGAAATACATATTCTTCCCATTTAAAATAAAAAAACATTTCACACGAGTAAGTTACACCTTCAGTTCTGCCAAAAAAAAAATTATGAAATCGACTGTACCACTGCAGGTGGGCCAACTGGGAGTTCCACGTGGGCTTCGACATGCGCGCGGGCACGGTCATCTCGCTGGCCTCCGTCCTCGACCCCGACTCTGGCGAGCGTCGGCGGGTGCTATACCGCGGCTTCGTGTCAGAGATCTTCGTGCCCTACATGGACCCGGCGGAGGAGTGGTACTACCGCACGTTCCTGGACGCCGGTGAGTACGGCCTGGGGCTCTGGGCGTTCCCGCTCCAGCCAGGCACCGATTGCCCGTCAAATGCGGCGTATTTCGACGGCTACTACGCCGGTCAGGACGGCAAGCCCGTCCACAACGAGAACATGATCTGCGTCTTCGAGCGGTACGCCGGCGACGTCGCGTGGCGCCACACAGAGGCTGGGTTCCCGGACCAACTGGTGAGCAAGCTAAGCTAGCATCCCTGGACTCTGAACTTCCGAAGTGAAAACAGAGCAGCCAGGCGACATGTTCTTCCCCTGACGATACTTCCGGTACGGTGCAGATCACAGAGGTCCGCCCTGACGTGACCTTGGCGGTGAGGATGGTGGTGTCGGCCGGCAACTACGACTACATCTTGGACTGGGAGTTCAAGACCAGCGGCTCCGTCAGATTCGTGGTGTCGCTCACCGGGCTGCTGGAGGTGAAGGGAGCGCCGTACACGCACGCCGACGAGATCAAGGCGGACGCGCACGGCACGCTGGTCGCCGAGAACACGCTCGCCATCTACCACGACCACTACGTCACGTACCACCTGGACCTCGACGTGGACGGCACCAAGAACTCCTTCGTCAAGAACTTCATGACCACCAGGTGGAACACAGGGAACCCGGCTTCGGGCGGCGCCCCCACGCCGCGGCGGAGTTACTGGACGGTGCGCCGCGAGGTGGCGGACACCGAGGCGGAGGGGCAGGTGGACATCGGCGCCGCGCTGGCCGACCTCCTGTTCGTGAACCCGAGCAAGAAGACCCGGATGGGCAACGAGGTCGGGTACCGGCTCATTCCTTCGGGGGCCACGGCGGCGTCGGTGCTGGCCGACGACGACTTCCCTCAGCGGCGCGCGAGCTACAGCAAGAAGCAGGTGTGGGTGACGCCGTACAACAGGTCGGAGATGTGGGCGCCCGGGGTGTACGCCGACCAGAGCACCGGCGAGGACGGCCTCGCCGTGTGGAGCGGGAGGAACAGAGTGATCAGGGACGAGGACATCGTGCTGTGGTACACGCTGGGCCTGCACCACATCCCGTACCAGGAGGACTACCCCGTGATGCCGACGCTGAGCGGCGCGTTCGAGCTCCGGCCGTCCAACTTTTTCGAGAGGAACCCGATACTCAGAACTACACCGCCCAGCAATGGCCACTCCCCGAACTGCTCGTGTGCTACCAGGTGATGCGCCCTTGCATTGCGAATCAGGTCACGCGTTTCTTGAGCTCGTGAAGTGGGGTAATAGACCACCACTGAGTTGATTACATGCAAATTGTTCGGCCTGGAAAACATTTTATCTTTCTGATCGGTAATAAAAGGCTTGCCTTATTTTTTGCAAGATGTTTCGATAAGACGAAGAAGAAAGGAAACAGCAATGCTTGGGCCTCCCAGTGGAGAAAAGAAGCCCAGGCACAGTCACGGGCCCGCGCGACACAATTCAGTCTGCAAAGTCATATGGGCCGCATCGTACACAGCGACCGACCCAGCTGCCTTAGCGGCCTTCTTCTTTTCTCTTCCTGGCTCAAACATCACATTATCCCAATCCCAGATAGGACAGTCGGTTAAACTTCTAGTTTGATTGATAATTAAAACTAAAAAAAATTTCCGATAAAAAAACTAAACAAATTTTGCATGGATGAAGAGAGGTACATGATATTTTGTTGGTTCGGTTCACCACTGGTTAACACAAGAATTTAATTTATTTTTAAACTAAAATTCTTACCTAACAGCAATAATTTAATAACAAAGAAAGTCGTATAAATACTAGTACTACTACTGTATTCTGGCTAAATTAAAAATTGCACGGCGACGCCATCAGGTCCAGTTGAAAGTACGGGAGCTGATCCGTTTCCCGTTCAAAAAAGGTCACGCGTTGAGGAAGAAGCATCTCCAGACTCTCTTGATTTTTCTGGTCAACAGCCGATCCACCGAAGGCCAAGACATTTGTTGTTGTGGCCACGGCGAATCGGCATTGTATTATTTATAATAATTATTTTGTCGCGTGTCGTTCGCTCGTTTCAAATCGGAGGGAGAAAACTGCGTGTGAGCAGAGGCAACGTACTCCTACCGTCCTACGTGCGTGACATGTCGGAGCGTTAGGTCGACGAGCAGTGTGTTTGAAGCCTACTGCTGCCTCTGTGTGGCTCGAAAGACTACTACTACTACTAGTACTGTAGTGCTAGCTTGAAACGCAACGGTTTGGCAGGGAATCCGTGGACAAGGTTTGGCGTATCGCCTGTGTCCTGCTCGTATAATCCGCGTCGTTGTTAGTCCGGCACCTCTCGCGTCGCGTAGGAGTTGTACTGCCGTCCAGGGACGGATCACCAAGCACCAAAAAACGATTCGACAAGTCCTTTTTGGGCGCACAGTCTCGCCGTGTCGCGCGCGTGCGTCCGCGTCCAGCGCTGGTAGACGCAGGAGGCCTGTCTCCGGCGACAGGTTCCGCGGCCAACGAATCAAATCCGGAGCGAAAAAGACCGGCCGATCGATCCGTGGTCCGCTTCCTCGTCTTCTGCTGACGACACCTCACTGGTTGAGATGAGACTGGCTGAACCTTGGCCTACCGCGTGCAGGGCCCCGGGCCGGGCACGGCCCCGTACATGGCGCACGTACACCTACACACACCCCTCTTCCTCTTGCGTTGGCATATGCTGGTAATTGGAAGGTCGGACTCAGGACTGCACCCAAAAATGCCGATGCCTGTTACTATCAGAGCAGGCACGGTGGAGCCGCCCGTTAGCGTCATCGCGCCGGGCCGGCGGGAGTGGAGGCTGGAGGGTTGCCGCGTCGGTGGCGCTCGTCCGCGCTGGTGACGTCCCGCCTTTATTTGGTTTATTAGGGCATCCTCAATAGACTATTAATTATAGTTTCAACTTCCTCTATTTTGAAATAAATATTTATCTAAGTTTAGTCAGACTTATCTTTGATCAATGATTTGTATAAATATAAACTATTTTAAATATATATAAAATATATATTATAAAAATATTTTTTATAAAAAATTAAAAGTACAAATACTAAGTTTTTAAAATTAATTAAATCTATAAAAATCGTTGGTCAAAGGCAACTTTGATTAAACCTAAACAAACATTTATTTTAAGATAGAGATAGTATTCTTCTTATCTCTCATGACACATTAATATTTTGCTTATGTGACAAAAAAATTAATAAAAAAAGAGTGAAAAATAAAAAAACTATTTTTACAATAAGAAATCACCTTTTCACTAATATCAAAGCATAAAAACTGAAAAAATGTATTGAGAGAGCTCTACTAGTTATATAAAAGATCATTAAAATTTAATCTAAATAAAAACTAATATAAAAACTATGTATTAAAAAAAATAATATCTAAAAAATAATTTATTACTCTTAAAAACTTAAAAACTAGTATTAAAAATTTGCATCGAGAGTGCCTTCGGTAACGAAAGAAAGATCAGTGGAGCCATACCAGGCCGGGGTAGATTCCGTACGGGCGGCGTTTACCGTCCACCCGTCCTCGCACGACTCATGGCAGAGGCAGCGGGGCCATGTCTGCGGTGCCGGGGTATTAAAAAAAAAAACTTCAGCGCGCACGGATGTGCGGCCGCGCCCATCCGGGTCACTGCCACAGGCCCCTCCCCTTCAAATGTACGAGCGGCGTGCGTCGGCCGTCCGTGGCGGCGATCCAACGGAGCTGAGGCGCGCCCGCACATCCGTGCGCATTGACAAAATCGGACTTGGGTGCCGGGGCATGCGGCCCCGCGGCCAACGCACCAGACACCGCGCGTGTTTCTGCCGGGTAGGAATTGTTACCAGGGCCTCCTCGCTTCAGTTAGAAGCGGCGTTAGCTATGGCTGTTGTGTATTTTAACTATAGTAGAAAAGTACTAAAAGGCTGTAGCAACGCAGCTGCCGCTAGCACATTCAAGCGCACTTCAAATAGAACAGTCAGTGTAATTGTTGCGATAACGTGAAAAATACGCGTTGTCAATTTTCTGTACTGCAAATCGAACCAAACAAATTTAATTGTACCAATCAGTACCTAGCTTTCACTCGAAAAATATATAATAAATCCTAGTAAAACTGAAGCTCGCCGTGTGGTATGTCAGCCTACAACAAATAACTGCCAATTTCCTGTCCCCATTAGCAGAGATATGTTCCACAGGGACAATAAGAATAAACCCTGCCGCCCCTAAAGAAAGATAAACTAATCAGGAGCTGGAATATGCACCGGCTCTCATGCTGGAATGATGCCGTCAACATTATTTCGACTACTGTTACCTTAGTTAGGAATTGTATTGTAGTTACGTCATGGACGAACCAAGGTGAATTAGTCTAGCAGGATATTCCAAAGTGACACTAGCACTTTTACAGCCCCCTGATAATTTTTCTCTCTTGGTTCTATCGACTGCCAAACGTTAAAAACAAGGGAAGATACTAGAACACCTAACTGCTCTACCATTGCTATGTCCGTTGTTTCGACAGGAAGAGTCTGTGAACGTTTACTTCAATCATGTTAATCTTAACGAAAAATGTTGTCAGTTACCCTAAGGCACTTGTTAAATTAAATCGTCACCAAATAGGCAGAGGTTGATAGTCCTGCTCATTGTACCATCTGTACCCAAATCTATGATTAGGCTGTTGCCTCTGCATGATTGCACGAGGTATCAACTGCAAGAATCCATGAAAAGGGCAAGTGGGGCAACATGCGTCGTGCCGAGGCGTCTTGTTATCCCCTAATGTCCATCTTTTTATGGCCACGTATATGAATGTACTCCGTATATGAATGCACCACTGTGTATCCACATGGTTTGCTGGGGGAGCATACTGGCATTTAGTGGAGGTTTCACCATTTAAGAGCATCTCTAACAATTCTCTTAAAAAATCATCTCAAAAAGTGATTTTTGGGACTAATCAAAAAAATTTGAACACTAATTTAATCATCTCCTCCAACAGCTCTTTTAAATATATCTTAATATAATTTAAATTCAGATCAAGTCAACAACCGGTCTCACATATTAGTTGCACGCAAGATGGATTGAGGACCAAAAAATTCCCTATATGTATCTAGGTTTAAGAGAATTTTTGAGGAACAAACAAGTTAAGAAGATTTCAGGGGAGTTGTTGGAGGAGATTTCTTTGAGTATCTTCCCAATAACTCGATTTAAAGGGAACTATGAGAGAGTTGTTGAGATGTTCTAACAGGCAAACAATTCAAAGGCCCTCTCCAACTCAGCGCAAGGCAGGTTTTTTTTTCCCTCAAATTACTGTAGCAAGAGATCTGCTACCTAAAAAAGACACTGCTATATATATTTACTTATTTGTAGTACTACTGTACTACTAGTTTATTTATGTGCTCCATATGAAAAACAATGTTCGTCTTAAAATGTTCCGAGATGATAAAGACTCTACTTTTATGCTTTTGATGGTTGCTTCTAATGTTTACTTTAGAAGACTTCAAAAAATGTAATTATCTTGATGGGCTAGTTTATCGCCAGTCGAATTTGAAACAATGTTCTTGAAAATTATTTCTTGTATTTGTAACATTACGTCGCATACGAGGCACGAGCCACCATAATATTAGTTTTACTCGATGGAGTGAGCTCAAAGCGACCGACAGCTATTTTGATGGCTACCACAAGAACAACTGGATTTAATTTAACGGTGCCGCAATTGAATAAGCACCCTGCTAACCTACCACCGTATCTTGTAGGGTGGTAAAATCTCGACAAACAACGCCCATTGATCTAATCTGGCTTGTTTAGCGTTGTCGAGATCATGTACCTTAGGTATTTGATGACCTGTACTTCGTACTCGTACATGTGGTTCAAGATTTTCGAGGAGTTTTGGGGTTGGATGACGGTGCACGAATGCGCGGTCCGACCTTCGACGCAACGATCTGCTGTAACGCCGACCTCCAAAGATCGACTCCCGAGGACCAACCTCGGGGTAGGTACATCGTTATGTCGTATTTATTTCGGTAGCTAACCGTCAACCGTTTTGATTGGACGGAACGGGTTCACCACAACGACACTCTAGCTGAAGCTACAGTACCAGACGGGCCGCGGGAGTCAACGGACAATACTCGACGGCACTGTGGCTGGCGCTACAATATCGAACTGACACTGCAGTGCTAGACTGGCGCTGCAGTGCCCGCCGCGATGTGCGACGCGATGGGCCAAGCCCCCGCATGGATATAACGAACGATGACGACGTCAGTGGAGGACCTATCTGTCAGCGAGACAGTAGAACCGTATAGGACTCATCATTTTGTAACACCAGACTAGCCTATATAAAAGAAGTTCCGAGGAGCGATAGAACAAGAGAAACAACGAACACATATAGACTGAAACCCAGAGCTCTTGCGCGTAACCGTCTACGCGCAAGCAACCTCACGAATATGTGCATCGAGCACCCCACGACCTAACCACTAGATCCTCTCCCGAAAAGAGAATTCGACCCTTTGTACTCTTTCACCGAGATAAACCGTTCTTTTAACGTAGAGTACTACATCGTTCGAGGTGGCTCGAATCAAATAAAAAATTTCTTAAATCTTCTGTAAGACTAAAACTACAACATATTGAATACAAAATAACACCCTCTCAATTGTATTTTTTTACTTTACCGATGGTCGTAACTCGTCCTGCTCATCGTCTCTCTCTCTCTGCCGGTCTGCCCACAAGGCACAACCATGTGTGCCCAGATTTCTGTAAATTGGCTTTTCTCCTGCGTCCCTTTTCTCCTCCTTTTCTCCCTCTCCAGTTATCCAGTGCCTCTAGCAGCTCAAGCCGCGGCACGGAGGCCCCGGCGGCAGAAGAACAGCGGCAGAGCGGAAGAAACGAGCAGGAGGCTGGCAAGGATGATGATGGGCGCCACGACCGCCGCCGTGGACTGCCCGGACTATGCGGAGGTCGACCCCACTGGCCGGTACGGACGGGTACGGTATCTCCACCGCCGCCACCGCTGCTCATCCCTCTGCCTGCTCCTCCGCTCTGCTTGGCGTACCGTTTCTCGATCCGTTTGCTTGCCAATCTGCTGATTCCTTTGCCTGCTCCTGTGCTCTGTTTTCGCAGTTCAACGACGTCCTCGGCAAGGGCGCTTCCAAGACCGTGTAAGATGCGGCGTTCTTTCCTGAAAAGCTGCGGCCCTTTCGCTTGGGTTTGCTTCCCGCTGACCCCCGGCGCGCTTCGTTGTGGATGCAGGTACAGAGCGTTCGACGAGTTCCAGGGGATGGAGGTGGCTTGGAACCAGGTGAAGGTGCACGACTTCCTGCAGAGCCCCGAGGACCTGGAGCGGCTCTACTGCGAGATCCATCTCCTCAAGACGCTCAAGCACCGCAACATCATGAAGTTCTACACCTCCTGGGTCGACGTCTCGCGACGCAACATCAACTTCATCACCGAGATGTTCACCTCCGGCACCCTTCGCCAGTAAGTGAACAATCTCCATCTCCCTACTCCCTTCCGTCCATAAAGCATTCCATCCTTTCTTTCCCCTACCCAATTGTTGGAAATGTTTCTTTTTTGTCATGTCCGGTTGTGAAAGTCTCTTGTTTTCGATGTACTGTATGCTTGATCTGTTCTTCGATTGATTTCTTGTGGTGGCGCGTTTGGTGGTGATTAGGTACAGGCAGAGGCACAGGCGGGTGAACATATGGGCAGTGAAGCACTGGTGCCGGCAAATCCTCAGCGGCTTGCTGTACCTGCACAGCCATGATCCGCCCATCATTCACCGGGACCTCAAGTGTGATAACATCTTCGTGAACGGCAACCAGGGGGAGGTCAAGATCGGCGACCTTGGCCTGGCCGCCATTCTCCGCAAGTCTCATGCTGTCCACTGCGTAGGTAAGTTGGTTGATTAGCTCACTAGCCTCGATATCTGATGATGTTGTCTTATCCTAATTGGCATTAGTTTTATGGAAATTTGATGGATTTGTGGTATTTGATTGTTTGGATAGGCACACCGGAGTTCATGGCGCCAGAGGTGTACGAGGAGGAGTACAACGAGCTGGTGGACATATACTCATTTGGGATGTGCGTGCTCGAGATGGTCACCTTTGAGTACCCATACAGCGAGTGCACGCACCCAGTGCAGATCTACAAGAAAGTTATCTCTGTAAGAAGATCTTAACCCTTTAAGAGATTTGCAACTTCTGTGATTTGATTGTGTGTGTGTACTTCAGATGATTGAATTTCTGATTTCAGCTAGTGGTTTGGTTTATAGGGTACTAAGCCGGAAGCTTTGTACAAGGTCAAAGATCCAATGGTGCGGCAATTTGTCGAAAAGTGCCTGGCAGCGGCATCCAAGAGACTGTCAGCAAGGGAGCTGCTCGAGGATCCCTTCCTACAGGTTGATGAGGTGGCTTTTGCCTCAGATGATGGAGATTACAATGTGATGACTAATTATGTACAACAGCCTTCTTATCTAGGGCATGCATATAGTAATAGTTCCATGATGAGTAATGGATTCTCAGAAAGCATTGATGTAGATATGCCGATAGAGGATAGATGGGACTGCGAGGACAACAATATGAAAGGCCAAGATGGCATTGACCTGTTCAATGGGCACGAAGATGAGCTGCTTGGCAATGTAGATATCACAATCAAAGGAAGAAAGAGTGAGGATGATGGCATCTTCCTCAGACTACGGATTGCTGATGATGATGGTATGCGCAATGTGTAATGCAACTCCTGTGCTTGAGTATAGTATATGGAAATATTGATATTGGTCTGATCTAACAGTATAATTCCTCATATTGCAGGACATGTAAGGAATATCTATTTTCCCTTTGACATCGAGGCAGATACTGCACTAAGTGTCGCAACTGAGATGGTAGCTGAGCTGGATATAACTGACCATGAAGTTACTCGGATAGCAGACATGATCGATGGTGAGGTTAGTGCCTTGGTGCCAGATTGGAGGCCTGGTCCAGGCATTGAGGAAGCTGCAGACACTTCATACTGCAGTAATTGTGGATCAAAGTCGTCTTCTGGCTCACTTTACGCCTATATATCATCAGCTACACGAGGCTGTCAATGCGCAGAACTACATGGACGGTTTGAGGAGATCAAGTTCCAAGCCAACGGAGAGCAATGTGACTGGCAGGACTCTGTGGGAAGCTCTGATGATGGAGGCGGACAAACAGAGCACTATGCCAAAGGTAGGGACTCCACACACACGAATGGCTTTGTAGGGATGTGTGGAACAGATCCTCCAAATCAGCTTCGCTTTAATTCGTTCCAAGAACAGTCCTGCTCATTTAATCAATGTGAGAATGATGTTAACCATCAAGTGAATGGGTTCGACATGAAGCATGAGATCAAGATCGCCAAGTACAAAGCACGAAAAATGGCGCAGTTGAAGAGAGCTATCCACCCTTCGCTTGACTTTGACACTGCAAATGGGATAATGAAACAGTCACTGAACAAGTTACAGTCTTTTCACATCGGAAAGAACCACAATTTTCAAGTACCAACCGGTGAGCGAAGCCCAGATACCAGAAGCACCAATCATCATTTTAACATGAAAAATGAAGCGTGGCAGAGCAGTCACCCCGATCCGGGAGCCCAGAGGGCCTGGCATTGTGAGGTTGACGCCGAAAGCAGTACGGACTGTATGTTTACAGCCAGGAGATACTATACTGGAGGAGCTCAGTTGCCCCCAAATCTCCCAAGAACATAATCTGTACCGATAAATGCAGTTGATGCCTGAACTACTTTCTTGCCATGTAATTTTATAAATTGTACATTATTTTTTGTTCTTTTTGTATGCAATGTGAAATATAGTTGATGGGCAAGAGAGCAAGAGACTGGAATGTGACTGGGGATATGTGGATTAGGCCTGATCTATAGATAATTCTGTTTTTATGAATCCAGAGGCAGAGTTTTATTTTTAGGCTGTGCAAATGCAATCCTTCATAGCCACAAGTACTTCATATCTCACTGTGGCATTCTTGCTATTGCTATATAGAGGGTGGCTGGGGATATCTTTTCAGATATGATAATTATTGTTAGTAGGATGGAAAGAAGGCAAGATGGCTAAAGCGAACTGCCAGAACTGAATCACATGACCAAAATCAGGAGCTGGAACTCTGTCCTTGTCCAGCATTACATGACACAATGACATGGACATCCATACTCCAAGTTGCAGTTGATAACATCAAAGCTAGTATATCAAAACTGACATGCCAGCAAAGCATTTTGCCAACTAATTCATGGATGTCGGACTAACTAATTAGTTGACGCTTTCGTCAGATCACGCATCATCCTGATCAGTTGTTGACATTTGGCAGCCCCACAGTACAGTCGGGATATGGTTTGGTTTAAATGTGTGTGCGCGCGCGCCTGTGTTTTGGCTTAGATGTAAGAAATTCAGAGAGTTTCGGGCGTAGTGTGGTCTTTGAGGATCACGGCACAAATTTTGTGCCTGTGGGTGACTTTGGGTTCATTTTACTCTCTCTGTTTTTAAATTGATGTCGTCGTTAACTTTTAACATCAATTTTGACTATTTGTCTCATTCAAAAAATTAGTTCAAATATATAAATTTTTAAGTTGTGATTTAAATAACTCTAATAATAAATCAAATCATAACAACATATATGATATTTATTAATTTTTTTTAAAATAAGACGAAGGGTCAAAGTTGAAATTAAAGTCAATGGCGATGTCAATTTAAAAACAGAGTACGTGGATATGATGCTTGAGAAAATATGACGGTGACCTGGAGAAAGAAAGTCCGATGCTTTATCAAATGACCTGTGATTAGTTTGCTGCTTCAAAGTGGCCCCATTTGGTATGGAGTTTGGACAGTTTTGCGGTCACGAAAAAGCGGTGGTGATTAATATCCTTATCTATAGAAGAGTCAAAAGGGGATTCCAAGATCCTGATAAAGTGGCTATCAAGAATTCTAGCGCCAATCTAAGTTGATTGAGGGTGGCAAGAGATAAAATACTGAAAAGTGCAACACTGAATCTTCAACTCCACATTCAATAATTCAGCTCTACTCCTGTTAAAAATTTTGTTGAGATGGGAAACAGAGGGCGGCTTTTCTGCCTGGCTGCTTGGGGTGCTCGGCACTTGCTCTACGCGGTAAACCGTGTATCATGTGTAAAATATGCACCAAATTGTTGCTTCATAGACAACTGGTCATGCAAAATTTATCAGGTTTTTTCTCCGAAAATGCTAATCTCTGATAAAGATACTATATAATCGGCAGCAACTGCAAAACCTCGCAAATCGAGGCTGTCTGATCTAGACCATCCCAACAATGCAGCTACTAGAAGGATAACCCTGAAGAGAGATGATCACGCAGCATGACTAACTGACTCCTCGGAGGCAAAAGGGCTCGGAAAGGCTATGACCTTAACCAGAAGTGCGGACGAGGAGGCTGCTTTCTTGAGAACAATTGCTAGACAGGGTTGGACAGAAATCTGGAATGTCTACTAGGATGCAAGAGTCTACTGTTTGTTGCCTACATTCCCCTGCAGCTGCATTGTCCCCGACCTAACCAAATTAAGCTTCCCTTTTCTGAGACGGCAGGGAGACCTGCATTTCAGAAATTTCTATAAGAAACATTCTTAATTTTTCCTGAGAAGCAAATGAGATTTTCAGTTCCAGAAATATATGTAAAGTGTCACAAAGATATCGAGAGGGGATAAGGAAGGTAGGCATGCATCCGAGCTGAGACGCGCCAGCCTACACAACTTCACAGCTGAAAGCAACACGTTCCTGTTCCTGACTGGCTTGCTGAAGCTGCGACCACGCGTTAGGCAAGGAGTGAGTTGCTTTCTGGAAAGCTAGGTGCCTCGTCACGCTCCACTTCTTCACGCTGACACGGCCGTGAACTTTAGACCGGCACATTTCGTTAGCCATCGCAGCGTGTCGTCTAGTTTGGCATCGTGGCTCGTAAACCATGAAATCTTTGTGTGGTGATGCGGCTGATGTTTGTGCAAGCGGATGGGGATTTGGCTTCGGCGTGTGATCGATCATGTAAAGGCCGTTGGTTCAAAACATTTATTAGCTGGAAAGTTTCTGCATCGCCCAGTAAAGCTACTACTGGCATGGCACACTTTCAAGTGTACGCAAATATAATAACACATTAACACGTGGTTATCAGATCTTCCGCTCCTGATTCTACGAGTAATACCCTTGCACAGGAAAATCACTGCTAATTAATCTGAATTATTTTGCAAGGGTCAGGATGAGATTACACGTAGAGTAGAAAGGGACCTTTCCGTGGCAAGAGAACAGAAACGATCAGTACATGTGGACCGGGCTATTCCGTGGGCAAAATATTGTGCCGTCAATCAAGTGGGCTTGATTTCGAGCAGGTGAACACTAGTGGGCCGAGTATGATAAGGTTGGGTGTTAATGGGCTTCACGGCATAGACGGATAGACCAGCCCAAGGCCGCATCGCTACAACGTATATATGGGCTAGGTTTTAGCCCATTTGTTCAGGCTTCTCCTGCCCCGCCACCGCCGCCCCTCCTCTCTCTCTCTCTCTCTCTCGCGTCGTCGCCCGCTCGCCGCAACCCGCGCCAGTCATCGCCATGGGCCGCATGTACGGACCAGGAAAGGGCTGTTGTGATCTTTTCTCTGGGTCTAGGAGCGTAGATCCGAGAGTTTCGTGTCGGTAATAGATCTGTGGTTCGGAGGTGGTCAATACCTTCGGATCCGGTCGTCGGAGTTGAGGAAGACGTTCCGGCCATCTGCCCTTTGTCGGTGCGGTCTTCTGCGCTTGGGCAGCGTCGGTCGGTGGAGAGGGCAGTGGCGTTCGAGTCACAGCGACGTCGTTGATCTCTGGGTGACGGCGGTCGTCGTGGCGGTGACGGTGGTGGAGCTTCCCGTCGGCACAGCGCCCCCTCACAGATCGGGTTTAGGGATGTTAGTGGGGTGCGACGGTACGTACGAACTTAGGTCATGAGTTTCAGCCGGCCCCCACCTCTATTTATTGTGGCACTGGCGACAGGGGCCCACCAGCCATAATGGGCAGGGCGCCTCCGATCAGGACACGATTAGGTCAAAGGCCCATTAAGGCCGTTGGGACAAAATGGGTGGAGATCAATTTCTAACATTCTCCCCCTTGATCTCACTTTATACTTTTATCTTTATTACTTTTTAACTTCACTCATTCCATTACAGATTAATGCATAAAACTGTCTCATCGTCACGATCAATCGCCGATAGACTTAACAGCTACAATACATTTTTCTGTTCTGAAATAGTTACTATATATTTTAGGCCATCTTTTAGTTCAGGAATCACAGGCTTTCCCTTAAACTCGTGCCGACAACATGTTCAATAAATACTTTAGGTGGTAAGCCTTTAGTAAGCGGATCCGCTTGCATCTTTGCGGTGCTTGTATGCTCAAGACTTATGATTTGATCCCGAACTTTGTCTTTCACAACATAGTACTTTATGTCAATGTGTTTGGCAGCACCACTTGACTTATTGTTGTGTGCATATGTTACCGCGGGTTCGTTATCGCAGTACAATTTAAGTGGTCCATAGATGTCGTCAACCACTTTTAAACTAGGTATGAACTTTTTAAGCCAGCTCACCTGCCCCGTAGCCTCATAACATGCAACAAACTCGGCATACATTGTGAACGATGTAGTGACGGTTTGCTTTGAGCTTTTCCACGAAATAGCTCCTCCAGCGAGAGTAAACACATATCCGGATGTAGACTTTCTATCATCTCCCGCATAATCAGAATCCGTATACCCCACTATATGGAGTGAATCTGATTTTCTGTATGTCATCATGAGGCTTTTTGTTCCTTGTAAATAACGCAAGACTTTTTTTATCAATTTCTAATGCTCTATTTTAGGATTGATCTGGAATCTGCCAAGTAACCCGGTAACAAATGCTAAGTCAGAGCGTGTACACACTTGAGCATACTGTAAGCTTCTGATAGCTGAAGCATATGGAACCGCTTTCATTTGTTCGATCTCATATTGGTTCCTGGGGCATTGAAAATTCCCATATCTGTCGCCCTTGACTATAGGTGCAGGTGATGGACTACATTTATGCATACCATATTTTTTTAAGACTTTCTCTATGTATGCTTTTTGTGACAGTCGCAATACTCTTTTCTTTCTATCTCGGTGAATTTTGATTTCTAGAACGAATGAAGCTTCACCAAGATCTTTCATATCAAAGTTTGAGGACAAAATCTTCTTTGTCTTCAGTAGCAGACTGACGTCACTACTAGCTAGTAGGATATCATCCACATACAGGATTAGGAAAATAAACTTCCCATCTTTAAACTTTGAATAAACACAGTTGTCCTCTATATTTTTTTAAACCCAAATTTCTTTATTGTGCTATCAAACTTCAAGTACCATTGTCTTGAAGCTTGTTTTAACCCATAAATTGATTTCTTTAGACGGCATCCCATTATTTCATTTTCTTCCATGACAAAACCTTTCGGTTGTGCCATGTAAACATTTTCCTCCAAATCCCCATTGAGAAATGCTGTCTTTACATCCATTTGATTTAACTCTAAATCATTATGAGCCACTAGTGCCATTATGATTATGAAGGAATCTTTACATGAGACCGGAAAAAAGGTCTCATTATAATCAATCCCTTCTCTTTGAGTAAAGCCTTTTGCCACGAGTTGTGCTTTATATCTTTTTACATTTTCTTAGGAGTCGAGTTTTGTCTTATAGACCCATTTACAGCTTACTGTTTTGGCTCCTTTAGAAATTACTTCTAAGTCTCAGACTTTGTTAGCCTTCATAGATTTCATTTCTTCTTTCATCGTCTTAAGCCATTTTGAGGAGTTTTCACTTCTCATGGCTTCTTCAAATGAGCTGGGATCATCCTCCATTTGAAATTCTTCTGTCTGATAAACTTTATAGTCATCAGGAATAGCTGATCTTCTAACTCTTTGAGACCTCCTCGGAGCCTCTTCATTCTGTACACTTTCTGTTTGAGGCTGTTCTTGCTCCCCCTCATCTGTGGCAATGGGTTCTATTGGATCCTGAGGAACAGGTTCCTCATTCTCATTCATCGTTGCCACAGGAGGAACAATAACAGGTGCTTGCACCACAGTATCTTGCACTGTCGGTGCAGCGACAGCAGGTAGTGTAAAGAATGGCTCCTAAATCATCAGAGGGGGCGCATACGCCCGCTTCTCTTCAAGGTCAATCTCTCGAGCTACCATGCTCCTCCTCATCATCTCATCCTCTAAGAAGACAGCGTGTCTTGTTTCTACAAACTTTGTATGTCTGTCTGGACAATAGAAATGATAACCTTTTGACTTTTCTGGGTAACTAATAAAATGACAACTTACTGTTTTGGGATCAAGCTTCCCAATGTTTGGGTTAAATACTTTAGCTTCAACTGGGCTCCCCCACACTCGTAAGTGGTTTAACGAGGGAACTCTACCTGTCCACACAACTCATACAGTGTTTTCGGCACCGATTTACTGGGTACTTTGTTGAGAATATGAATGGCGGTTTTTAACGCCTCCATCCACAAGCTCAATGGCAATGTGGAATAGCTCATCATACTTCGCACCATATCCATCAAGGTACGGTTGCGTCTTTCAGCTACTCCATTTTGCTGAGGTTCGCCCGGTGTAGAATACTGGACCACTATTCCATTTTCCTGTAGAAACCTTGCAAAAGGTCCAGAAACTTGTACATACGGGGTATGTCGACCGTAGTACTCCCCCCACGATCAGATCGGACTATCTTTATCTTTAAATCGTGTTGTTTTTCAACTTCAGCCTTAAATATCTTAAATTTATCCAAGGCTTCATTTCTTTCTTTGATTGTATAAATATATCCATATCGGGAGTAATCATCCGTAAATGTTATGAACGAGTCATAACCATCTATACTCTTCACAGAAAAGGGACCACAAATATCCGTGTGAATAATTTGTAGAACTCCTGTGCTTTTTTTTGCGTCTTTCTTTATTTTCTTTACATATTTTACTTTAATGTAATCTCGACATTGTTCTAAGTCTGAGAACTCTAGTGGAGGAAAAATATCATTCTTAACTAGTCTTTCTATTCTCCCTCTCGAAATATGGCTTAAACGACAGTGCTATAATTTCGACGACTCATCTAGAGTTCTTTTTCGTTTTCTATTTTCATTCATGGACGAGGATTCGTTTATCTCGCACTTAACGTTATCATTATCGCATACGACATTCACATCATCACATAGTGATAGCAAATAAAGCTCATTTTGTAAGATGGCAAGACCAACACATTCTTTATTAAGCATTATTTCACACTTGCCATTCCCAAAATGAAAATCATAGCCATCATTATCCAAACATGAAACACTAATCAAATTCCTCTGTAGAGAGGGTACATAGAGAACATCTCTAAGTATAAGAATAAAGCCATTAGCTAGCTCTAATGAAAGATCGCCAACGGCTTCAACTTCAGCTTAGACTCTTTTTGCAACTTTAATGCATCTTTCTCTTCTTTGCGTAGTCCTCGTCAAACGGAATCCCTACAATGAATTAACAACATGAATAGTTCCTCCAGAGTCAATCCACCAAGTGGATTTCGAATATTACACATATAGGGATTCATTTATAAAGGTAATAATGTTCTCACCTTTCTTTGCCATGATCATCTTTAAATAGGAGGGACAATCCTTCTTGTAGTGTCCCGTCTTCTTGCAGTGAAGGCACTGATCTTTGTCCACTGCAAATTTGTTCTGTTGAGGCTGATGGACGGGGGCTTTTCCCTTGTTCTTTGAGGAGAAGCTGTTGAAGTTCTTTCTTTTGTTATCCTTCATATAGTTGATTGAACCACCATGTGAAGCTTTAATTCTGTCCTCCTCTTGCACACACATTGCTATGCAATTTTCCAAGTCTCAAGACTCGGGTTACATGTTGTAGTTGACAACAAAGGTGTCAAACTCTTTTGGCAAGGAAGCAAAAATCAGATGGATAAGGAGTGCATCCTTGAGACCCAGATCCATTGGTTTGATCTTCGATGTCATGTTGCTCATTCTCAGTATGTGCTCTCTAATGCCACCGTTACCATCAGAGTACCTTTCTGTCACAAATTGTTTAATAACTTGTGTGGCATATGTCTTTGAAGAGCTAGTAAACTGACTCTTTATTCTTTCAAGGTACTCTGTGACGGTGTCACACTCCGCGATTGAACCCACAATTGCAGGCTCAATCGTGTTTTTTATCACAGCCATACACTTCTTGTTGGCTGTGGTCCATTTCCTATGCTCAAAGTCATAGGACATCTTTAAGAGAGCATAGTCCCTCTGTCTAGTCTACCAAGTAGCCTCAGCCTTATTTTCTTTTCTCACTGGCTCCTCAGGCTCAGTGGGAGATGCTGTGGTGACCATCCAGTCCACCTCAGCCAAGATAAACGCTAGGTCTAACTTTTTCTTCCACTCTTCATAGTTGTCACCTTTGAGAGTGGGTATCTCTTTGATACAACTCATTAAGTTGTATCCGCCTGTAAATAAATCAAATAAAGTGAGAACATAATAACAGTAAAATTATATGTCTTATTTTCAACGTTGGTAAAAAATATGACACACAATTTCATATTATACATTAAATCTATGTCACCGTTGGGCAGAAATAGAAATAATGCTTAAAATGTCAATTACAAAAATTATAATACTGTTATTATCAACGTTAGTCAGAAAATAACAATATCATAATTATCTGAAATTTATTACTATTTTTCCAAAATTAAATTCTCCCGTTGGTTCGAATTTAATAATGAAAATAATTTCTTTAAGTACGCAGTGGAAAACAAAATCTTTAATTTTCAGAAGCATTTACTTTATTTTTCTGTTCTGTCAAAATTATCCCGTTGGTTCAAATTTTAACAGATTTAATTAGGTAAAAAATTACCTAATTAATCAATTAAAAATGCCTCTGAAAAAGAAATGAAAAAACTTTTCTTTTGGACCGAAATTGAAATTCAGCCTGACCCATTGACCTGTTGCAATTCGGACAAGCCAACCTGCGCTTGGGCCGAAAATTCGCACTCCCTCATGGGCCAAAACTGGCCCATTTATCCATCGCGCGATCTGGACCGTTGGATCTAGATCTGACGGAGGCGCTCTTTTTTCGGAGGTATAAAAGAGTTGGAGGTGCTTCCAACCCTAACCCTAATCATTTTTCTCCTTCCAGTTCTTTTTACGCTAGTTCTGGCGGCTGGCAGCGGCGGCCCGCGCACCGCGCCGCTGCTCCGCGCGGTTCAG
>BCLF01000001.1:2760488-2772848 GCA_001602275.1 Zoysia japonica | reverse complement strand
GGCCGCACCGCTCGCGCCGGGGCCCGCGCTCCTATCTGGTAGCCGCCCGCGCGCGCGGCGCTGGCAGCGCCAGTTCTTTTCCTCTTTCTTTTTTTTTTATCTGTTTTTTTATCTTTTGCGGCTACTGTTTTTCTTTTCTTTTACTTTCTTTTTTCGCGGTTCTTTCGCGGAGCTCGAAGGCTACCGCGACAGTGTAGCCGACGGCTACTATTTTTTTTCGGATCTTTGCTCGCGGGTAGCGTTCCGACGAGTTTTTTCACACTCGTCGAGATCCACTCCTAGATCTGATACCAATGTTGTGATCTTTTCTCTGGGTGTAGGAGTGTAGATCTGAGAGTTTCGTGTCGGTAATAGATCTGTGGTTCGGAGGTAGTCAATACCTTCGGATCCAGTCGTCAGAGTTGAGGAAGACGTTCGGTGGTGGAGCTTCCCGTCGGCACCGCGCCCTCTCACAGATTAGGTTTAGGGATGTTGGTGGGATGCGGCGGTACGGACGAAGTTAGGTCATGAGTTTCGGCCGGTCTCCACCTCTATTTATTGTGCCGTTGGCGACAGGGGCCCACCAACCATAATGGGCTGGGCGCCCCGTTAAAGCGCGATTAGGTTAAAAGGCCAATTAATAAGTGGATATCAATTTTTAACGAGGGCATGTCTGCCTTGGTGCTGCCCTACAGCCGGGCGGCCCCCGCCTGGGTCAAGACGACCGCGCCGGAGGTGGAGGAGCTGATCGTGCGCGCCGCCAAGAGGGGCATGATGCCGTCGCGGATCGGCGCGTGGCTTCGCGACGTGCACGGCGTCCCGATCGTCCGCGGCGTCACCGGCGGGAAAGTCCTGCGCCTGCTCAGGGCGCGCGGGCTCGCGCCGGAGATGCCCGAGGACCTCTACTTCCTCGTCAAGAAGGCCGTCGCGATCAGGAAGCACCTGGACAGGAACAGGACCGACGTGGACGCTAAGTTCCGGCTCATCCTCGTCGAGAGCAGGGTCCACCGCCTCGCGCGCTCCTACCGACGCGCCAAGAAGATCCCCGCGTCCTGGAGGTTCGAGTCCACCACCGCGAGCGCTCTGGCGGTGTAAATTGATGGGTTCGTTTGACCTCGGTTCCTGTGAATTAATGTAAGGCGTTATCATGCACCTAGAGGGAAGTATGTTGAAATTCTGTGCGACTGGATCAAGTTTTAGCCTTAAGTTATATTTCAAAACGGTTGGAGTTTAGTTTAACCTTGAGTAAGGTCCCTTTTGGAACCACCGTGGTTTCTTAAAAACTGGTTTATAAACATAGTTTCTATAAACTGAGTTATGTGAAAAAATTAGGTGATGGTGTTTAGAAGCTAGTTTATAGAAACTGGTTTCTAGTATTTTTTTTTTCATCTAATGACATCTTTGTCCATCTTATTATTTTAAATTTCTAAGTTTGTTGACGGGTAGTACGACTTTTAGTTAAAGAAACCAGAAGAATCTAGGATGGATGAGATTCTTGATTTCTAAGAAACTGAGAAATTAGTTTCTATAAACTGAGACAAAAACTATCCTGTTTGGAGGACTTTCAGTTTCTAAAAACCAGTTTCTTAGAAACTAGTTGATTCAAACAGGGCCTAAGTTGGGATGCTCTATATGGATGTGTGCTCATTGAAAGTTCAGAATGAAGCGACATACTTTGTGGTATTCTGTTCCCGTTTGATTCCTTTTATGTAATATGCAATTGATAGAGGGTTATCAATAGTTTGTTATCTGTTCAACACTGTTTGGAAGATACTGGTGCATGACAAATGATGCTAATTTAGAAGCCTTCAAAAATATGTCAAAACCGAGGATGTTGGTTTCCTTTTTCTAAACTGTCAATGATCTGCACAACGTATCCAGTGTCTACTTTAGTCATCTAATTGAAATGTCTTCAGAGTTATATAAGGGTTGAGGAGTTCCTATAGGATTTAATCCCAGTTTGAACTATTTCTTTAATATATACTTGGATCCAGATGCCCCTAACTGTCATCATTAGTATGGTCACCTCAATGATCTGAAAGTAGGTAAGGTTTTTATTTTTCTTCTGTTACCCGCAAATTATACAAGCCTGGTTTTCTTTTTGGTGTATAACTCTCATGTGGTGAGAGAGGGATTCAACTAAAGAGGTGATAATGTAATGTTGGTATCGGTTCCATTTGTGCATGGTGGTCAAATCTTTTGGATTAATAGCTGAACAACTTAATTTCAAGTGTTGGTGTACCCCTGTCAGGCGCTAGCAATGTGGATTGAGCATTCAATTTTTTTTTTCTTTTGCACTGTAGAGCTAATGCTATTTAGTGATTGTTCTTGGCATTTCTTTGATTTGGGTTTCAGGCTGTCATGTTTTCACTTGGTTAGTTCTGGGTGTCAAGTTTTTCTGTTACTGGTATAAAGTATGTTGAGACAAGGTGTACACCTTTTATTTTTAAGGTCAAACACTCTTGATGGGCAAAATTTCATTCATATGCAAGAGATAGCTGTACGTTTGATTCATCTTTTTTCTATTAGGAACTTTGGGCAAACTGTTTCCTTTGTTAATTTGGCCCCCAATGATTCCTGATCTGGAATCAAGCACAAATCGGAGTTAACTTTGGTTTTGTGATTATATTCCAAATATATGATAATCTGATACCTACTCCCTTTGGTCCAACAGGTATCTGGTGCTTCACATGTTGCAACCAGACATGCCATTAGTTGTTTGTGCATAATAGTAGTGGTTGCATGTAAGTGGTAATGACCAATTAGAAAGGTTAACCTAGCATCCATGATTTACAATGATTGATCAAATAAAGCAACTGCGCTTTATCATGTGGACATCCTGTTGGCTGGTGCTTATGGCGCTGGGTGTTGTCGCATGTACGCCGCTGGTCATAACAATGGTGTATGTTCTCTAATCCAGTTGGATGCTTGATTTGAATGGATTGCAGATATCGTCTGCACTTGCTGTTTAGATTGTTTGTGATTCTTTTGTGTGCAAGGTTTGGTAGGGATTTGTAGTATATACTTTATCATTCCTTAAAGTCTGTATGGTAGGTAAAACGAAAGGGGGTTTTAGGTTACCTGAAAATGTTTGTGCTTGAGGTGCGCCCATGTTATTCTGACTGAGGTTATCATCCATGGTGAATGTTATTCTGGATGATCGATTCAAGTTGAGCAATTGGTCTGAATAATTTGCGCATTTCGTACTGTATATACAGATATGTTAGAGAGCGAGAACAGAGATGCTGTCCAATATAATTTGGGACCACTTGCTCACCATCGTTGTTGGGTTGTTTTAGTCGGCTAAATCTACCTAGATAGAAACTGGCTTTGATAGTTAACTACTCTCTTCGGTTTTAAATTATTGACACCGTTGACTTATAACATCAACTTTGATCATTCATCTTATTTAAAAAATTTGTTCAAATGTGTAAAATTTTGTTATTATTGGATTTATCATTAGTGAAATTTCAATCACGATTAATAATTTTATAAAACAATTTTTTTAATAAAACGAATAATCAAGGTTGATGTTAAAAATCAACGATGTTCATGATTTAAAACCGGAGAGAGTAATGTTTGCACACGTTGGCAACCAGATAAGCAGTTTCTGTTTGTTGGACAGCTCGAGTCCATGGATCCAGATGCCATCTATCACCTCAGTTGTGGTCTCGTGCAGTAGAAAAAAGAACCGAGGCCGTACTCGCTTGTTCTGGTTATTGGTCAAAGCAAGGCAAGAATGCTTTGCCAAGTGCAGGATAAACTAAGACGGTTCCAGTACACTTGCCACGATACTGAATCGGACTCCACGCCACGGGCCGCCCGGTTTCTTTATGGATCGCGCGCGAATAAACAAGAGATCTCCTGACATGTTGCCATGGCGCCGCTCTGATCGGACAGTTCATCGCTGGAGTATTCTATTCCTAGATCTAACCGCTTGCGTGCCTTCAAATCTGCATAAATGTCTGTTCAGATTCAGACGGTTGGGTATCCACTGTGCCAAGCATAGCAGCAGCGTTGTGTTTGTAGTCTCGAGTCAAGTCTCGCCTCGCTGCTCTCGCTCTGCTCGATCAGCTGGTCGTTGCCAGATTTGCCATGGCAAGCCTCGTGCACCATGCGTCCATGTCGCCTCCCGCGACGGCTTGCGAAGACGAGTTCATGCCGCAGGGCTTCACCTGCTTCGGCCGCTCGCTGTCGAGGTCGTCGTCGTCGAACCGGCTGGAGTGCAGGGCGCTCCAGGGCGAAGAGAAGCACACCGCGCAGGAGGCGCGGTCGGCGCGGGCCAAGCTGCGGTGGAAGGCCGTGGCGCACGAGCTCATCGCGAAGGGCGCCGCCGCCAGGCGGAGGAAACAGCAGCAGCAGCTGGCGGCGTTCAGCTACGACTCTAGGAGCTACGCGCTCAACTTCGACCAGGGCGCAGCCGAGTAGCCGATCGAATGCAGGTGGCACGCCGTGACGAGCCGATGGCCGCTCGCGCTGCGACGGGCAGGGGCGAGGCTTGGAGCCGTCACAACGCAGCGAGGAAGAAGAGTTTTCCGTGTAAGATCGACGCCAAAAGTCTGGCGCTTGTAATGGTTTTGCGTCCTTTTACTGGCCTCTCCGACGGATGTAAATGCAATCTTCATCTTTGAAAGACAAAATAAGCCCATGCACGGATCCACGCCAAGTTTTTTTTTTACCAGTTTTCAGCATTATTGAAAACCATGTCGGCTACCTATTGAAATCAGTCGGTTTTTATTTTTCTTTAAGTAATAGTGTCATTTCCTTTTGTAAAAAAAATCATGCGACGACACCGAATTGGATCAGTCACCGAAAACAGTAAATATTGAGTAATTTTTTTTTTCGAACCCTCATGTGCGCCCACATGTTCCTCCCTCTCGCTTTCATCCTTGCTCCATCACCTCCACAACTGAGCTGCAAACGTGTGGTCTTGTGCCACAGTGTGTGGTTGTTGGGACAATTATCGTTAATACCCGCATTTCACAGCGCACTTGATCGGAAAAGGCCCGCCGATTTAGGGTTACCATCCTTTAAGGTAGTATTTGGTTGGTTGCACCAAGTTGGATCGTATGGGATGCAGTCGTTCGACTTTTTTACTTGAACAGGTTGGTACAACATTTGGGGCGAATATTTCTGAAATCTAGATCATTCCATCTTGAATGAGTTCATCTAATTCAGTCAATAAAAACACAGAAACATATCAAAATTATGTATCATTCTATTCAGAACGAAGGCCTATCCAGCAACCAAACACTACATAAGTCTCTTTTGTAGTTCCGCCTCCTTGCGTTGCCAGCCCCAACCCCAGCCACTGCGAGGACGTACCGTAGAGGACGGAAGCCACCCTCCTCACCTACACCATTGACAGCTTTTGTCAGGTAATCTGTCTCTAAAAAAAATTATAGAACTGGTTTCAGCTTTTGTTAGGAATTGATCTCCACCCGTTTTGGCCCAACGGCCTTAATGGGCCCTTGACCTAATCGCGCCCTGATCGGGGGCGCCCAGCCCATTATGGCTGGTNATGGCTGGTGGGCCCCTGTCGCCAGCGCCACAATAAATAGAGGTGGGGGGCCGGCCGGAACTCAGGACCTAAGTTCATCCGTACCGCCGCACCCCACCGACATCCCTAAACCCGATCTGTGAGGGAGCGCTGTGCCGACGGGAAGCACCACCGCCACGACGACCGCCGCCACCGAGAGATCGACGACGTCGCCGTGACTTCAACGGCACTGCCCTCTCCACCGACCGACGCTGCCCAAGTGCAGAGGACCGCACCAACAAAGGGCAGATGGCCGGATCGTCTTCGTCGACTCTGGCGACCGGATCCGAAGGTATTGACCACCTCCGAACCACAGATCTATTCCCGACACAGATACTCTCGGATCTACACTCCTAGACCCAGAGAAAAGATAACAACAATAGTGTCATTTCCTTTTGTAAAAAAAATCATGCGACGACACCGAATTGGATCAGTCACCGAAAACAGTAAATATTGAGTAATTTTTTTTTTCGAACCCTCATGTGCGCCCACATGTTCCTCCCTCTCGCTTTCATCCTTGCTCCATCACCTCCACAACTGAGCTGCAAACGTGTGGTCTTGTGCCACAGTGTGTGGTTGTTGGGACAATTATCGTTAATACCCGCATTTCACAGCGCACTTGATCGGAAAAGGCCCGCCGATTTAGGGTTACCATCCTTTAAGGTAGTATTTGGTTGGTTGCACCAAGTTGGATCGTATGGGATGCAGTCGTTCGACTTTTTTACTTGAACAGGTTGGTACAACATTTGGGGCGAATATTTCTGAAATCTAGATCATTCCATCTTGAATGAGTTCATCTAATTCAGTCAATAAAAACACAGAAACATATCAAAATTATGTATCATTCTATTCAGAACGAAGGCCTATCCAGCAACCAAACACTACATAAGTCTCTTTTGTAGTTCCGCCTCCTTGCGTTGCCAGCCCCAACCCCAGCCACTGCGAGGACGTACCGTAGAGGACGGAAGCCACCCTCCTCACCTACACCATTGACAGCTTTTGTCAGGTAATCTGTCTCTAAAAAAAATTATAGAACTGGTTTCGAAATATAGTAGTATTAGATTTGTTATTATAATGATAACAATTTAAGAAAGAACGGGTATGTCTCATGAAAAATAATATGCGCTCCTAAGTTTGATCGGTTAGAGTGGACAAACAGTGAATTGTAAACCGCTAAACTCGTGACATACTATTGACCGAGAGAATGGAACAGCGCATTGCAAACGTGCGGATTTATACCTTATACTGAGTCAATGCTGTAGATTCTTTTTTAGGTGTCTAGGAGGGTAGATCCGAGAGTCTCGTGTCGGGAACATAGTCTGTGGTTCGGAGGTGGTCAATACCTTCTGATCCGGTCGCCGGAGTCGTGGAAGACGATCCAGCCATCTGTTCTTTGTCGATGCGGTCCTTCTGCGCTAGGGCAGCGTCGGTCGGTGGCGAGGGCAATGGCGTAGAAGTCGCGACGACGTCGTCGATCTCCCGGTGACGGCGGTCGTCGTGGCGGTGACGGCGGTGGTGCTTCCCCTCGGTACAGCGCCCTCTCACAGATCGGATTAGGGTTTGTCGGTGGAGTGTGGCGGTACGGACGAACTCGGTGTGCGTTCCGGCCAGCCCCACCTTTATTTATTGTGGCGCTGGCGACAGAGACCCACCAGCCATAATGGGCTGGACGCCCCCAATCAGGGCGCGATTAGGTCAAAGGCCCATTTAGGCCGTTGGGCCAAAACGGGTGGAGATGAATTTCTAACATTCTCCCCCTTGATCTCACATTATACTTTTATTTTTAATACTTTTTAACTTTACTCATTCCATTACAAATTAATGCATAGAAATGTCTAATCGTCACGATCAATCGCCGATAGATTTAACAGCTACAATACATTTTTCTGTTCTGAAATAGTTACTATACAATTGGGCCATCTTTTAGTTCAGAAATCACGGGCTTTCCCTTGAACCCATGCCGGTAACATGTTCAATGAACACTTTGGGTGGTAAGCCTTTTGTAAGCGGATCCGTTAACATCTTTGCGGTACTTATATGCTCAAGATTTATGATTTGATCTCGAACTTTATCTTTCACATCATAGTACTTTATGTCAATGTGTTTGGCAGCACCACTTGACTTATTGTTGTGTGCATACGTTACTGCGGGTTTATTATCGCAGTACAACTTAAGTAGTCTATAGATGTCGTCAACCACTTTTAAATTGGGTATAAAATTCTTAAGCCAGTTCACCTGCCCCGTAGCCTCATAACATGCTACAAACTCAACATACATTGTGGACGATGTAGTGACGGTTTGCTTTGAGCTTTTTCACGAAATAGCTCCTCCAGCGAGTGTAAACACATATTCGGATGTTGAATTTCTATCATCTCCCGCATAATCAAAATCTGTGTACCCCACTATATGGAGTGAATCTGATCTTCTGTATGTCATCATGAGGCCTTTTGTTCCTTGCAAATAGCGCAAGATTTTCTTTACCAATTTTCAATGTTCTATTCCAGGATTGCTCTGAAATCTGTCAAGTAACCCGATAACAAATGCTAAGTCAGGGCGTGTACACACTTGAGCATACTGTAAGCTTCCGACAGCTGAAGCATATAGAACCGTTTTCATTTGATTGATCTCATACTGGTTCCTGGAGCATTGAAAATCTCCATATCTGTCGCCCTTGACTATTGGTGCAGGTGATGGACTACATTTATGCATACCATATTTTTAAGACTTTTTCTATGTATGCCTTTTGTGGCAGTCCCAATACCTCTTTCTTTCTATCTCGATGAATTTCGATTCCCAGAACGAACGAAGCTTCACCAAGATCTTTCATTTCAAAGTTTGCGGATAAAATCTTCTTTGTCTCCGGTAGTAGACTGACGTCACTACTAGCCAGTAGGATATCATCCACATACAGGATTAGGAAGATAAATTTCTCATCTTTAAACTTTGAATAAACACAGTTGTTCTCTATATTTTCTTTAAAACCAAATTTTTATTGTACTGTTAAACTTCAAGTACTACTGTCTTGAAGCTTGCTTTAAGTCATAAATTGATTTCTTTAGACGGCATCCCAGTTTTTTATTTCCTTCCACGACAAAACCTTTCGGTTGTGCCATGTAAACATTTTCTTCCAAATCTCCATTGAATAATGATGTCTTTACATCCATCTGATGTAACTCTAAATCATAATGAGCCACTAGTGACATTATGATTTTGAAGAAATCTTTACATGAGACTGGAGAAAAAGTCTCATTGTAATCAATCCCTTGTCTTTGCGTAAAGCCTTTTGCCACGAGTCGTGCTTTACATCTTTCTACATTCCCTTGAGAGTCGAGTTTTGTCTCGTAGACCCATTTACAGCCTACTGTTTTGACTCTTTTAGTAATTACTTTTAGGTCCCAGACTTTATTAGCATTCATGGACTTCATTTCTTCTTCCATGGTATTAAACCATTTTGAAGAGTTTTCGCTTCTCATGGCTTCTTCAAATAAGGTGGGATCATACTCCATTTGAAATTTCTCTATTTGATAAATCTAATAATCATCAGAAATAGCTGATCTTCTTACTTTTTGAGACCTTCTTGGGGCCTCTTGATTTTGCACATTTTCTGTTGGAGGCTGTTGTTGCTCCCCCTCATCCGTGGCAACGGGTTCTATGAGATCCTGAGGAATAGGTTCCTCATTCTCATTTATTATTGCCACAGAAGAAACAATAACAGGTGCTGGCACCACAGTGTCCTGCACTGGCGGTGCAGCGACAGCTGGTAGTGAGAAGAATGGCTCTTGAATCATCGGAGTAGGCGCGTACGCCCGCTTCTCTTCAAGATCAATCTCTCGAGCTACCGTGCTCCCCCTCATCATCTCATCCTCTAAAAAGACAGCGTGTCTCGTTTCTACAAACTTTGTATATCTGTCTGGGCAGTAGAAACGATAACCTTTTGACTTTTCAGGATATCCAATAAAATAACAACTTATTGTTTGAGATCTAGTTTTCCAATATTTGGGTTAAATACTTTGGCCTCAGCTGAGCTCCCCCACACACGTAAGTGGTTTAATGAGGGAACTCTTCCTGTCCATAATTCGTAAGGTGTTTTGGGCATCGACTTACTTAGTACTCTGTTGAGAATATGGATGGCGGTTTTTAACGCCTCCATCCACAAACTCAATGGCAGTGTGGAATAGCTCATCATGCTTCGCACCATATCCATCAGGGTATGGTTGCGTCTTTCAGCTACTCTATTTTGCTGAGGTTCGCCCGGTGTAGAATATTGAGCTACTATTCCATTTTCTTGTAGAAACATTGTAAAAGGTCCAGGAACTTGTCCATACGGGGTATGCCGACCGTAGTACTCCACCCACGTTCGGATCGAACTATCTTTATCTTTAAATCATGTTGGTTTTCAACTTCAGCTTTAAATATCTTAAATTTATCCAAAGCTTCATTTCTTTCTTTGATTGGATAAATATATCCATATCGGAGTAATCATCCGTGAATGTTATGAACGAGTCATAACCATCTATACTTTTCACAGAAAAAAGACCGCAAATATCTGTGTGAATAATTTGTAGAACACCTGTGCTTTTTTTTTGCATCTTTCTTAATTTTATTTGCATATTTTCCTTTAAAGCATTCTCTGCATTGTTCTAAGTCTGAGAACTCTACTGGAGGAAGAATATCATTCTTAACTAGTCTTTCTATTCTCCCCCTCGAAATATGGCTTAAACAACAGTGCCATAATTTCGACGACGTATCTAGAGTTCTTTTTCGTTTTCTGTTTACATTGGTAGACGAGGATTCGTTTACTTTCTCGCACGCAACGTTCCCATTATCACATACGACATTCACATCATCACGTAGTGATAACAAATAAAACTCATTTTGTAAGATGGCAAGACCAACACATTCTTTATTAAACATTATTTCACACTTGCCATTTTCAAAATGACAATCATAACCATCATTATCTAAAAAGGAAACACTAATCAAATTCCTCTGTAGAGAGGGTACATAGAGAACATCTCTAAGTATAAGAATAAAGCCATCGGCTAGCTCTAATAAAAGATCGCCAACGGCTTCAACTTCAGCTTGAACTCCATTTACAACTTTAATGCATCCTTCTCTTCTTTGCGTAGTCCTCGTCCAACGGAATTCTTGCAATGAATTAGCAACATGAACAGTTGCTCCAGAGTCAATCCACCAAGTGAATTTTGAATATTGCACATATAGGGATTCGTTTATAAAGGTAATAATATTCTCACCTTTCTTTACCATGATTATCTTTAAGTAATCAGGACAGTTTTTCTTGTAATGTCCTCTCTTCTTGCAGTGAAGACACTGATCCTTGTCTACTGCAAAATTTTTATGTTGAGGCTGATGGACAGGGGCTTTTCCCTTGTTCTTTGAGGAGTGGCTGTTGAAATTCTTTCTTTTGTTGTCCTTCACATAGTTGATAGAACCACCATGTGAAGCTTTAATTCTGTCCTCCTCTTGCACATACATAGCTATGCACTTTTCTAAGTCCCATGTCTCGGGTTGTATGTTGTAGTTGACAACAAAAGTGTCAAACTCTTTTGACAAAGGAGCAAAAATCAGATGGATAAGGAGCTCATCCTTGAGACACAAACCCATTGGTTTGAACTTGAATGCCATATTGCTCATCCTCAGTATGTGCTCTCTAATGGCACCGTTACCACCAGAGTACCTTTCTGTCACAAGTTGCTTAATTACTTGTGTAGCATATGTCTTTGAAGAGCCAATAAACTGACTCTTTATTCTTTCAAGGTAATCTGTGACGGTGTCACACTCTGAGATTGAGCCCACAATTACAGGCTCAATCGTGTTCTTTATCACAGCCATACACTTCTTGTTTGCTGTGGTCCATTTTTTATACTTAAGGTCATATAACATCTTTAATGGAGCATAGTCCCACTGTCTAGTCTGCCAAGCAGTTTCAGCCTTATTTTCTTTTCTCACTGGCTCATCAGGCTCAGTGGGACATGCTGTGGTGAGGACCCAGTCCACCTCAGCCAAGATAAACGCTAGATCTATCTTTTTCTTCCACTCTTTATAGTTATCACCTTTGAGAGTGAAAATCTCTTTGATACAACTCATCAAGTTGTATTCGCCTTCGAAAAAATAAATCAAGTATAGTGAGAACATAATAACAATAAAATTATATGCCTTATTTTCGTCATTGGTAAAAAATATGGCACACAATTTATTATTATACATTAAATCTATGTCACCGTTGGGCAGAAATAAAAATAATGCATAAAATGTCAATTACAGAAAATTATAATACAGTTATTATCAACGTTGGTCAGAAAATAACAATATCATAATTATTTGAAATTTATTACTAATTTTTCAAAATTAAATTCTCCCGTTGGTTCGAATTTAATAATGAAAAATAATTTTCTTTAAGTACGTAGCGGAAAATAAAATTTCTTTAATTTTCAGAAGCATTTACTTTATTTTTCTATTCTGTAAAAATTATCTCGTTGGTTCAAATTTTGACAGATTTTAATTAGGTAAAAAATTACCCAATTAATCAATTAAAAATGCCTCTGAAAATTATAAAAAAGGAAAATTCTTAAAAATTGGGCCCTTTTAGTCATTTGGCCCACTGGAAAAATTGAGTCGCGCGCTTGAGCGCGCGCGGCCCAGTTGGCCGCTGTTGGGCCGCGCTTTCTTTTTTTTTCTCTCTCTCGGCCCATCTCTCTCTTAGCCCATTGTGCTTATATAAAAAAAGGGAGCACCAGCCCATTGCGCCAGCACCCTAACCCTAATCTTTACCCCACCGCGCCGCACGCGTCGGGAGGCGGCGGCCGAGCAGGCGCGCCGCC
>BCLF01000001.1:2733492-2759912 GCA_001602275.1 Zoysia japonica | reverse complement strand
GCCTCGGCCGTCGCGTCCGTTTGTCCGCGCGCCGTGCAGCCGTCGGCCGCGAGTCGTGTGGTTTCTCCCCCTTTTTCCACAGATCTTTCGCGGAGTCCGAGAGGCTCCGCCACAGTGAAGGCCGACCGGCGTACGTCGTCAGTTACATGTTTTCGTTTTTCATTTTTCTGTGATGTGATCACGGGTAGGGTTTCGACGAGCTCTTTCCATGACTCGTCGGGATCCACCCCTAGAGCTGGCTCCGATACTAATGTAGATTCTTTTTCCGGTGTCTAGCAGTGTAGATCCGAGAGTCTCGTGTCGAAAACATAGTCTGTGGTTCGGAGATGGTCAATGCCTTCGAATCCGGTCGCCGGAGTCGTAGAAGACGATCCGGCTATCTGCCCTTTGTCAATGCTGTCTTTCTGCGCTAGGGCAGCGTCGGTCAGTGGCAAGAGCCGTGGCGTAGAAGTCGCGGCGACGTCGTCGATGTTCCGGTGACTACGGTCGTCGTGGCGGTGATGGCGGTGGTGCTTCCCGTCGGCACAGCGCCCTCTCACAGATCGGATTAGGGTTTGTCGGTGGGTGTGACGGTACGAACGAACTCGGTGTGCGTTCCGGCCGGCTCCAAGTCTATTTATTGTGGCGCTGACGACAGAGACTACCAGCCATAATGGACTAGGCGCCCTCGATCAAAATGTGATTAGATCAAAGAATTGTTTAGACCGTTGAGTCAAAACGGGTGGAGATCAATTTTAAAAAATGCATCCTCTGATTTTATCACAATCACCGCGGGAGCACGGCACCTCGCGACGGCAGCTCAACCTGCACCAGATACTCGTACAATCGTGTACCAGACTCAGCTACGCGTACTAGTACGCGCCGCCGCACCAGACAAAAGCCGCAGCCCGGGCACACGAGAAAACGTGCAAAACCGCCGGTCTGCATGCCTGCCCGCGCAGCGGCGGACGCGACGACCGGCACCACCTACACAGCCTCCTGCCGTCGTGGTCTTCCTGTGACTGTGTGGCCGTGTCCCCCTGTCGCAGGGCACCCTCACAAAAGCTTCCCCACGCACGCGCGCGCTCCCTTCCGCCCGCACTCAACGCAGTCGCAGCCAAAACCCCGCGCAAACGACGCCGCAACCCACGACACAGCCCGACCGACGCCGACGGAACCCAAAGCAGAGCGAAGCAAAGCTTCCGACCGGCGCGAGGAGACTACGGTATGGTGTTCAGCGCGGCGTTGCTGGCGGCGGCGACGCGCGCCCCGGCAGAGCTCTGCCGGCGCCCGCCGCGGGCGGGTCAGCGGCGGCTACGCGCCGACGAGGTACTGCGTGCTCTGTTCCTGCCGCCCGCGCGGGAGCTTGGGCGCTTCACCGACTTCCTAGTCGCCTTATTCTGCCTGCCCCTGCCGGAATCCTACGTGCCCGGGTCCGGCCGCGGCGGCGTGTGGGCGCTGCCGGCGTCGAGCGCCGCGCTGTACAGATACCGCATGTCGCTCCCGCTCTCCTCGTCACAGGCCTCGTCGTCATCCATGGTGTCCTCATCGGAAGATGGGGATTTCTTTTATTCCCGGGACTAGGACAAACTGTACATGTTGCAGATATTTATTATTAGTATTCATGTTTATCATAGGGTTTAGCACTGTGAATTTTTTCCATAAGAATCGTTTAGGTATGGTTTTGTTCGTTAAGTTCTTTGGAACTGTATGGACAGCCACTGTTTTGAAAAAGGATCCACAGTTTTAATTCTTTGGAATCCAAATGTCGTCTTCTGCTCTTACCTATCACTATAAGCAGGCCAGCTGAGATGATTCATGATCTTGCGACAAATCTCCCAGCGGAGATTTTTTTTATGGAAATGAATGCAGCAAAGGCCTAATTCTTCGTGGGCTTGCTTTTTTTTTTAGAAACATTCATGGGCTTTTATTACAACGCCAGCCTATGAACTCATCTTGGCCCACGCGTTCACCTGCCGTGTCCGGCGCGTAGCCGCGAGGCCTGCGACGCGGCAGGCGAACTCGAACGGTCGAACTCGCCACGGCCTCATCACTGCCGTCCTCTCCCACCCGCCGGCCTAATCCAACGGCCAACTCACTAGTCCGCTCTAGTCCTGAGACTTGGGCCGGGTCAAAACCGTGCGGCCCAAGGCACGAACTGTTGGCCCGTATAGTTTGTATCTGGTTGAAGGACCACATGTTTGAGCGTTTGGCTATCACTTTGCCATGCATTTGTCTAGCTCTACTTGCGCAGATCATTTTCCGGTGCAGATGCTGTCGATTGTAAGCACCGGACAGAAACTGGAAATCGGATAACAATAAACTGGGCCAAGTTGGAGCATGTACTCCTGGCGCACTATCAAAGAACTCCGGACCTGCCCATTTCATTCAAGGGATGCACATTTCTACCTGATGAATCTGACCATTCCTGGCAAACAGGGGTTCAAAAAGGTTGCGAAATGGCGTGTGCTGTCATGCAGACCCCAAAGCAAATCACACTATTTCCTCGATGGAATCTTGGGCAACCTAGCTCCGAGAACAATCTGGTGTTCCGGCCACTTCCGTCCGGGCAAGATTTGAGGGGAGGCACCCTGTGCAGCTTTGCTCAAAAACGAAAAGGAGACGCCACGCTGCCCCCTCTCTCGCTGGCATCGTTGTAGTACATATGAAGAATCGTCGTGCATCATGCGTAGTACATGCCGCCACACGTTATCCGCGAATGTCCCCACCCCTCTGCAGTGATTTTTTGACAATTTAAGACTTGTTTCGTTGGACTTCGACAATTTGATATATTAACTCACTCTTATACATTTAGATGGTCTTATATATCATTCACACGTATGTGTCAAATTATCGAAACTCATCGAGAAAAAAAAAATCATATGCATCGCCATATATGCTGGGCATGGCATGTTCTTGCCATGCATGATTGGTCTAGCCTCTAGCTCCACCCCCGGTCTCCGGCCTCCTCGAAAGCAGCGTGCCAGCGCCATCATTCTGTTCCTGAAAGACGTTTCATCACGACGACATGCAGAAACCGGGCGCCCAGAAAGTCTGTGCAGGCTGCGCGGCAAAGGTCTGTAAGTGGAATGGAATGGATCGACAGCGAACGCGGTGAATTCTGTGAAGAGAAGCCTACGCGGCCTAGCTATGGAGATTGGAGACAGCTGCTCAATCGAGACTCCGCGTGGTCACCGCATCGTGTCACCTGCGCACCAACGGCCACTATGTGCTAGCACAAGGCCAGGAACTTAGTTAGGCTAACTTTTATCTCTTGTACATGTATAAAAACACCTGATTGATCAATGGAACAGTGCGTTGTGTGCTTTCAATCCTCGTATACTCTCACTTTCTCCTTCTACATGATATCAAAGACCGCACGATCCTCCCAGCGCAATCCTTTCGCGGCCTCATTCTCTTCCGCTGCCATGGAGACAAACCCAGTGTTCTCTCCGTTCGTCACTGACGATGATCTCTCTTCTACCGCTGAGTCTGATTCGAAGCACCTTTTGCCACTGACCAACATGCTGCAGACCGTGAACATCGAAGCCCATGTTCCCCTCGCCCTTGACCTCTCCGAATCCAATTACTCAGACTGGCTTATATTCTTCGAGTCTGTTCTTGGGAAATTCGGCCTCACTGCCCATGTCTCCGCCCCACCCCACTGCTTAACAGAGATGCCGAGTGGCTTATGGTTGATCAATGCATTCTCAATTGGATATACACCACAGTAACCCGCGATGTCATCATCATAGTCTGTCGTCCCACCCCTGACGCATTCACCATTTGGACCGGCATCAAGAATCTCTTCCTTGACAATCAAATGCAGCGGGCCGTCTTCTTCGAAGCGGAGTTCCAGAACCTGCTTCAAGGTGACATGTCGATCAGAGAGTACACCAACAATCTCAAGACATTGGCCAACAACCTGCGCGACGTCGGGCACCCCGTCTCCGAACCAAGCCAGGTGCTAAACCTTCTCCGTGATCTGAACCCCAAATATCGCCATGCCATCTCTGCTATTGCGTCCAAACAGCACACTTTACTCAGCGCTCGGTCACATCTCCTGCTGGAAGAGCTCGAAGAACACTGGATTTAATCCATGGACGGGGTATGGTACAGGCTTGGCCCATGCCATTCCGTGTCCCTGCAGCCAGCGTGCTAGGCCCACGGCCCGGCACCAATGCCCAGCAGGCTATGTTCGCTGGTGCTCCTGGCTCCCGCGAGACTTCAAACGTCCGCACCGCAACTCTGGAGCAGCCGGCTTTCCTCGCCTCCCTCGGCAATGCTGGCGCCACTGCGTCTCCGTCCAACGATTGGTTCCTCATCATCACACATGGCCAACAACCCCGGTAACCTTCATTCCATCCGTCCCTCCTTCTCTTCGCCGATTACAGTTGGCAATGGTCATCAGTTGCCAGTTACCCATACTGCAGCTGCTACCATCCCAACTTCACGTGCTTCTATATTTCTCCATGACATTCTTTTATGACCCAATCTTATTGAAAATCTGATCTCAGTTCGTCGGTTAACTCGTGATAACAATGTTTCTGTCGAGTTTGACCCTTTCGGTTTTTCAATCAAGGATCTTCGGACCAGGGTGGTGATGCTCCGATGTAATAGCACCGACGAACTCTATCCGCTCCGCCTTCCACACCACCAAGCTCTGCATGCCGTCACCACCTCCATCGAGCTTTGGCACCGACGTCTTGGGACTTGGGCACCCTGGACGCGGCTCTCTTCAGCATTTCTTGCGCAGTTTTGATTTTGATTGTAATAAAGCAGATAAACATGTTTGTCATGCCTGCCAGCTTGGGAAACATGTCCGTCTCCCCTTCAGTTCATCCAATTCACGAAGTTTGTTTCCTTTCCAATTACTGCATTCAGATGTTTGGACCTCCCGTGTCCTTAGTAATTCTGGATTTCAGTATTATTTGGTTATTTTGGATGATTACACACACTATGTTTGGACATTTCCGCTGCGCTTGAAATCTGAAGTTTTTTCGACCCTTACGGCATTTTATTCTTATATGCGCACTTAGTTTAATCTGTCGATCTTAGCTCTTCAGACTGACAACACTGCTACCCGCACCTTCTTCTCCACCCACGGCATATCGTTGCGCCTATCGTGGCTCGACACTTCCCAACAAAATAGAAAGGCCGAACGCATTCTTCGTACCCCCAACGACATCATGCGTACCTTGCTTGTTCAGTCCGGCGCTCCTGCGGCATACTGGGCTGAGGCGCTAAACACTGCGACTTATCTTCTGAATCGCCGGACTTGTCAGGCCACAGGTAATCTTACTCCATATGAACTGCTGCTCTGTGCTCCTCCATCTTACGATCATCTCCGAGTCTTTGGGTGCCTCTGCTTTCCCAATACCTCTGCCACGGCACTCAAAAAATTGTGTCCCCGTTCTGCGGCCTGTGTCTTCCTTGGCTATCCGGCCGATCACAATGGTTACCGATGTCTTAATCTTCAAACCAGGAAGGTGATCACTTCAAGGCACGTCGTGTTTGACGAAAACACGTTCCCGTTCACCGCTACGTTGACTACTCTACCTACAGCTCCGGCCCCTGCATCGTCTGGCATGATCGACGACATCCCGCCGCCAGTGGCGCCATGCTCCCGGCCTGCTCGGCATGTCGGCAGTCCACCTGCGTCACCTACAGCTACTGCTTCGACATCGTCCAGTCGTGCCACTACGCCGAGTTCTGCTACGACTCCTCCGCTCAGAGACGTGGCCTCACCGGATGCCGCTCCGGCACCATCGCCCTTGCCGAGCACGTCTCCTCCTGCAGAACCCGCGACATCGACGGCTACACCAGGCGCAACAACAGCACCAACTCTGCACCCGATGCTGACCAGGTCTCGTGCAGGCATCTTCAGGCCAAGTCTACGGTACAAGGACTATGCAATACTGGCTCCGTCATCTGGACCTGCTCCTCTGTCGCCAGTGCCCAAATCAGTTCGTGCAGCTCTACGCGACCCCAATTGGGCAGCTGCCATGCAGATGGAGTTCGATGCCCTGAAGGCTAACAACACCTGGCGCCTCATTCCTCGACCACGCAATGCCAATATCGTCTCCGGTAAGTGGGTCATGAAGCACAAGTTCAAACCTGATGGCACACTCGAACGCTACAAGGCAAGGTGGGTCGTTCGCGAGTTCACTCAGCGTGCTGGAGTTGATGTCGGGGAAACGTACACGCCGGTGGTCAAGCCCGGCACAATTCATACAGTGCTCACTCTCGTCGCAGCGAAGAAGTGACCGGTTCACCAGCTCGACGTTTCCAACGCCTTTCTTCACGGCCACCTGCAAGAACAGATCTACTGTCAACAGCCGACGGGTTTCATCGACAAAGATGTGCCAGATGGTGTGTGTCTCTTGTCTAAGTCCCTGTATGGACTTAAACAAGCACCCCGCGCATGGTTCACCTGCTTTGCCACATTCATCGCCGAGCTTGGGTTCACACCGACGCGGTCTGATTCATCTTTGTTCGTCTTCAAGTGTGGTGCTGAGATGGCCTATCTACTACTGTATGTCGACGACATGATCCTGAGCGCCTCTTCTTCAAACCTGCTCCAGCACATTGTCCGGCGTCTGCAATCGGAGTTTGCCGTCAAGGACATGGGGCCTCTGCGGTTTTTCCTCGGCATCAACGTGCAATGTTCTTCCTCAGGCTTCTTCCTCTCGCAGATTCGATATGCGAAAGACCTGCTGGAACGCGCTGGAATGCAAAATTGAAATCCGGCTGCGACACCAGCGGATACGAAGCCGAAGTTGTCCTCCTCTGCCGGCAAAAAGTTGCTAATCCAGTTGAATACAGAAGCCTGGTTGGTGCATTGCAATATCTGACGCTCACTCGCCCCGACCTCGCTTGTGGTGTTCAACAGGCGTGCCTGCATATGCATGATCCCATGGACTCTCACTTGTCTTTGGTGAAGCGCATTCTACAGTATGTTCGAGGCACCATCACGCTTGGACTTCATCTGCGTGCATCGTCGTCAAAGTCCATCATTGCTTACTCCGACGCTGATTGGGCAGGCTGCCTTGACACGCTCCGATCTACTTCAGGGTACTGCGTCTTCCTCGGCAACTTGCTGGTTTCATGGTCCTCCAAGCGGCAGTCCACCGTCTCCAGGTCTAGCGCTAAAGCTGAGTATTGTGCGGTGGCTAATGCTGCTGGCTTCGGCAGCTACTTGGCGAGCTCCATTGCCCTGTCGACAAAGCCACACTGGTGTATTGCGACAACGTTTCGGCCGTCACCTTCCAGGTAACCCGGTGCATCACAAGAGGACCAAACACATCGAGCTTGATATTCATTTTGTTCGTGAAAAAGTTGCACTCGGTGATCTTCGAGTTCTTCGTGTCTCGAGTGCTCAACAATTTGCGGACATTATGACCAAATGGCTCCCATCAGCACTGTATGAAGATTTCAGGTCGATCACCCGAGCTGAGACTGCCGGGGGGGGGGGGGGGGGGGGGGTGTTAGCTGACTTGATCATTACGTTTCGTCCGCTCCGTGTGGTGACTCCGTCACCTGCGCGCCCTCAACGGCCACTACTAGCACAAGACCAAGAACTTAGTTAGGCTAACTTCTATTTCTTGTACGTGTATAAGATCACCTAATTGATCAATAGAACAGTGCGTTGTGTGCTTTCAATTCTCATATACTCCCACGTTCTCCTTCTACAGGGAGAACGAGGGCGGAGTGGTGAAACTTCTGGACGGGCGTAGCATCCATTGCGAACTTTACGAGGCTTTTCCCTTCTTTAAGCCAGCCCTGCCTGCGTCGTAGTAGTACATTGAATGCCAGGTTTCTGCTTCTAATCGGACCAGACCAATCGATTGCACGCCGTTCCGTCTGCTTGATCGGATAAGCGGATTTTCTTAGCATCACCTGCAGTCAGGTGTTATCTGAGAACTGTTAGATCTAACAGATCAACGGTTTAAATTTATTTCGACTCGAGCTCACGAGTGTTATTTGCAGAGAGGGTCATTTATCATACACTCAATTTCTACCACTGACTGCGGGTGACGATGACTTTTTCTTTTCTCGCTTGACCGGCGGCGCTTTGCTTGATGACGCCCAACACGGTGTGGTCTGCTTGGCAGGAACGAGTGGATTGAGAGCCAGGCGTTTAGCTAGGATTCGGTATATGGGTAAGCAATCTGAACACCGCTAGTTTTGCTGATGAGGGGGAAAAAAAGTAAGTTTGCGCACTAAAAACTGAAATATAGCATGCACGGGCCGTTCCATTACAATCAAAACGATAGATTGGCGTCTTTCCAATCCCATGCACAGGTCCATATGCATGTAACGAACAGTCCATGCCGTTCAGCTGGTCATTTGGCCTCATCCCTGCCTGATCCGATCAAGAGCGCCTCTACTGTTCATCAGAACAGGAAATCCGCATAGCAGCGTGGACAGCCACCCACCAGTCCACTAGCCGCCTCACTACTACTCCCTCTACTTAATCACTTTGGTATGTGAGATTATACCAAAACGTCAGGAATATTAGGACTGGAGGGAGTAAGCTATATCACCCGAGGGATCAGTTCGCTGAGACGCACCCATCACGCCATCGGTCTCGGCACGCCGCGATGCAGTGGACGCGCGCACGCCAGGACGACGAAGACGACGGACGTGGATTGCTGGACTGCGCGGGTAGAGTGGCCGAACGGATAACAGGTTGGCACGACAGGGACGTCAGCCTTAGCGTCGATCGGAGCGGCCGGCCAACCGGTGATCGAGTCGACGACGGCCGGTCGTATCAATAGGTCGTTAATCCCTGGATTCTTGCATAGTACGTTCGTCTATCCCTTTTAGGTGGTCGATTACCTGATGGAGCTTGGTGCCCGTACGTTCTCGTGAGTTTCCTGAACCGATCAGGCTCTGGACTCGTGAACACGAGTGCTGATTGAGGCTACTGCCTAGTAATTAGCCAGTAAGCAAGGCTGCTAGCGGCAGTGAATATAGTGGTAGCAGAGCATGTTACGCTAAGCACAAGACGGGACATGCATCTAGCTGACGAGACACGCTCGCGAATCCAGAGACGCGAAGCAGGAAGCAGGTGGCCCCGGGCCGGGCGCGTGGAGGCGGCCTCGGTGTCGTCCGTCGCTGCTCTCCATAACCTGTGCCGGAGTTTCCTTGCCGGCGTCCGCGTCGACCGCGAAATCCTACGTTGCGCGCATGCGGAACCGGGGTAAACCGAGTCGGGCCGTCGTGTGCGTCTCTCTCTGGTTTTGTTAGACCTTCGTGTGTGTTTCTTTGGCGACGTTGAAACCGGACGCGTCTGTTAGCGTCGTGGGACCCGGATCTCCGTTCCGCTGCTCCTGCTAATTAAGCTGCTCGGAGGACCGGCCGGCCACCGAAGTCCCGTTCGTTACGTGTGATTTCCGGCGAGGCCGCAGCCCGCACGTGGCGAAACAGTACCAGGGCCGCCATGTCGGCACCGGCACGCGGCCGGCGGAGCTCTGCGTGCGTAGCCGGAATGCGGCGCTCAGCTTTTACGCAGCACCCAAAGAAGGCATCCCTCCTGCGCACTGAACAGCAGCTTTACCGGTCTAGGTACTCCAAGATACTAGCTGTAGTCTGTATACGCATTTTTTCCTTGAAAAAATAAACGACGAATGCCACCGAGGTCCGAGCAGTCTGCTGACTGGCGCACACGTGATAGCCGCAACGCACAGCCGTGTCGTCTCTGCCCATGAAAAGTCACTGTACGTATATCATCAGCAGACATCAGCAATGAAAATCCTTCCGTATATTGACCGCCGGCTCCGTCGTGTACTATACAGTACTGCACCAGCCGGACGGGGACCAATCAGGCTGGCACGGTCACGGGCAGCCACGATGGGCCGGTGGTGGTTTCGCTCACCGCGACGCGAAGCACAGGCCAGACCATACCAGACCAGCCAGCCCACCGGCCGTCTCGTCTCCCGACCTTTAAACGCCAACGACGAGAGGGGAGAGCAGCGGCCGCGGCATCCGAGGCAGAAGCGACACCAACGGGCCGATTTTTTAAGTGTCCCATTCCATTCGCCTTCCTCCCGGCCGTGCCCCTGCTTCGCTTCATTTTCACCGTCCTCCGGCCCTGCTCGGCTCGCCGCTGGGAGCGCTTGACCATGGTGGCGACGCGTGCGTTCCTGGTCGCGCTCGTCGTGGCGTCGGCGTTCCTCATGGAGCCAGGAGCGGCGGCCAAGGCAGGGAATGCTGGGAGCTCGGCGCAGCGGCGGCGGCGGCAGCTGCTGCTGCGGCAGCGGAAGGTGCACAGCCACCTCAAGCGGCTGAACAAGGCGCCGGTCGCCAGCATTGAGGTACTTGCCTAGCTGCCTTTCCTAGTTCCTACCCACCCATCCGTTTCCTCCCGTCAATCATACCGCGCGTTCTTTCGCCTCCTTGTGCTTGTCAAAGATTGTTCAGTTTTTTCGCTGCAAGAGGATGATTCCAATTTCCAAGTGAATCCATCGGGGAATAGAAAAAGATGGCGCGTTCGGCGTGGACGTCGAAGAAAGCCGCCCTTTTGAGGAGTCTCTGTGCGCTGGTCCACCTCGCCACTTTGGAAGAGTTGAACGGGCTGTTCCTCAAGGACCACCCGCCCGCCCCATGCATTACGGCGGCTTGGGTTTTCTTTCGTCGCTGGAGAGGAAAAGTCTCGTTTTTTCTTTTTTGGACAAGTTTTACAGGCGCACCTGCTCCATTTTGGTGCATTCATCTTGAAGAAAAAGATGATCGCTTTCTCGTTCTTTGGAGCGGAAGAAATAGTGAGTGGAGACATTTTCTGAACTACTACTTATCGCCTAAATGATGCATCGCCGCCTTGACTTGGAATATCCCCATTCTCCTTTTACTACTATGCCCGGTGTTTCTGCTCTTAAACCCCATGATTTATGAGTGTTTTTTCATAATCAATCAGAAATGTGTACATGTCTTTCTCGAACCGTTATTACTCAACTTTTATTTCACATGCAACAACTGAGTGTTCTATGAAAAAAATTTCAACAGAGCCCAGACGGAGACATCATCGACTGTGTGCACATCTCCAACCAGCCAGCATTTGATCACCCTTTCCTCATGAACCACACCATCCAGGTTCCTCTCTCTACAGCGCCATTATGCTTTTCCATTTCACTGTGACCACATCACTCAACGGTGCTCGTCCTCCATCATCGCCTTGCAGATGCGGCCTGACTACCACCCGGAAGGCCTGTACGACGAGTCCAAGGTCGCGTCGCAGCAGAACACGCAGCGAATCACGCAGTTGTGGCATCACAACGGGAAGTGCCCGGAGAACACCATACCTATCAGGAGGACCAAGAAGGAGGATCTAATGAGGGCGAGCTCTGTCAGGAGATACGGCAAGAAGAAGCATAAGAGCGCCGTTAATCCCATGTCAGTTGACCCAGACATGCTCAATGAAAGTGGCCACCAGGTAGTGTTCTACTTAGAATGCTTCATTCAAGAATCTTACTCATCTTACTACTAATATTAGCACTAATCTTGGAACTGCTCATTTACCCTTTCTTTTCTCTTCCACGGAGCAGCATGCCATAGCTTATGTGGAGGGGGATAAGTACTTTGGAGCCAAGGCTACCATCAATGTGTGGCAACCCAAGATTGAGCAGGCTAACGAGTTCAGCCTGTCCCAGCTCTGGATCCTGGGGGGTTCGTTTGGGCAGGACCTCAACAGCATTGAAGCTGGATGGCAGGTGAGGAACTTAGAAAGTTCTATTAATGCTTCCTTTCAGCTTCCATTGTTTATCTTCCTCCATGCATGCTCACAATATTTTCTCCCTGCATGCGTCAATTATTTCTTCTGTATTGCAATAATGGTACGAGCACTGATGAAAAGAGCCATTACTTGAGTAGGAGCTAGACTAGATTCTCCATTCACAACAAGCTTCTTTCTTTCATGTGCTGTGCTCCTAGCACTGTTTGTAGGAGCTAAGAATGCTGTAACGGTGCTTAATAAGTTGTGCCGTCTCTTTCATTGTGTCTTATGTCTTCATGCCCTCTACGAAATTTCAGGTTAGCCCAGACCTATACGGAGACAACAACACTAGGCTCTTCACCTATTGGACCGTAAGATTAGCATCACATTGCTTCTTTATCGTCTTCATCAGTATTTTAAGCCATTCTTTTGTCATGTTTAGATCGACATCCCTAAAGCTCGCTTATGGTACTAATTTTTTATTGTTGTGGAATATTGTAGAGTGATGCGTATCAAGCAACAGGATGTTACAACCTACTGTGCTCAGGATTCATCCAGATAAACAATCAGATCGCCATGGGCGCCAGCATCTTCCCTATCTCCAACTTTGGTGGCGCCCAATATGACATCAATATTTTGGTCTGGAAGGTAAGATACAAAAAACCCTCACATGCTGAGCATACAAAATCAATTCATACGTGGGGACAGCGAATCTGTGGCTGCCCACCTGTTCCTTGTTCTTTCTTGAGGAGCTTTCAGGCTCAAGTCAAGGTTACAACTGTGGTTCTGGCCTGTTCGTGGACACATTCACGGGCTCACAGTTGTCCCCATGCAGGGACTAGATTTGGCTGCTAGTGCGAACACTGGAAAATGTTACGCTTGTGAACGGTTTTCCATTCAACTTGAGCTTCTGCCACAAATTATTGCAAATCTGGATCTTTGCTAGGCATTCACTTGCACGACGACAGTACCATGTGCCGTTATCCTGTCATTTCCAGGAGTTTGCTGAAAAACTCTAAAAGGTTCAGTGGTTCACATTGTGGGCGTCGTTTTCATCTGCCTTTCCATAGTGCAGATAATGAACACATAACCTTCGTTTGCGCATGCATGATAGCTAGTGGCACTAAAAGGCACCTACAACTATATTCCCTGAACATTATCTTATGAATTTTCCCATAAATTGCTGTTTCGCAGGACCCCAAACAGGGCAATTGGTGGCTGCAGTTTGGTAACGACTATGTCCTGGGCTACTGGCCATCCTTCCTCTTCTCCTACCTGGCCGACAGCGCCTCCATGATAGAGTGGGGAGGCGAGGTGGTGAACACGGAGCCCGACGGCAGCCACACGTCCACGCAGATGGGCAGCGGTCACTTCCCCGAGGAAGGGTTCGGCAAGGCCAGCTACTTCAGGAACATCCAAGTGGTGGACTTGACGAACAATCTGAAGGCTCCAACGGGTGTTGGCTCGTTCACGGAGCAGTCCAGCTGCTACGACGTGCAGAACGGCAACAATGGCGATTGGGGCACGTACTTCTACTATGGAGGGCCCGGGAAGAACCCTAACTGTCCATAGTAAAAAAATTGAAACTGAACTGTTTCCAGAGCCCTAACACCCCTTGACACCCCTGTACCATCCAGAAAATTAGTTATAGCTGCTCATTTCAATTTCTTTTGTTCTTCTTGGTTCTGATTTTGTTTTCTCTTTTTTTTTTACTTCACTCTACCCCTAGTTTATTACTAACTTCTAGGTGAGTGAGTGTGTTGACATGTGAATTTGTTCTCTCTGCCTCGGAGATGTTGGTCGTCTGGTTCTTGGTAGGAGTGTGCACGGTCAAGTTTCTGAAGAGAAACAGGCCTGTCTGGTTAGTTGTGTGATGCGCCTTGTATCTGTCAATTGTAGTAATTTTGTTTTCACCCAAGCATGTCTTCCTCCAACCTGTTTGTTGGAGCTGCTTGCCAAGTTGGATTGAATTTTTTTTTTTATCAGGCTATTGGTGTTCGTGAGCCTGTGCTAATCTTTCGTGCCACCATGTGGGTTTTCTATTCTGAAAAGGTGCTAATCGAGTGCTTAGCTCTTGGAAGATGTGCAAAGATGCCAACTTTTTGTGTGCCGAGTTAGGTGGCCACTGATCACTCGGGAATAGATTAGTATTGACAAGCTAGTGCTACAAAGACCCGATCGAGTGCCACTAGGTCCTCTGAGCATTTCAAAATGCATTCACTAAAATTTAGAGGTGCCACAAAGGATTACTAGTAGCCTGAAATTAAATACAAAGACTTCCACTAAAATTTAGATTTTCCTTGCTGCCAGTGCACTCAGGAGAGTGCGCCTAGCTTGACCCCTATATAGTGCGTGACCTGAACCTTGCGTTTTGGAGGTGCCATTAAGGCTGGTGGAGTTCACATTACAAGCAACAACGCGTGCACAACCACAAGTTGAGCAGTACTTCGTGTTGGTGGCTGCGGATCGGTAGCGTTGCAGTATTGCGTGCGCGGTGCCTAATTTTTGACGTTTCCGTGGGTTTCGGTTGGACTCTGACCCATGGTCTGATAATGAGAAGTTCTAGTGGTGCGTTGGTGATGGTGGTGGTGGCATCCAGTTCAGCTCCTCCGTCACTTGGCAAAGCACCCCTACTTTCTCAACGTCAACCGTGCTCTGTCGGAGCATTACGTTCAGTCTGGGCACCGAGGTGTTGGAAAGCTATGGGATCTCCAGCTGCGCCATAAAAACCAATGTAGGTTTAGCGACTTGGTTCGCCAGCACGACGGCTAATCAAAACACCGAAACCTTCCGAGCAACACGACGCTGCCTTTCTGTCTCCTCGCCGAACGATCCGGCCATCCGTCCCCGTCCCATCACCCATCCAACACGCGCGCCCGCGGCTCACGGGCGCGCACACCGGCCCCCGACCAGCACGACGCCAAAGGGCGTGGTGCTGGCTGGCTACGAACGGAAGAACAGCCTCGTCTTCACGTGGGGAACAGGACCCCGTGCCCCTTTTTGGTTGGATCCGCGCGGAGATAATTGCACCGGCAAAATCCAGGACGGGGATGGCGATGGCACGCAGGCATGCTGCCATTGTTGCTCTCGCTGCTCTGCTCTGCTCTGCGTCTCCACTGGATCGCTGCCTCCTTTGCTGCTTGCAGCGAGCAGGGCTTGGTTCGGGGAGGAAGCATGGATGGATCATCATGGCTTTTGACGGCTTTCAGGCTGGGTTTCCTCGGCGGACAGAGGCACCTGTGTGGCTGTCCTCGGTGGCTCAGTGCCGATCCCCGTTGTTCGCGAGCATTTTTCTCCATCGCGGTGATGCGAACCAAGTGAAAAATCTTTTCTGTCGATGCTCTTAAAATGATTTCTTCTCCATGTCGCCGTTGGTTAGTCTTCCAACCTAATTAGTTGTATAAGAGAGAGATGTTATAATGTTTGAAGTTAACACAATTGTTTATTTTATAATTGATCAGATAGTTAAAAATAGGACAGTAGTATCAAAATGGTAAATCCAATATAAAAAATAATAAATTTGGTATCAATTTTTAAAAATCAACGGCTAAGATTAATTAAAGAGTGGGCCGTAACATCTCTCTAAGTATAAATAAGAATGTAAAATTCGTGGCAAGGTTCTGATTTGGAGCAACAATTAAATGGAGTACTAAAAAAAACAAATACTACCGGCGTCAAACAAAATGAGGAAAATGCAGAAAATCCCTGGCTGATTCCTAACTGGGCCAAAATCAAATAGTACTGGGCTGAATAACTGACTGAAATCAGCCCAAGAGGGAACAAATGGAGCTGGTAAGCGAGGCCCGCCAAGGCGAGCACAGCCGAGGCTGGCGCATAGAAGTGATAGAACCTATAAAGTCATCGGCTCATGGCACATCAATTTTGAGCACATGGATTGACATAAACTTGAAAAATCTCTATATACGAAAGTTGGAACATTTTCTCGGGCAGAGATTATACCACGTCGCCCCGCTAAGATTGTGACACGTCGCCCCCTCCGACCCGACCGCCTCCATCTCGGCGCCTTCGCCGGCCCCCGGCGCCACCCCGCCTTCGCGAGGGCGGGGCGGACCGCCCTTGCCCGCGCCGCCCCTGCCTCGCCGCCTTCGCCCTTCCCCACGCCGCCCCTGACTCGCTGCCTTTAATATGCTTACACGTCTCCTCCGCCCTGGCCCCCTCACACCGCGACCGCCTCTGCCCTGGCCACCCCACGCCGCGTCGTCTGCACCCTGTCCGCTCCACGCCACAGCCGCCTCAGCCCTGGCCGGCCTACGCCCCGACCAGCTTCGCCCTGGACGGGCTGCCCCCACCTCGCATGGCCACTGCCTGTCTGAGCTGCACATCGGTAGGTTGCGGTAAAATCTGACGGGAAGCTTGGGTGGGGCATGATCGACCTGATTGTCCTCTAATTCCCCTTCAATTCCCATCTATTTAATTTCTCATGCTTTTACCAGTGAAATGCGTATACATTTTGGACCTGCACGGGCTTGCATGGGCTGGTTAGTTCTTCGTTTGCTGGTATGACAAGCTCTTGCTTGCTTTGATGTGTTGCTCACTAGCTTTGCCAGCAGAATCTGAACCACTCAGTTAGTTGCTTGCGATTCTTGCGCGCTGTGGAGCGTGACGGCGAACTTAGAACTGTTTGTTTTCCCAAATTTTACATGATTCCCCATGCTCGTTAGGTCCGCCCCTACTGGTCGGGTAGAAATGTTTCATGCTTTTAGTGAGCTTTGGAGCCTGTATTGTTCTAAAAAATACATATGAGACAGAGATTGCCTGTAATACTTTTGCAGCACGTCATGTGTATTCTTCAGAACAATACAAAAATTGTCAATGGTACAGTGCTGACAAATAATTTTTCTTTTTGATGTTGGCCTGGTTAGTGGTGGTTATAAGACAACTGCTACGCAGTAAAATTGAGGGAAACAACTATTATTTTATTATCATGGCATTTGGTTGTAACTTCTAATTAAAAATGGTTAATGCTTCCATTTTCACCTGCAATATCCATTCAAGTGTCTACATCTTTTTACATATCCTCCTTCACTTTAATCTGGAGAAACCTTTGGATAACACCCAAGTGATTGAACCAGCCAAGCGCATATTGTGTTTGATTTTTTTATTTACAAAATTTCTTCATTTTTCTGCTTAACTATCTTTTCTTTTTCATAGCAGGATACATAAACTACTATCCAGCAGTAGCGGACCCAGCCCATAGCAAGGACTCGAGCAACAACATTAGCTGTAACTATAGGAGTGATATGGCCCATTAAAATTTCACTAATTTTCTTACTAAAAGTGGGTTGAAGACTCGGGCCGCGGCCTATGTGGCCTGACCCTCAGGTCCGCCACTGCTATCGAGTATATATGGTTATGGGCTGTAACAGTAGATATAAGGATTTTTGTTTTTGTGTAGAACTTTAGCTATAATTAATCATAATCTAATTGGACTTATTTTCTTCTTTACTTATACCCTTGAGCATCACATTTACTGAATTGGAATCTATATTTAATATGCTTATTTCTCTATGTGTGAAAAATAAAAGACTAATATGTTTACATTTTTTGTTATATACAGCTTGCAAGCTAGCAATCTGAATGTCTTCATGCAGGTTTATGATCTAGGTAAGATCCTTTTGAATGAAGCAATGAACCAACCAGTATGAGATTTTGAATAACATCTGAATCGACTAGGACAGCTACCTCACTAGGCACATTCATTTCTTGTATGACAGGAATATTTTAAATGATTATTTGTAGCTATTTGATGCCACACCGTGCATCTGTTTTGATGCTCAGGGCCCAAAGTTCGCTAAAAATTTTAGTCTTGTTGAACAACAGATTATTCTGCGACAATCCATCATTCTGCTTTACAAACATTCATTCAGTTAGGATTTAGAATAAATTTGACATTGTTCCTTACATTTTCGGTGCTTGAGCCAGGAAGTGAAATCATGCTCTATTCAAAAGGGATGTTGCCCACAATGCTGCATTCAGGCTTGCTCGAAGTTGTCTCGCAACAGCAAACCCAAATTGTTTGGAAGTTACCAATGAGGCAATGCCAGTGCTGGTCAACATCAGGAGCACCTGGGATATCAGCTCTCGATCAATTAGCTAGAAGATGCTCACATGTGCTAGAAGGTTTAGGTGGCCGGAGTAGCTGTAGACACTTCGGTTCCTCATCATTATCCGACATTTTTGTCATGCCAAAGGCTAAAATTTTACAAGTCATCTCCTGATCTAAAATAATGTTGCTAATCACTAATTGTTAGAAGTAATTACTTTTTTCTCCATATGAGATTAATCCCGCACGGCCGCACCCACCCCCGCATCGGGCCGCGCCCCCACGAGCCAAGCCGTCGCCCCAGCTCAGCCCCGCGGACCCGCAGCCGCCCCTTCCCCACATCCTCCTCCAGCGGCCCCACCCCCTCTCTGTCCCCACCGCTGAAGGAGCTCCTCCAGCCGCGCCCCTCACCGGCCTCCGCCGGAGGAGCTCCTCCAACCACACCCTCGTGCACCCGCCGCCGCCCCTTCCACACGGCCGCCACCCACCTCCTCCGGCGAGGGAGCGCCCCCCTTCCCCACGGTCACCATTGGATTGGAGGTCGCTACCCCCCTCCACCCGGGTAGGGTCCCCGCCGAGCGCCGACGGACCATCCCGCACCGCCCCTGCCCCCCTACATCGGCGCCGGCCTACGAGCACCCCCGAAGGCTTCTGCCCTCTCCAGCGGCGATGAGTTGTCGCCGGCGCCCCCAATCGTGCACGTGCGCCGAAAGACTCCACGCCTCCAGCAACAACGAGCTCCCTGCAGGCCGGCGATAGGTATGTGCCACGGCCGCAGTGCGGGGTCTGACCCGTTCCTCATCGTCTGCTGCTACTGCAGCATCTTCACGGCCACCACTAATCTGCTCTGCATCACTGTCAACATCGACTCCGCTGTCCAGTCCTTCCGCGACGGCGTTGATGTAAGCACCCACCCTAGATCCGCTCGTAACAGGCGCGATGCTTAATAGTGATGGTTGCCAGCTGATTTGGAGGATTACTACAGTGCTACGTGGTGCTGCTCTGGCTGCTCGTGGGCATCATCAAGACCGATTGGAGACTCATCACGAAGTTTTAGCTGGTTTGCATTTCGCTGCCATTTCATTTACTTGATTTATGTCTGATGCATTGCGATTATCTTGTCATTGTTGAGATTATTGAATTACGATTTGACAATTCTTTACTACCTGATTCATTGATTGATTAATTAATTATGGAGTCCTATATAATCTGTGCTACTTGAGTCCAGTCTGATTAATTGGGGCACATTTTAGTATACTGTTTCTCCTGAAGAGCATATAACCGGTTCTTCCTTTTCAATTTTATAATGGTCAACGCAGAGTCTTATAAAATGCTTGATTCGTATTATAGTATTAGCCATAATAATACCGCTCTGTAAGTTTCTTTGGCTTATAAAATAAGCGAGGGGAATGCAGCAGATCTTGTACGTGATCTGGATAAGCATTATGTTAGATTAGTATAATAGATTTATCATTTTGCATATAAAGTAGTACAAGAAACTGGTGACGAGAGAAAATTATATGCATAAGGCATTGATTGCTAATTTTCAGTGGAGTGTTCCATGAAATAAAAAAACAGCTGCTTGCTGTGAAAGATTAAAATTTGTCTTTATGAATATTGTGCGTCTGTGGATATATTGGAAGTTTCTGCTGCTCCTCATCTTCGCATCAAAAATTTACATCTTCTTGGTAATTTTGATATCTTTCATGTTATGTATTGACAATTACTACTTACATCAAAGCCTTGAGATAAGATTTTTCTTAATTCAGTCCTAAGCCTGCAAACATGGTGGAGGAAGTCCCTGTGTTTAACATCATTCAAGTATGTAAATATATATGCAGAGATGGTGGATAAAAGTTTGTTTCTTTGAAACAAGGAAGGGAGCTGTGATTGTCTTTTAGAGCAATCTCGTCTGATCTGCAACGATGCAGCCATGGAGGTTCTTTCTGCTCTTTATTTCCAGTTTCTTTTAAATAATTTGAATCAACACCCCCTACGAAGTCTAGGTGTGATTTTGATCTCAGTGACGCTGATTGTACTGTTTGGTAAGGTGAATCAAATTTATTATCATTTGCTAATATTTTAGTATGAACAGAAATGTACTCTCAGATCAAGTGTGATACACTAACAGAACAAGTTCCCTGATGTATATCAGCTAAACTTCTGTCCTTTCTGTTTTAGCTACTGGACTATGTGCTTGGCCATGGTCATGCAGCTCTCTTTCATAGAATTGAGTTAAAAGCACTTGTCCATAATGCAAAAATATTATATCAGCTGAGCTTCTGTCCTATATGTATTATGATTAGTCAGGCATCTTGTTTGTATGAGAGTAGAGGATGATTATATTTGACACACATTTCTCATTTTTTTTATTTGTTCAAAATAAAAATATGTCCAATATGGCTATATCAAAGAAGTCTTTCACAGCTGTTTTGCACTGCATCTGCAAGATCGAACTGTTCTGGACGGAAGAATTAGGCAAGGATCATGAGGTGTCTAAGACAAGCAGATATTATTCCAGCTTGCGCCACAGCAAGATTATCACGCCTGTGACAGGTTGTAGAGCTTGTCCTAATTTTATCTAGGTATTTTCATCCTCAAGGTTGAGCAGCCGTTTTGCTGTCTTACATGTAACAAGGAAGTAAATTACCGAGCTTACAAAAAGTTTCATTGGTAACGTGCTTCCACCAACTTTCTTTCTTTCTTATTTTATTATATTAATTTAAATTTAGGTCAGATATATGCCTGAGCAAGAATACAGAATAAGATGTTCATTTCTTATGTCTTCTATAAACTTATTAAGCAACGGTTCTATATTTTTTATGTTAAGTTTTGGTACCATATCATTTATTGAGCCCTTACTTTACCCCTTTGACAACTGCACAATAGTATTTCAGAGTAACATGTCTATTTTCACAAACAGTTTCATATTACTGTATCTAATAATTATAATTCAGCCATTTGGATTCCAGTTCAAGAACTTTCAGTCCTAAAATTGCAATTCCTCATTAAATTGGTCTCATATGTTGATTTTAGTTGTAATCCTCACTTTATGTTGGTTATGCCATTAGCAGCTTCTATGCCTTTGCAACATTAAGGCCTTTCTTTTTTCTATTCGTGCAGCAATCATTCAATTACTGATGTATTTTACATAGTCAGTCTGCTAAGAGATTTTAGTATTCTTGAGCTTTTGTTAATGCATATTTCCCATGAATTCAAAATGTGCCTTTCGATTTACATTGTGACTGTATATGCTCACTATAGATATTTCTATTTGATTTACTCTAATCAAAACAAATGAAAACTATAGAACATATACATCAGTAAAACAGGCGCGGCAACGCCGCGCTGAGTTTCTAGTAAACACTAATTGGACATAGTATTAATACAATAGTGACTCAAACGATCGGATGGCAGCACTAAGAGTATTAAGCTCCAAACCACACTAAAATTTTCCAATCCAATCAAAGCATATCACTAAATGGATCCGTATTTTGTACCTTGCCCTTTCTAAGACAAATTTTGTCATACTCAATCTTAACCACTCACATAATCAACACTCCATGATTAAGATTATTTCTACATGAACCTCTATTAATCTATTTAAAAAGCAAAATTGATTAGTCATACAGTCATATTAATTATATCACCATTAATTATCTGATAAATCTTTATGATATTTTATTTATGGTTTAAGTATTGTAAGTTTCACATATAAGAGAAAGGGCTAAAATCCTTTAGAGCCAACTCGCCAATCTCTAAAGTCAACAATTAACTCCTAGGAACGAGGCGAGGGCGCAGCGGCATCTTCATGACGGTGGTGAACTCCTGCTTCTCCTCGAAGCGCACCTCATGGCCAGGCGCCTCTGTCCACTCGTACTCCTTCACCATGTTGGCCACGAAGTACTCGAGGTGCAGCATGGAGATGCTGAGCCCGGGGCAGATCCTCCTGCCTACGCCGAAAGGCATCATCCTGATCCCCTTGGTGCCGGTGAGGTCCACGCCCGCACCGTCGCCGCCCTCAAGGAACCGCTCTGGCAAGAGCTCCATTGCTCTCTTCCACTCCTTCTCGTCCCTGCCCATCTCAGCCACCATGAAGTTCACTGTCGCTCCCTTGGGGATCAGGTACTCGCCGACTTCCATGTCTTTGGCGGCTTTGTGCTGCAGCACGAAGTGGCCCGCGGGTGCTTGCGCAGGCCTTCAAGGATCACCACCTTCAGGTACGGCATCTTGGAGATGGCCTCCTCAGAGACCTCTTCCTCGTTGCCGCACGTGGCCTTGATCTCGGCGTGGAGCTTCTCCTGGACGTTCGGGTTCTTGACGAGCTCGGCCATGATCCACTGCAGCCCCGTGGAGGTGGTGTCGGTGCCGGCGGTGAGGAATTCAGAGCAGAGCGCGACTATCTCTTTGTCGGTGAGCGGCCGGTTTCCCTCCTCGGGGAGTTTGATGTCGAGCAGGGTGTCGATGTATGAGTGCTGGAACACTGTCTCGCTGGTGGGAACCTGGCCTTCCTTGATCTGCCGCTTGTACTCCCGCCTCTTGCTGATGAGCGGCACAAAAAGCTCTGTCAGGAAGCGCATCAGGTCACGCCGGGTCTCAAGGCGCCCGCGGAAGACGTGCTTGGTGACGTACGGGAAGAAGAAGAAGACGGACATCTGCGTGGCGATGCAGATGAGCAATGCGTGCTCGTCGAGACGCTCGCCAAAGCACATAAGCACGAGGAGGTAGAAAATGGTGTACTTGAATGTCTGCATGACGTCGGGCGCGCCCCCTTCTGCCGCCGAGGACTCCCGCAGCTTGTCAATGAGCACCTGGCGCACCCGCGCACGAGCAGGCGCGAACAGCCTGACACGGGATGGGTGCAGCATCTCAGAGACGAGGTTGCGACGTAGGAGGCGCCACATGGGCCCATAGTTGGTGAGGGTGATGATGTTGCTGACATCGAGAAGCGAGCTGGGGGTGGCCGGCGGCCGGTCGGAGAGCGTGACGCTGGCGGGGCCGATGAGCGCGGCATGCGCGAGCTCCCGGTCAGCCACGAAGATTTGGACGCTCGAACCGATTCGGAGCGTGACGACGGGGCCGTACCGCTCGAACAGGCGCAGGAGGAGGGGCTCCACGTCGGCCGCGGAGTTGCGCAGCCACGGCAGGTTGCCGAACAGCGGCACGGCCGGCGGGCCGAGAGGCAGGCGCCGGCTCTTGGCGTTGTGGCATAGCACGACGAAGAGAGAGAGCAGGAGCAAGAGCACAGCGACGGTGAGGATCCAAGCCTCCATGGCGACGAAGCCCTGGGTCGATGAAGTGTGCTGTAGAGTGATGTTGGAGAACACGTGAGGAGGTGATGAGGCGAATAGGATGCCTCTTCTGCTTTTATAGCTACAGGTCAAGAAAACATTGGACGTGGTTTTCGCCTTGGGTTAGATCTAAAGCTTCTAGATGGGGGCTCCGCTTAAAACTCCATTGGACATAAGAATGTTACTTCCTAGTACTTGCCGAATTGGCACAGGATACCATTTGGTCATTTGGACGGACGTTTATTGACCGAAAACAGATGATTCTATCTTATATATCCATATTACACATGCGAAACACCAACCAATTTAGAAGAGAGTTTTTTTTTAATAATTGTGAACCGTTTATTTGAAATTATCTCGAGGGACACCACGATCTTGCACCTTAGGATATAACATGCCATTATTATGTTTGAAAGTATGGTCGGATTTTTCAGATTCATTTTTATATTGGTGGAAAAAAAAGGGTCTTGGCAATTGTAATTGAGAATAACACATCGTACGTCCTAAAGGTGAACGTGCATCAATGCGACACAAGCATTGTTTTTCTCACTTTTGTGTAATGACGTGATGTACTACTAGTATGTGGCAACATGTGACACATGCATCATCATTAGGCAAAACTGCGAAAACGTGAAACGTACGTGCGTGATTAGGCTGGTTAGGAAATAAAGAAACTCGCCAGATTAATTTAAATTTGTTACTACTAACCAGGAAACTCGTTACCGGCTGCAGTTTATCCAACCTGCAAGAGATTTTCAATCTCTCATTTATTTTTTCCATTTTGTGTTTGTTGAAAAAAAAACTCTTGTAAAACAGCATGAGTCGGAATGCAAATTGGATACCAATAGATAATTGTGAATCAATCATTTGTATAATTAATTTGTTAAGATGGGATGAGTTTCTAATTCATTTGAAAGAGTTTTTATCGTGGGTCGATCCAAAAAATGCACGAGTCCATCTTGTTCTAGAATATTTTTTTGGTGTTCTTTTCAAAGAGGACTGAAAACGCTGAAAAGGCCGTACACATCTTTTCAAAGAGCACATTCTGTCTGCAGTCTGCCCGCTTGGCCGTAAAACATCAGCACAAGATTTCCCTGGTCACTCGGCCACGGCACGGGGGGCACGGCAGCCGTGGGCTGCAACCTGCAGCGAGTAACACGGCCAGAGGCCCAGAGGTGGGAGAACGCTACGTCCCGGCCCGAATCAAGTCGAGGCTGAGCTCACACGGCTTTATTATGGTCCGGCCCATTAGAAGATTCAGATCGGGTCGCAACATCCTTGATCGGCTAATGCAAGTGTGCACACGGCCCGGAACAATTAAGCCCTGTTTAGGTGTTGGTGTTTTAAAAAAGGAACAAGTTTTATTTTAGTCCCTCAACTCTTTTTTTTCACTGTGCGGTTTTGGTTTTCAGTTAAAAATCAGGTACTGCGGTCCTCCAACTCTTAAATCTGTTCGGTTTTTTTTTTTTTTTGTCTCTGAGCGGTTTCGTCCGACGTGGCATCCACGTGACGGTTTTGTCCGGCGTGGCAGCGTGATGTGGCGTTTTTGCTGACGTGAACACTCGATTTAGCTTGATTTTATTCTAAATTAGAAAACAAATATTTAACGACCTAAAAAAATTATTAAATTTTGCAGAAATTTAAATCATTTTACAGGGAACAAATTTTGTTTTATGACCAATTTAAAATTAGAAACACATTTTATTTTAAAAATTTTAAAATAGAGATAACTATAAAAAATAATCTAAACTTCTGAAACCACTGGATAATTTTTTTTCTAAATTTATATAATTTCAAGTATTTTCATTATTTCTCATATATATTCTTTAGAAATTTAAAATTTCACATTTTGAAATTGAAATCAAATTCAAAATTCAAACAGAGAGCTGAGTCACCATTCTGTTATAAATTTGTTTTTCGTATTTTATAAAAATAAATCTGTTTCGAATTTAAAGACGAGTCAAAAACAAAAGTTGTTTCTCGGAAAGAGATCTATCATCTATAAAGTTTCAAATTCATCCGAGTTCGAAAATAAGAAAATAATTCGCACAGACAAAAGTGGTTGCTGCATCCTGTATGTATTGGTGGCCCTTAGAGCTCTGCTCGCGACAAGAACGCAACGCTTGTTTTATTGAACAGCTTCTAGAGGTGAAACGGCAATTACCGCGCGTTTGTAAAAATAAATCAGAGTTCGAGACATTTTATCTCAAAAATAATTCGCGCAGATAAGGATAGTTGTTGCATCTTGCATGCATTGGTGAATTTTAAACTTTTCTCTCCCGGCGTGTCTCTCTCTCTCTCCCGGGGTGTCGTGCCCCGCGAGGAACGGCAGGTGGCTACGACCACGCGTCTCTCGAACGGCGAACCTCGCGCACGCCCGTTGCAGAAAAGGTTATCGGTGACGACCGAAGCAAAGCCATTCAGTCAGTAGTCCATGAGACCATGATGCAAAAAGTGTACTCCAGTTCCCACCGCGTATCACTTACAGCCGCGGACTTCGCCGTCGATCCATTGATGCCTCGCTCGCACGACCGTGGATCCAGCCGCCGCGGGGGAGAGTTCCATTCGACGGGCCGTCACGGTTCTGCCAGGCTAATGAGCCACGTTCACGTTGTCGTCCTCGCACGATTACTACGCGTCAAAGTCCTCCTGTAGGTCGCCCGTTGCGATCGGATGGAGCTCGGGTTTACTGGGCAGTAAATGCTTTAAATAGAGAAGATGATAAATAGGTCTCTATAAAAAAAATCGATCCATTTCAGCTGTCTATTTCATGTATCTGACGGCTCTCAACTTCCATCTCGTACAGGTGGGAGTGAGAAAATCCGTTTATGTTTACTGGGAGTGCTCCCAAGGCTACTCCTGCGGGACACGACGACGCTACAACGCCCGCGGTCGTCGCGTGGCGGATTCCGAAGCAACGAAGCTTCGTCCCATACGGCTTTACCGTGTTGAAGACGATACGAAGGCGAGCGAGGCTGGCGTCACGCGCACCCACGTCACAGAGATCCCAACGGCTCCCGCGCGGCCGCCGGGCGCGCGCAACCGCGGGTACCTGCTGCCAGCCTCACGCACCGCGTCGAACCCGGAGGAACCCAACAAACGGCCAGCCGATACGCGCCCACCTTCTCCTCGCCCCGCTGCTCCTCCCTCCGCCCATATAACCATCCCCCACAGCTCGTCGTCCTCCACCACCACACCTCCATTTTGCCTGCGAGCGTCTCTCTGCTCTCCAGCTCCCAGAGAGACCCCACGCAGCCAAACCAGGCAACCCCCGTTCGGTCACCGCCAGCGCCCAGACAAGAAGAGATGGCCGGTCTCAGGATGAAGCTCGTCGCCGCCGCGGCCGTGGCTGCCGCGCTCGTCGCGTCCGCCG
>BCLF01000001.1:2698890-2733225 GCA_001602275.1 Zoysia japonica | reverse complement strand
CGGCGCCCGCGCCGGCCTCTGACGCTGCGACTGCGGCACCACTCGCCGCGGCGTCGTTCGCCGCCGCGGCTCTTGGCTACCTCTTCTGTTAGATCTGGTCTGCTACCCCGTGTTCGCGCGTGCGTTTGAGTATGTCGGTGAGAGAGTTGGATGGATCGTTCGTTCGTGTTCCTGGCGTCGGGTGCCGGCGTGCTGTATGTACGGGTTGCGGCGGCGGGAGGTGTGTGTGGTACGTGCGTCGACGCGCCATTCTTTGTGGTGGTCGTCATGTACTTACTCGGTTTCTGATCATTAATCAGATGATTTGTTTGATTCTTTACTGCTTAAAAACACGAATTCATCACTGTATGCGGCAGCATTTCTGCTACTTGGAAATCTGAAACGTAAATGCATCACTTGGCTTTCTTATCTGTGACTGTCATCTTTTTTTTCCACGGTTCAACTCGGTACGGACCAGCATGTTTTCACCATCCACCGGTTGGAACCATGAAAAAAGTAAGTGCAAAATTTGGAATGATACTAGTCTCAATCAAATTCGCTCACAAACCATACGGAGTATTACGAAACAGAACCAGCGTTTCCTTTACCCATCGAGGTGCGGAAACCGATGGGCCACCGGATTAAAAACAGTTTTAAATCAAAAAATCATAATTTAAACAAAATTTAATCAAAATACCATAATAAATCGGTCGGGTTTTCTGATTTATCGACCGTTTTTTTCGGTTTTATCAGTTTTCAATTTGAAACCTAATGATTTTAACAATTTATCTCTCAATACTCCGCATTGCATCGAGAGAGAGGGAGAGAAAACTGCACCACGGGCATCCCGTCCTTGCAGTCGTTTTGAAGACGCCGGCGCCGGGGGTTTGTTAATTAACCTTTTGTTTTGTGGAGAGATCCAAAGTTTGAAATGATTGAGCCATGTGCTGCTGGTTGACATATGCGTTGTCTCGGTGGCGCAGCCCCGCCCGCTGTTTCATGGCTGGCACGGTATGAACTGATGATGGGTGATGGTGCGCCGTCGTTATCCAACGCAGTCATCGAGCTGAAAAAACAAAGGAAGAGGTAATTCAAGAACGGCTGCACACGCAAACAAATGAGTCAGCGACTCAGCTTACATGAGTCAAAGAAAGCAGCTTAGCTTTCACTTGACTTTTACCATGCTCGTCACAAGGTAGAATTATTGTACCATCTTTTGGGAACTAAAGATTTTTTTTCTTTCTATACTTTTATGTCAGATATTGGCGAATATAAAGCCCACCGGTCCAAAACTTTAGGTTGGGCCGAAATAAGATGGAGCTGGCTGCCTTTCTTTGGTCCAAGCTTCTCGTGCCTCCACCTGCAGCAAAACAGGCAATCGTGAACAAGCCGAACGCCAAGAACACTATCCAGCATCAACTGGAATATTTTCTTTTTTCTTTTTCGGAAAACAAGAGCAGAAATTTCTATAGTTTGGAGGAAGTATGTGTGTGCTTTCGCTGTACGAAACCTCAGTGGGCCTGGGTCTGGGTCTGGTCACGCAGCCAGGCGTTTCCACACGGGCCTTCCCAGCTGTCCAGCCCAAACGATTCTGTTCTACGGAGGCCTGACGACCTTCATGTCGGCGCGCGGGCTCTATCTGGGCTAGTTGGGCCTTGTGGCGTTAGCAGGTGACGAAGAGAGGCGCGAACTGTGGGTTTCAGACGCGAGCACGCATTAAGACACTGTTTGGAAAGAATTTTACAGAAATTACATACGAATTTTATATGAATCAGTTAATTTTATAAGAAAACGTAGAAGTAGAAAATATTTCCCGCATTTCAAACGGGCTCTAAGCTACAATGAATAAAAAATCTGGATTCAACCTTTACCAAGCTGGAATGAACAAGAAAATTAAAAGCGTCTCGTCTGATGATCTTTCTGAACGAATAATACGACCAATCTTGGAACCGAAGGCGGGCTCCAACATCAGCCTCAGGGCGCGGTCAGCCTGCCTCACTGTCAGCTGTAATGCAGTCCTCCCCTGCCACTGATCGCGGTGCTCCAAGCTTCAGCCGCAAGCCGAGCAGCCGCAAGCCTGCCTGTCTCCGGATAAAAATACTCCTCCCGCCAGCACGGAACGGCATGGCGGTCCGAACGAACGATCGAAACCGACCCGTGGATTTGGCCGCTCCTAACCGTCTCCATCATGTACCTGCCGGGATAATCATTGGCTTGCCTTCTGCTGATCAGGCCGGTCAGCTTCGATCGGGGAGGGGATGATCAATCCCGCGGGCCGCGCAGGGGCTCGTGCGGGCGACGGGCTACCGGCCGCCATACTAGTACTACGATTCTGGCCTGGGGGTTAAACTAATCAATCCGGACCGGGTCCCCGTCGAAAGGCCAAAAATATCTGCGCTCAGCGGGCAACGGGGCGCGAAATAGGAGTAGTACGCTCTAGCGGGCGAACCGAAACGAAACTGAGCCCGCCGGGCCGTGCTGGTGCCACCACATGACACAGCTCATCTTAGCGGCATCCACGTGCCGGCAAGGCTACTACACCCGGTCCACACGGGACATGAGGGCACGGCCGGCAAGGCTAGCGCTGCGACCGGGTAAGTTGTATCCGGGTTTTGTCGTGTTCGACCCCGGTTAGTTACTCCCTACGTCTCAAATTACTCTTTTAATTTAAAGTTTATCATTTTGATCATTAATAATATATATTTTTTATGTTTTTTAATTGATGTCGTCGTTGACTTTTAAATTTAACTTTGATCATTTGTCTTATTTAAAAAATTTACTCGAATGTGTAAAATTATAAGTTGTGATTAAAATAACTCTAATGATAAATCAACTTATATCAAAATATATTAAATTTATCAAATTTTTTGAATAAGACGAATGATCAAAGTTGAATTTAAAAATCAACGGTGGCATCAATTAAATAACAGAGGGAGTAACTACTAATGTTTTATCATATAATTTTTTTAATTCAACATTAAATAAAATTTATATTTTTATATTAAAAATTATGTAATTTTCTAGATATTATTGGTAGAAGTTAAGATATTTTTACTTTATTCAAATATAAAAATATTTATATTTTGGAACGGAGGTAGTATTGTTATTCTAGCATCCTCAAGTTTTTTCAATTTATTTGTTATCCTCACTTCTTAATGCACTTTTAATTATTCTTAATACATCTTTATCTCTTTTTTTTCTCGTTTTTATCGTTTTTAGTACATTTTACTTTTTCAACTCTCTTTAATTCTGATGTCCAAATCTCATAAATTGAGATGGAGAGACTACACTAACCAGCGCGATTGGTGATGGCTGGATGTCCAGCCCAGCCAGGTTAGTGGCCCTCACCACTCCTGTGCCCTACTTTGAGCACGTCTAAACCACTAAAGATTAATTTGTTATGTAACATTGTAATTTTATAATTCAAGACTTAAGATGGTATATCATTTGAGTACATGTATCGTCTACTTATAGATTTTTCTGCAAGATATCAGTGTCTATCTCCAAACTAAAAAATTGTAATTGTATATTTTTAACCAGCTCAGATGCATACTTGTATAATGGTTATCATGTCTCCTAAGGAACTTTTCTAGTAGGCTATTTTGATTTTGCATCGCAATAAAAAATCATTTCTTTCCACATTTCTAAGTCTATGTGAAAAGAATTGAGTCATTCTACCGTCACCTACTCATCTAGTACCATTGCTAGCTTTATGAATACGGCAATAATTCATTTCACATTAGCTAACAACGCGTGAAATTGTGATTGGCATTGATAATTTGTAATGAGAACATAACAGAGTCGTCGAAAAATGTGTTATATAGCAATATTGAGGGATGAAAGATGAATTGAGAGTTGCATTACAAATATTGCACTTTATTTTGTTCAAAAATATCACATTTTATTCTTGTTCCTTACATAACCATAGCACACACTTGTTAAGTATGCAACGGTGTTATATGTTTCTATTTGAGAAACTTGTCTGCATGAAACATATTCAAAAATTTTGATTCATAGTACTTCTTTCGTTTCAAAATTTATCACTTTGATTATTAATAATGTATACTTAATAATGTTTTATCATATAAAAATTATAATTCATCATGAAATAAACTTTCATAAAAAATATATTTTTGATATTGAAAATTATGCAATTTTCTAGATATAGTAAAAGTTATAAAAATTGATTTTATTCAAACTTAAAAATGCTTATATTTTGAAACAGAGTTATACACTGTTAGTGTGTTAAAGAAAAATAATAATATATTATAGATAAGAATTTTTAAAACTAGTATTCCGTACATAATTTTTTTCTCATGTTGACTGACGGACGCGGGGGGGGGGGGGGGGGGGGCACAGACGCAGCGACCGGCTCACGTGAACCACGCCCATCTAAAAGGCGACCGCTACATCACCCAGAACGGGAAACCCCACGCTGTTCAGGGCTCACTTCACGCTCCCTCTTTCTCTCTCTCCTCCCCCCTTTTATCGCCCGGTCTCACACATTTTGGAAAGGGCAGAGAGAAAACAGAAGCGAAGAGAGGCCGTTCCTTTCTCTTCTAGCCCAGCCTCCAAAGAAACCGAGGCGAGGCGAGGCGAGGAAGGAGGCGGCGGCCGCGACACGATGAGAGAGATCATCAGCGTCCACATCGGGCAGGCCGGGATCCAGGTCGGCAACTCCTGCTGGGAGCTCTACTGCCTCGAGCACGGCATCAAACCCGATGGCACCATGCCCAGGTGACGACCTTCCCCATCTCGAGCCCCCTCGCTCGATCTAGGGTGCCGAGCAGCTCGAAATTCACGCGTTCTCGTTGCATTTCCGCCTCCTCGCATGGGGTTCGCTTTGGCGGAGCGGACGATGTGGGTGGGCATGTCACTGTGTCTCGTGTCGGCCAGATCGGACGGGGCTCCTGTGAATTTTGTTTTGGTCCTTTTCGTTGTACTTCGCGTTTGGTCTCTGCGATACAGGTTTCGGGTGGGATTCGTTTTAGTTGGTACATTTCGCTGACGGTCGGTAGGAGGAGACGGCGCGAGATGGGATTTTTCCTAATAAGAAGTTTTCCCTAACGGTTTTTGGTTTGTTTTTTTTGGGCGTTTGGATTGTCGATAGAGGGGAAGGAATGGGCACGGTAATGCGTGCGGTGTCTTACCTGGAGGAACGCACGTTTGTGCGGCTTCTGCTACTGGAATGGAGACAGATTGGGTTTCCAGTTCTGTAAGGTGCTGGATCTGAAGAACTGAATCTGTGGGGGAATGCTTGACAATAAATAATGTTACGGATAGCTCACGATGTCAGATTGAGCACGTATCCCATTGATTTAACTTTTTTTCCCGGTCCGATTTTAAATGCGGTACGCTCCTCTCTGTTAGTTGGTTTGGTGTGTGATATTGGACTCCATAAAAAATTGAGGCGTGCAGTGCTAGGTGCTATCATGCTTGAGAATGGAAAGCGTTGGTTGGGATCCTGAGGAGGCAGATTTTGTAGGCTTTAGCTTACAGTTTAGTGCAAATGCCAGTGGTTTCTCATTAGTACCTGGTTAGAGTTCTTTCTGTCTTTTTTTTTAACACTTGTTTTGTTGTGATCTGCAGTGATACCTCTGTTGGTGTTGCACATGATGCGTTCAACACGTTCTTCAGTGAGACTGGCTCAGGCAAGCATGTGCCAAGGGCCATCTTCGTTGACCTTGAGCCCACAGTCATTGACGAAGTGCGCACAGGCTCGTATCGCCAGCTCTTCCACCCGGAGCAGCTCATCTCCGGGAAGGAGGATGCGGCTAACAACTTTGCCCGTGGTCACTACACTGGTAGGTCACCTTCCTTGAGTCTCTATGAATGGTGCAGGAATTACTCTTGCTTTTGTGACTGAGGTATGGTGATATGAATGCAGTTGGAAAGGAGATTGTAGATCAATGCCTGGACCGAGTCCGCAAGTTGGCAGACAATTGCACTGGACTGCAGGGATTCTTGGTCTTCAACGCTGTTGGTGGTGGAACTGGCTCTGGGCTTGGTTCACTGCTGTTGGAGCGTCTCTCAGTTGATTATGGCAAGAAGTCCAAGCTAGGTTTCACCATTTATCCTTCCCCTCAGGTATGGATGGTTGAAAAATCTTATCTTGTCCTTAACAACGTACTGTCCATATTTTTCTGGTAAAAAGATACATATATAAAAGCTAGTGATCTGTTCTGTCCATTTGAAAATTGGCTGTATTGTCTTAGGAATAAAAGACAATGAATGAATAAGTTTTTCAATCTCTGTTAGACGCTAAAAAAAACTGTAGATATGGGGCCAGCCTGGTATTTTTTTGACCATGAGTTTCTGCTCTGACTGGGCAATCTTCTTGCACATGGTTAAGACCATGATTAATATTTATTCTTGTCTTAGCAGCATCTTTGGTGAACCTTTACGATTATCTTTAATATTGTCTATCAATCATATACCGCATGAGCTAACATTATTTTATAGTGCTTTATCCTCCTGTCCATGTGACATGGGCCATTCAGCTTGTTCATGTGAGTAGGTTAACTGCATATTAGCTGTTGTGGGGACAATGTTAGTGGGGATTTTGTTCGATTATTTTCAGATTGGTCCATCATCATCTTTTAATCATTATACCTCTCCGTATTGCAGGTGTCAACAGCTGTTGTAGAGCCATACAACAGTGTGCTTTCCACCCACTCCCTGCTCGAGCACACTGATGTTGCAGTCCTTCTTGACAACGAAGCAATCTATGACATATGCCGGAGGTCCCTTGACATTGAGAGGCCAACCTACACCAACTTGAACAGGCTGATCTCACAGATCATATCTTCGCTTACCACCTCCCTGAGGTTTGATGGTGCGATCAATGTGGACGTTACGGAGTTCCAGACCAACCTTGTTCCATACCCACGCATCCATTTCATGCTTTCATCATATGCTCCAGTAATATCTGCCGAGAAGGCTTACCATGAGCAGCTTTCAGTTCCTGAAATCACCAATGCTGTCTTTGAGCCTTCAAGCATGATGGCCAAGTGTGACCCAAGGCATGGCAAATACATGGCTTGCTGCTTGATGTACCGAGGTGATGTAGTTCCCAAGGATGTCAATGCTGCAGTTGCAACCATCAAGACCAAGAGAACTGTCCAGTTTGTTGACTGGTAAGCTGTCTTCATCTCAGTTATAGTTGCCCATATTTGATCCCAAGTACAAATTCTCTTGTTCATCAATGGTTTGATTGGCTAACTAACTAATTTCTGCTTTGGATTCACAGGTGCCCTACTGGATTCAAGTGTGGCATCAACTACCAGCCACCCTCAGTTGTCCCAGGAGGTGACCTGGCAAAGGTCCAACGTGCGGTGTGCATGATCAGCAACAACACTGCTGTTGCTGAAGTGTTCTCGCGCATCGACCACAAGTTTGACTTGATGTATGCCAAGCGTGCATTCGTTCACTGGTATGTCGGTGAGGGTATGGAGGAAGGTGAATTCTCAGAAGCCCGTGAGGACTTGGCTGCCCTTGAGAAGGACTATGAGGAAGTCGGTGCGGAGGGCGCAGACGATGAGGGCGACGAGGGAGAAGACTACTGATTAGCTGGTTAATAAGTCGTTCGTGGTTGTTCAGCCTACTCTGTACGGTTTCATCCCATTTCATACTGCTGCTGCTGTGTGTTTCCATTTTGTATTATGTGCTAAGGAATGGTATTGGTTCCAAGTTCGTATTCTCAGCTTAATCTTGAACTGCAAATATTCTAGGCATTTTTTTCTAAGGTCTCATGCATTGGCATCTGATTTTGCGGTCGCTGGAATTGAGTGTGCTGTGACTGTAAGCACATGAGGAACGGCTCATTATATGTGCACGGGATAAGATTAAGATGGCATGTGGAGTTCGTCATGCTCGTTTGGCACAGACTGCAGCGTTGGCTTCACATATTCCCCGGCTTTGTCCTGACGTGGCTCTTCTACAACGGGATAGAGTACGTACTACTGCTGACAGCTTGGAAGTGTTTTGTGATGTGTGCACAAAAACCCGACAACCTGGCGCCAGTGGATCTCATTGAGTACTGCCCCGGAGGACTCACGATTTGTTTCATAAAGGCTGGCCCCTCCAGAAGAGTTGCGCATCCTAAATCAGGCCACGTACATAGCAGATTGGGCCGCAAACAGGCCACGCACGCGATACAACTGTGGCCGTGCTTGTGCCTGGAAAATCCTACTCCGTCCATTCGCTTTTACTTCTAACTCTAAATATGGTAAATGAGGAGGAGAGAAACGGAGATACATTGAAAAAAGAGATTGTATTAGGATGTATGACAATTAGGAGCTGACCTCAGGCCGATTCATTTTGTTTCTAAATGATTGCGCCGTTAACATAGGTTTCGGAACTGGTTAAGTTGGGGTGGTCTTGCACTTAGGCGTGCGATCCCGCAATTGCAGGCAAAAGCATGAGAAATTTGCCGGCATGGTTCCAAGTGAAAAAATAGAGCGAGGGATGGCACTTTAATCCACAAGTGCGCCTCCCCCCACCCCCCAGTCTGAGTGTCTCACCCATACAACCACTGGTGTGGAGTATTTTTTTAAAATTTTACTCGCAGATGACCTGATGGGTGCTTGAAATTAGACCATATTTACTTTCACTCTAGCCCACTACTGAGTGGTATATAACTTCAGTCACTTTTCCAACTCTAACTTTAGCCTCCGTCGCCTCCTGTGGAGATCCCTGTCTACCTGCTCCACTCCAACCCCCATCTCCCTCCGGTCTCCTGGCCGCCATCCCCACCGTGCTCTCACCCCGCCGCCCATCTCCACGTCTGCCCCCCGCCTTAGTGCCATTCCGTAACCACAATCTAGCTCTCACCACAGTGTTGCCCGTCGCTAAGCTAAGCAACCGCAATCTGCCGCACACCGCTACAGTTCTACACCCGATGGGTGCCACAAATCTGTCGAGCGAGAGTGTAGGTCTCATTTTCCACCCAAGACCTTTTCTCGCCGTGGGCAGGTTTCTCGTCCACCGACTCCGTTGCCATCCCTAAGCGCGCCTCTCCAGAAAGAAATCCACTACTAGGAGCAGGAGAAAACACATGCAATTAGCTGACACTTTCAACTGTTACTGCAACTGTTCCTTTGTCATGTTCACCCCCTGATGCTGCTTGCTGCATTCCCTGATTCCGGGATATACTCTGCGTGTCCAGGAGCCCTGCATCTTATTGTTCAACCTGCTCCTCGGGTTGTCCTGACATGGCCGTTTGTTTCTACCGGTGTCGTCTATCTTGAGCCGCCCCATTAGCAATGACCCTGCTCTCGTGGAGCTCAAACAGTCATCTAAGCTGTGCAACTTGCAACGGAGCCAATAACCTTCGACGGATCGTGGCGCAGTTGGACCAGCCTGACTACTCTGGTTGGAGGTGGAATGTGATTGGGAGATCAGCGACTCGTCGATTCTTCAATACATTGGCACAGCTTTTGATCCAGGAAACAGACAGAGAAAAGGCTCCAGAGGGAAACCTGAACGTCGAGGTATCATAATCCGTCCCCCGGTTATAGTCTGTCAGTAACCACATCTTCTCCACCGTACTTCCAAAATTTTTAAAACACCGCAGAAATGTAAAAATTGAAATCATACGCAAACAACTTTCAATTAATGATTATTAATCCTCGCAAAAAAGTTTTAATTAACAAGGAAGCCATGGGAGGAACATCACAATCAACACCAACTTCCACAAGCCATCCAAGCTAAGCTGGAATGTTTTAGTTCCTTGTGAAAACTGCTCCGGATTGCAGTCTAATCGACTGACTGATGCCTGAAACGAGTAGGAGTATTCAGTAATACAACGGGCGCCAAGATTGGCTCCTCAATCGTTCGAATGGAAAGAAGCGGTACACTATCAGGGACATCAATATGAACGATGGTGTTCTTTGCCATGCAGAAAGTTTGAAGCATTTTTGGAGAAAAAAATGCATCGACTGGCTACAATGAGCTGAGCCATCTTCCTCTACAGTACAATCGCGCATGCGCATAGTACACCTGACTACCCGACACTTGTTTCTTCCCCGACAATGGCCAACATCCATCCAGGAGTCCAGGAGGCAAGAAGATCATGAATGACACACACACACACCAAGGTCAGGCTGGCTAATGGCAGAGCGGTGAGAGATCCCAGAGCGAGTCGCATGCGGACGCGTCGAACACCCGGTCGAAGTACTCTTGCAGGCCGTTCATGGCGTACAGCGACGCCGAGATGCGCCGCTCCACCTTGATCCGCTCGAACTCCACCATCTCGCCCGGCGCCGCGGCGGGCCTCGGCTCCTCCAACGCGGGCGCAGCTGGGACAGAGCTATCGGCGGCGGCTGGGAAGCCGTCCAGCGCCGGGAACTGGCCGAACGCCGAGTCGAACATCCACGAGTCGAACTCCTCCGTGGCCAACGGGGCGAAGTCCGGCTTGTACACCTCGCCGGCGTCCTTCGCACCGCTGGCACGCTTCATGGCGTCGTCGCAGCTGTTCAGACTGCTGCTGCTGCTTGAGCCACCACAGGCACTGTTGCTGCTATTACTATTACTATCACCGCTATTGCTATTGCTATTGCTATTGCTCGTGGCGGGAACAGGGGAGTTCGAAGCCTTGTGCTTCGAGGCGCTGGCCGCGGCGACCTTGGCTTGCTTCTTGACCTTCTTGTGGTGGAGGAGCCCACGGATGCGTACGGCGAGCGGGCAGTCCGGGGAGATGCGCGGCGTGAAGTTGGTGCGTGTGTCCGCGCCGCGGAGGAGACGCGCGGCCTCGTCGTAGGCCTTGGCCGCGGCCTCGGCGGTCTCGAAAGTGCCGAGCCACATGCGAATCTTCTGCGTGGTGTCCTTGATCTCGGCCACCCACCGTCCCGACGGCCGCTGCCGGACGCCGACGAACTTGCTGTGGTTGTTGCTGCCCTTCTTCCGGCCCCGCGGCTTGACGGGCTTGGCCTGCGCGGCGGCCTCCTGCTGGTAGTAGTAGTAGCAGTAGTCATCGACCTGGAAGGACACGGCAGGTGGCTGCAGTTGGAAGTGGAGCTCCATGTGAGCTTTCTTGGCTTGTACTGTTGGTTTGGTTGCAGAGATGGGTAGCAGGAGAGAAGACAGGTGTCGAGTGTTTGCTCTGCTTGGTGGTGTTGAAACTCTGGCGAAGGGTACAATATATAGAGGAACTAGGGCAAGCTGATTTCAAAGCCATCATTTGGTCCTCCTGTGGGGTTTCTTTTAGAAGCTGGTCAAATTAGGGTCTACCTAAGACATGTCACATATTCTTGTCAGTCACTCCTGTGTTCATGGAATGCAAGTGAATGGATGGAGATAAAGCATCTTGTTGGGATATTGTTGTCGTTTTATTTTGTTTTGCGGTTTCGCCTTTTGTATTGTGTCAGTGAGCGTTGAGCGATCAAGCGAAATAATATTTTCCCTCTTTATTTTGGCAATTTATGCTGTCGAGGAATCAATTATTCAGATATATGTGATTGTAGTGCATCACCACTCCCCAATTCTTTGACCATTCCTATTGATACAGAGCAAAAGATCACTGTCTTTATTGAAAGATAACCATATTAGTTTGTGTCAAGATATTGAAGCTTGTATATTCAATGTATCCTGAACTTTACACGCCTGCAGGCAACTCAAACACTAGAGTCTAGCAAGAACATGCCAAGCACCAAGTAAGCACTAGTCAAGGGGGTCCAGCTGCTCCTAATGAAGTCATTACTAGGTCTTCACCAGCATGGATTACCTCAAAACTTTTAGGCACTGATGACTGGACTAGTTCTTCCCTAGTTTGCGGTTATCGCCAGTCAAACCACTAACTGAAGACCAGGTCTGAATTGCACCACAATCTGCCACATGGCAGGATTTGAGGGAATGGTGATGAGCAATTACGGTACAAAGGAGAAGCGGCTAAACATCAACTTTTCATCAACACAGCCCACTTGGCCTTATTTATCTTGCTTCTAGACAAAAACTTCCATCAGCTACGTCCTTCTCCATCACTGGATGATGTACATGTCTTTTGCTAGTTCAAATTTGGAGACCCTTGAGATTTAGTGTGCATATTTTGTATGAGCATTGACATTATCCATGGCAGCCGGCCCAAACTTATTTTTGTTGCGGAGTTATTTTGATATGTGCGAGCTAGTACTCTTCAACTCATCACATTAAGTGTTACTTTTGACATACATGAGTGTCTAAATCCGAGTCAGATTCGGATGTTCGATTCCGTAAAACATTTATCAGGGACCAGATATATTTTCTCAGCTTTGAAGAAAGATGTCCGTAGTTAAACACTTCGTTTTCACCAACTAGCAAAACTTTGAATTTAATTGATATTTGGGTTTACTCCGTGTCTCTTAAGGTTTAGCCTTCTCTCTCCAATTTTCTTCAAGCTCCACCACTTAATACCCGTGTCCAACGGACAGAATTCTTTGCTACAAGGGTTTGTAACAAACAGAGTTATTATTCTATGTATAGGCTGTAGAAATTTCGCTTGGTGCTAACTGTAACTTTCCTCTTCTTTTTCAATAGATTCAATAATTTTTGTACCTCAAGGTTGGGTATGCATTTTTTCACTGGAACTAGAAGACAAATCAACATGTTCCAGCATCTTTACTTACCTTTAAAAATTCACAATAATTGTTTAGTCGGTTCAAAAATAATGCTTTCATGATCTATAGACACAAAAGAGACGGCACTGCTAGTTTAACGAACCAAATAAGTCCACTCTTCGCACTCAAAATGAGCAGTAGGGGGAGGTTAACAAACCTGCCATTTTCTTCTTCAATTTAGGAAGTCATAGTCATGGAGCAGCATCTTCGCCCCCACTAAAAACCTCCAAGGCATCAAAAAGGCGAACCTTGTCAAATTGTGGCTTGTCACTTTGCCACATCTTATTTATGTCTGGCATGTTGATTGAGCATTGGGCTTGGGAATATATCGTGCTAGTATGTGCCAATTATTATAAACCCAGCAAGGCTCCAAGTCGCTCTGCTCGTAGCATTTTGTTTTCATGCCGCGGGGGAGATGCCCTCTCCGTCGCTGTTGAAGCGCAGTTCTTTTGTCGAGCCTGGTGGCCTACTCGCGCGAACGAGACTAAGAGACCACTTTTTTCGGCGGCAGCGGTGGCATCTTGGCACCGAGTTTTCTAAGCCGTTTCAGATTGTCGTGTGCGCGCAGCCGCCATGGCCACGGGCATGGAAAAGGTCCGGGTATTCCAGTCGTGCTTCGGGAGGTAACCCCTCTCTCTCGCGACTAGTTCAGCCTGCCTGCCTGACGTCAAAACTTTTTGCAGCGAAGGTTATCCGAAAGGTCCATTTGATTTGTTTTTGTTCGTTCGTTTTCGAGTGACGCCTGCAGCTGCAATTTTGTCGACGGAAAATTGAAGGACTATATGAAGTTGGGATGTAAGCAAAGCGAGGCACATTGAATCTAAGGATTTAAGCAGATATCTCTAGCCGCGAAAAAAACCTCAACTTGGTTGAGACAGGTAAAGCTCCCCAGCTGTCGCCAATCGTCAGTTCGACCAGACTTGATACCAACCGTATGTGGACAAGGTAAACAAAATGAAGGTAAAAAAGTGTGCAACTTGCAGTCCAGTGCATTTGAAAAGTTAATCAGTCCTCCACTTAGTCTCTGCTTATTTCAGCTTTAAATTGCTATTCGTGAAAAGTTAAACTAAGAAAGGTTATACTGTAGTAATCTGCAATAGCTCCTCACGTGTGATATTTGCAAAAGCTCCGAAAGCGTTGTGTGCGCGACGTGTTTATAACAAAATTCTGTGGGAGTGGAAACACTGCCTCTCCAAGATATAACACGGTCAGCTAACAGCTGGTTGCAGATTAACTTACACATAAAGCCGGTAAACACAGTACCGTGCCCTTTATTCTAGTACAAAAACGTGCACAACGCATCGGCATTCTCGAACAAGGAACCTAAAATTACAACAAAAAAAAAAGAGATGCGGAATTAACTGAGTAAAGAAAATAGGTAAATCCTCATCCAAAGTATAATAACCTCATTACCAAAACTGATGCAGCTTATGTTCAACTCAACCGACAACAAACTTTTCCCCTAACACCTCTGTTGCATCACGTCTCAAAATCTTTGAATACATGATAATATATACTCTACATCAAAACCATTGAGATGGCAACCCACCGACTCACTGAAGCGAGCAATGCATTCACAAATTAACCCACCCACAAAAAAGATTCAACACAAAAGAATCGGTTGATAGCAACCATGGTGAAATATCAAAAAAAAAAAAAAAAAAACCCAGACCTTGCGAGACAAACAACTATGTCGATAGCATGGACTGTAGCAGAAGCTGCTGCTGGGGTTGCAAATTCGAAAATGTGGACGCCAGAAAATCAGGAGGCAAAGTCTGCTGGAAACGCTTCAAAACATTGATCATCCTTTTGCCTGTTTCAGCAGTAGCAAGTTCTGTTCCATTGCACAAAACCTATAACCATATATGAAAAAAAATCAGGAATTCATTCATAATACCAAGAACAACAGAACTAGACGTATGCTTGTCAAAACCCCAGAAAACTAGATGTCCATGAAAATTTTCGCCACAAGCAAGGGAAATTATTAGAATTACCTCGGCAAAAATTGAAACAATTTTATGAAGATACTGACTCTGAGGACCAAGAATATCAGCATCTGACCTGCATTCAAAAATGGTTACTATAGATTGCTAAAGAAAGTATCCTTTTCGGCATGTTCCCACTAACGAGTGTACCTCTCCACCATTGAGCAAAGTTGCTCATGAACAACTTTGGCTTCAATCTTGTCATCTTTTATAGGCAAGCAACCAAGCCACGCTGGAACAACCTGAGAAGTATGGGTAGGCTCAGTATGGAATGAAGCATCACGCGTAAGAATATTATATTGTGCTAAAACTAATCCTGCAATCAAATACAATACTCCCTCCGGTCCAAAAAGAAGGTCGTTTTGGACAATGTTTTGGTCAAACATTGAGAATATAAATTACAAATAAGTTTTAACTTGTTAAGTTTAAGAATATAAAAATTATATGATTAGATTTGTCTTGAAAAGTACTTTCATAAAAGTATAAATATGTTCTTTTTTAATAAATATTTTTATAGAAAATAGAAGTCAAAGTTATATTTTGGAGACCGTGTTATTGTCTAAAACCACCTTCTTTGTGGACCGGAGGGAGTATCTTCAAACATCAATTGGTAATTGCTGGTTGCCAATCATGCAGAAAGACTACCTCCGTGTTTCAACAACTGAGTGTAAGACATGATTTTTTCACTAAATCCTGATAAAAAAAAGAACATCTGAATTTCAATCAGCCAGTGTTCCCTACCTAGCAACAAACAAATTTTTCTTTCCAGAAAACCCACATTAAATTGTCAATGTTAGGTTTGCTTGGCAACCACAGATGGACACAAAGTGGATCGCCAGACTCTGCAATGTTTGGTTGGCCGAAGAAACCGTGAACTTCGCCTCGTCGGATGGCGTCAAACAAAAGGTAAGGAGAATGCACGGAGAAGGTGTGCCACCAGCAGAGAATAAAATCAGGTTCCTGGCAGTCCATGTTACGGAAGCCTCCTAGGCACTCCAATATTGTGTTTGCATTTTAAACTTTTCTTAACTCAGGATTGCATACTAAGCTAATTCTATTCCCTCTGTTCTTTAATTGTTGTCGTTAGGACAAGATTTCTGGTTCAAAAATGAACTAAAGTTGTTGTCCTAACAACAACAATTTAAGAATGGATGGACTAGATATAGCTATTATTACCAAACTCAAAATAGTAACAATATTCTCACTTCTCAGGAATAGCCGCACCAGTCTCTAGGCTCCAACTTGGCTCAAATTGAGCCAAACCGCGAGCTCATCTCTCCCTGACATAGACCCAACCACAGCAATACTTTGATACTCGCAGTGAAGGAGCATTTGGTCTGCAGTATCCACTCGCTCTATTGCTATCTCGGTGCAAAAATAGAAGGAAGAAATAGACATAACCCATTGTCCCTTAGGTTACCAATTATAGGTTTAGGAGAACATCTAGAGGTAAAAATTGGTGACCCTTAGGTTCACCTCTGAACCTCTTCCGTTACGAAAGAGGTTCAGAGGTGAACTTTAGAACAGCACCAAAGCCTTTTATTCCCAAGCAAGTTGGGGTAGGCTTCGGAGGTGAAACTAAGGGTCACCGATTTTCATTCCTAAGAGCATCTATAATGCTCCAAGCTGGGTAGGTGCTCCAGTGTTTCTGTGGTCAAATTTCATTTGGAAAATGCATGAATTTCTTAACACAAATATGTTGACACTGGGTAGTGCATGTTATCATCTATCACCATGAAAATTTGAGATGCATGTTATGATCATAACATGCAATCTCCCATCCATAATTTTATTGGAATTTTTATGTACGATTTTTCCAATGCAAATCAACCATGCAAGCATGGGAGCACCTGAGATGTTCTCCCAGGTCTAGGAGTTTAGGATTCCAGAATAATTCCAATACTGTGCTGTAGCCTATAAGTAGAACCTCATCTTACTTTTCTTTTCCTCAAAAAGGTTCTGCTGTGTGCATACTGACGTACGTGTTTAATCTAGCCATATTAGCCACCTTTTATAATTCCAAATATTGGGCTTAATACCTCAAACTGAAATCCAGATAAAAGTGTATACCTGGGTCACATCAATGCTATCCCGGTGAAATTGACATATTTTCCCAAGTGCTGAAACAGCATTGTCATATGCCATAATATTGTCAGAATGCCGTGCCTCAGGATGTCTGATGACATTGTTAAGTTTTGACAGGGCTTCTGTATTTTAAAACATCAAATTGTTCAATCAGTTTAGAAATGAGGGAAAATACTTATTATCTTCAAAGGTATAACAACATACCTCCAACTAGAGTACGAAACACATGACCACCAAATTCTGCACAAACACCCACACCATAGACAGCAGCCTAAAACAAAAAAAAAATAGGGATGCAACAATATATCAGTGTAACACCGAACCAACATAACTTGGATGAAGGGAACTTGGCTACACACAAACAGACCTGCCGAACATCTGAATTTTCATCATTTGATGCCTCTAACAGGAATGGAAGGTATGTATCATAATACTTTCGAGCTGATTCACGACATTGCTCTGCAACATCATCAAAGATACATATAGCTATCCTTCTCTCCTCAGCTGTTTTGTCCTTCCCCTGTAAATCAACGATGTAGTATACAACGAATAAAAATCAAATCAGAAACCAAGAAAATTGGCGGCGCCAAACAGCACGAAGAATGGAAGAGCAAACCTAAACTTCACGAATAACTAACAAGAGACACTTAGGATGTCAGCAATAAAACACGAAAGGTTCATCAAGAGTCATGGTACTGCATTTTTTTAAATATGAATAGTAACACAGGCATCCCAAAGCACTTGCTAGAAATGAACAATAAGGGCGAGAAGTTTACTTGTAAGTAATCATTACTTTTTGAAGACAGCAATACTTCAGGTAAAACTCTGCCTATGTTTTCATTTTTCACATTTCATATATAAGGCATACTACCCAAACGTATTTAATTAGCATCCACATTTCTTATATACGGAGTATATGACTAACAATGAAAGATTCAGAGTTCTGTTGCCTTACCAACATAGGTGTGATGTACACTGAGAGTTCATCAAAGAATGGCAAGAAAGAGGCTTTGAAGGTTTTAATCAAAGTTCCAAGACATTCGCCAACCTGAAAGTCAACATAAGGAATATAAAATCAAAACAATAGGCAAAATGTTCAACATAAATTGCAGAATTTATAGTACTCTTGGATCAATTTTAAGAATAAAACAGTTAATCCCAAAAGAGAATCTTTCCACAGCTAATAAACCTGATCAAATACTTCTTCCTCCTGCTCATTCTCTTCTTTGAGAAGTTCTCCTTCATCAGCATCAAAATCTTCCGCTTTAGTTCTCTCTGTACGATCCCTCTTCCTGGTTGCACTGGCTATAATGACATTCTTAATCTCATCTGAAATAGCTCGTACTTGGTTTTCATCAAGGAGACAACCAGAAAGCTGCTCAATGAGAGTGACATTAGTGACAAATTCAATCAGAGAAAGTCACAAACATTTTCATTGTAGAGAATAGCTGGAACCAGTACAAGAACCATAGAACAGCATCACATACTACTTGTGGACTCCTTCATCGGCAAGACCTACAGGAGGCGCACCAAGATGACAGGTGCGCCAGCCCAAAGTGACTAAGGACGCCACTAGGAGATAATAGATTAAACAGGAAGGTTAGTTTGTTTCCATTAAGTTAGGAGATTTGGTTTCGGTTTGTTAAAGTTTGTTTCTAAGTTGTTGAGGGCCTGGTTATATAAAGGCTGCTACTAGGTCATTGTAAGGATGATCGAAGAAGTAATAGACCTCCCTTGTTGGGCGATCTATTCTTCGGTCACGCTGGCAGAGAATTCCTCTCCGCCTGGTGACAAGAACAGGGCGCCAGTGCCTCCCTACACTCTGCGTTTTAATTCCCAAGCTCATCTACTGCTCCTCTCTCCGCTCAAGTCTCCCTCCCGGCTGCGCCACAACATACTGGAACAAAGCTAAATAATAATTCATCCATTCATATTTGTAAGGCACACTTAGACTCAGAATAATTTTAAATTTTAATACTAAAAATTCAAGTTTTCAAAGACAGTTGAAAATTTAGAGAAAAAAATGGAGGTCACATTTTGAATTATAATGACACTGTTTTCAAATGGTGAAGGAGTTTGGTTTCATAAGACCTGCAAATAACGACACTCATCCAGACTCCTGAACATCCTAAGTTAGTTGCCTAGACCAGCAAACCCCACTAGACGCTAACTTCTTAGCATTAGTAGTAATATTGTTATCCCAGCTGATTGTAAAAGTTCTGCAGCTTCTGCTACTTAGATCTTACAACAAGACTACAGGATGGACTTCCGCATGAATACGGAACAATAATCTGGGCCGTATTGAACATAGAGCTCAAACAGCAGGAGAGGAACATTGACTAATGGCTTCACACTGATTCTTTTCTTTTACCAGAAAAAGCAATAACTGTTTCTATTAAAAAATGTTTTCTGTAGTTAAACCGCCCTGGTAGTGTCTCACCTTGCAGTTCCTGGAAAGCAGTATTCACACCCGACACATATAAATGCTCATTTATAAATAAAAAAACGTACAACTGACACATTTACTATAACACAATAGCCACTAAATTTGATAGACAAAGGCCATTTAAATAAAATCATTAAGCAAGATTTGTATGTATGGTAGGAAAGAAGTACGTCATCGATGTCCCAAGTGAAGCTTTATGGAAGTCTCAATGATATACAACTTTTTGAAACTATAAAGCATATATGATGACAACTAAAGGAACTAACCTGCATGCACTCATTTAATGAATCCAACATGGACGAGCACATTTCTGTTTCTGGTTCCTGTATAGTGGATGCAAGAAGTTCCAGCAATTAACATGTGTATGAAAAGTAATTATCAAATTACTGAGAAGCCTTCCCACAGACCTTGTGCAGTGCTTCAACAAGAGCAGGAATTATGTAGTCAGATAGCTGTTTCACATAAGACTCATCGCGCCCCTGAGACTGCCCCTTTTCAACAGCCAATTTTGCCGAGCGTAGAAGTTCCGGCATTGCTACATATAAATGTAAAAAAATATAAAAGAAAATACCTACATAGACAAAAAATATATATATAGTACAACATCAAATTACCTGCAACAGCAGCCCTCCTAACTTCTTCATGAAAGTAAAACTTAAGCAGAGGGACCAATGTGGGAGCAACCTACATGGTAATTTTAATTGTGATATGTTTATGGAAAAGAGCAATTAAAGAGGTTAGATGCTGGATGTGTTAAGTGATGATGAACCTGATCGATCCATGGGAAGAACCCCTCCTTGAGCTCATCAGCGTAGCAGCACAGCATGTTGCAAGCAGTTGCCTTCTCTTCTAGCACACTAGTTCTGATTCCTATCCTTTTGTCACCAAGTGTAATTGTTTCAATGCTGAAAATGAATGTGGAAATTTAGGGGCAGTATCACAAAACTAAATTCATGGATAAAACGTGAAAGTACATGCTCATCTTCACTCACCAAAAAGGGGGACAAATAGCAAGACCTCACAGGTATATTAATTAATAAAAAACTACAGGAAGAAAAAGACGTGCATTTTAGTATATCTAAAACTCTTAAACTAAAAGGCACTATATGACGCAGAGCTTCTTCATACTGTTTTTCTGGAAGATTCCTCTCTTCTAGCAGATGAAAAGGTTATATAAGAAAAGTTATATGTGACCAAGGAAATTGAAAGTAATAAGTATATCCTTATTTGCAGTAGTATGTCATGATTTTCAGGATAACACTGAATTAAAAACGCAGAATGATTGAATGGATACATACCTATCATCATCTGAGTCTATTTCATCATCTGATTCAGCCGAAGTAATTGTCACATCAGGCTTCAGCTGAGCAGACTGAAGCAATGGTGGCATAACAACATTCATGTATGGAAGGAAGTCCTGCCCAAGACATTTGCATAGCCTGGCCCAAGCCTATCACATGGGGAAAGGGTTAGACTAATTTAAGGTTTTGTTAACTTAATTTACCCTGCTTCCAAGCATACCTGCAACATGTAGCTGGTTATCGGATCATCAGTTTCCATTGGAGTTCCTTGCAAAGCCATAAGCACTTCCATAACCTAGCAACAGCCAGATGATTAGGATATCGACAATTGTCTGAATAAAAATACAAGACGCAATTAGTAATGTGATAAGTGGAATGCACCTAACAATTTTTTTGTGAACCACAATAGACCTACATACATTTTCTTGAATTTGAACATAAAGTCATAAATAAGAAAAGAGGTAAATAGCAAAATTGAGGATTGATATATCCGTAACAAAAATCAAGTAAAGTACATTTTTGTAGGTTGCAAACACAAAACTACAACTGAAAAGAGAAGTTAACCTGCTTCGCATCATCTCGGAACTTATCCTTGCCCACGGCCATTCCTACCAGACTTATGCACTCCATAGACTTGGCACGGAGCATTCTATTAGATTTATCAGTTGCATTCATCAAAATTGCTTTGAGATATGGCATAACAGCATCATAGTATTTCTGGAAGTGCTCCTATAAACATGCCACAAAATTTGTCAAAATGATGAACAGTACAATCATAAGTATCAAAAAGAGCTATTAGAATAAGAAAGCATTGTAGGACATCAACATTTATAACATAAAACAATATAGCTATCAGCTCTCAAGTGAGTACTTACCTGCGATGAATCTGCTACTGATGCTAGAGCTGTCAATGCCCCCTCTTGCACCATTTGCTTGCCATTCTAGAATGCAAATAACATCTCAAGATGTTTGCTGTGGTATTAAAGAAACAAGCTTGAACCAAGCTGAAGTATAATCAATGCAAGCAAATTCACACCTGAAGAAGAACAAGTAATTTGCCAACAATTCCATCCAGGTATGGTGTCAAAATTTCAGGTGTACAGTTCTCACTGAAATTCAAGATAGCTGACGCAGCATGTGCCTGCCAACAATAGTGACATAATGAAGTCAATATAACATTATGTGTTCCTATAGGATGAAAGGTGCACAAAACTTTTGATTAAGATAGCTGACGCAGCATGTGCCTGCCAATGATTGTTTATACATAATATCTCAATGCATACAACAGTGAAACAGCATTCACTTCAGGAGACTTTCTGAAAATGAAATGTCATATACACAAAATTTACTTAATCAGCTACAGCACATTAGTTTATATTGACACATTTATTATAAGGAGATTTTAATATAGACCAAAACAAATGTGGACCATCCATTGGCATGGATATCGAGGTGGAAGTTGATCTTTTACCTCCTAAGCATAAAAGTTCTCTCTTAATAATTACTCCCTCCGTTCCTAAATTATTGACACCATTGACTTCAGACATCAACTTTGACCATTCATCTTATTCAAAAAAGTAATCTCTTTATTTTGGAAAGTAATGCATGCGACAGTTTTAGAAACAAGTGCATTTTGTCTCCTCTAATCCAAAATGAACGGCTCAGATTAAAATCCTTGTCTTACCTCCCTAGAGGATAAGCGAACAAGAGTTGGTCTATTCTTTAAGGGCTCTATTATAATGGTGATAAATTGAAGGCAGGGAGTTCAGTAGCCTGCTTCAAACTAATATTTACAAGATCCTTCTGCAAGGTGTGATTGATACTAAATCTTCTAAACACACACCTAGTTATCTAACCTCAATTCTAAATAAAATTGTAACAATGGATTGCAAGCAGAGGAAAGTGCGATGATATGACAAACTTACTTGAACACGTGGATTCTGGAAATCATCCATAGCATTTGCCAAGGCAGGTAGAACCTTCTGGTGGTAATGAACTTGCAAGTCCGGGCCCAAATCCGTAGACAGCTGACCAATTGCATTGATAGCAGCCCAGCGCACACGAGGATGAGGATGTTGGAATCCATTCAATATCATTGACACAACTTGCTCCAGATTTTTAAGCATAACCTGACCACAAAAACAGCAATCGATGATGATACACCCTGTTTCAGCTATTTCCACAAGGATAAAGTCCAATTTACTCCCCTCAAGTATTGCCAAAGTTCAGATAACCCCCTAAACTATATTTTGGTTTATTTTAACCCACCAAAACATAATTTTGGGTCAATTTACCCCCTCATACAATTTGTCTTTTTTAATTCTTCGCACACAAGCATAATCTTAAAATGAAACTTTATGAGATGATAAAGCACATCATAACACATATTAGAAAAATACATCTTGAATTTTTTACCATTATTTTGCATATAGTTTAATTTGTATCCCAAAGATTAATTTATTATTAAATTACTTTCCATATAAAAATAATGAAAAAAATTATAATTATTTTATTAAATATGTGTTATTATGTGCTTTATCATCTCATAAAGTTTGATCATAAGATTATGCTTGTGTACTGAGAAACAAAAAAGATAAATTGTATGAGGGGGTAAATTGACCTAAAATCTTGTTTTGGTGGGGTAAAATAAACCAAAACATAGTTTAGAGGGTTATTTGGACTTTGGCTATACTTGAGGGGAGTAAATTGAACTTTATCCTTTCCACAATATCAATAAAATGAAACAGCTGATAGCAATGTGTTTAATGGTAGACAACAACAGCTCATGTGATGTGGGTATGGCAACAAAGTATTGGTCATTATGTGTAAATGATGAGGAATCAATTGACCAGTACAGTGTTTATTATATCATTCTTCATTCCTGTTTACTGATTTAACAAGTTAGTCATGGATACTTTTTTCACTGGTCCAGTATAAAAACAAAAATATGATCGAAGCTGTTCAACATTGTTGCATAGTTAACATAATTATCAAGTTATAATCAGGCTTACCTTTGCACATCCTTCTGCAATCTGAGCGAGTGTGATGAGTGCAGCGTGGTGCTTCTGCCACTCGGGAGCAGAAAGATATTGTGGAAGCAGCTCCGATGCAATGGGCACAATCGCATTTCCACCAATGGCAATCGCAAGTCGGTCAAGGCACTCCTGAGCCACTCCATAGTTGTTCCCTTCACCTGCGTCTTCATCTTCAGTTTCAGCAGAGTGCCAAGAAGGCTCATCCTCAACATCAAGCAGCATCTGCATGAGCACCGCAAACAGCCTGCCAACAAACTGTGGGAGCCGTCGCATCATTCCCGGTGCACGCTCCCGTGCCTCAGCAAGAGTAATCACAAACTCCACTGCCAGGTGCCTTGTTCCATCTTCCAGCTGTGCAGCCTCAGCCACTTGCAGCATTGCCCCCACCACATCAGCAATCTGCCGTCTCAAGAACCTTGGTTCTGAGCCTGCAAGCTCAACAAGGAGCTCCAGTGCCTCCTGCGCAGATGCCTCTTGGCCGGAATTTAGGCAATCCGTGAGCGCCCTCATCATGGCGGGCAGCAGGTCCTGCATCTTATCACGATCAGCGTTTGTGGGCAAGCACTGGACAAGGTTGACCGCAGCGCCCAGGGCTGCAATCCGCACATCAGGGGACGTCGGGTGCGCCAGGGCTGAGGCAAGCAGGTTGTGGATAGTCATGAGATGGTCGAGGAGCGACTCCGCGATGTAATCTGCCAGCCTAGCGAAGATGAGCAGGGCCGACTCCTGTAGGTTGGGGGCCTCAGGGCCGGAGGCGGCGCGGAAGAGGAACGGGAGCAGCTCCGCCCAGGCGTTCTCCGGGAGTAGCGTGGCAGCGAGCTCGGAGATGGCATCGCAGACCTTCTTCGCGATAGGCTTGGGCGGGTCGGACTGCAGCGCGGAGAGGAGGTGCGACTTGAGCGCGGTCTGTCCAGCCGGAGAGAGCTGCGGCCAGAGCGGCGCCAGCGGCGGCGCGGCGGCGCTGTTGGAGGAGGAGTCGGAGGCGGGTGGCGGCGACAGGACCTTGCGGAGGAGCACCCCCGCCATGGCGCGGAGCTCGGCCGGCGTGGCGGGCGCGGCCAGCGACGAGGCGAGCCGCAGCGCGAGGGGCTCCGGGTGCGACGCCCGGAGGCGGTGGAAGGCGGCCTCGGCGGCGGCGCGCTCGTTGTTGGACGACGACATGAGCGTCGACAGCAGCGCGTCGAACGCCGCCGGGTCGCCCCCCAGCAGCGCGACGGCCGCGGCCTGGTCGTCGGCGGTCGCCATCGGATCGGCGGCGGTAGGGTTCCGACGGGGGTGGAGGAGCCCGGCGGCGGAGGCGGGAAGAGGAGGGAGGGAGGGAGGATGGTGGACAGAGAGAGGAGAGAGGAGAGGTTGGGTTTAATATTATATGGGTAGGGTTTGGGAGAGATGCGGCTCGCTCGCGCGCGAGGGTGGTGTGGCCGTGCCGTGGCGAGGCGAGGCGCTGGCAACCTGATGATGCGGGTCAGCGGGTGTGCGGCGCCGCGACGAGGAGACAGCTGACGCGGATTTGGGCGCAGCGTCCGTTCCCGCGCCCTCCGATCACGCACGCGAACGGCCGCGCGTGGCGCCGTACTTTTGTAGATGGGGCTGTGCATGTGGGACCCGGGAAGCAGGGAGAGGCTGGGGACGCGTCCGTCGACTGGACGCTGTGTCTTTTTTTCAGTCAGGAGAGAGCAGGAGCCCGCCCGCTCGGTGGAGGTATGTTTTGGTCTGGCTCCAGTTGTTCGCGGCCGGGGTCCCGTAACTCCCGTTGGGAAGTGGAAGTGGGAGTGGGAGTTGGTGTTGGGGTTGGAGTTGGATCTTTGGTTGGGTTCCGCTCATCCGACCGGCTCGGGCACGCTGGTTTCGCGGGATTCCCTCGTCCCTGTCTGGCCTCCCATTATTCCCCGCAGATCCCAGAGCCAATTCCTGCGCTTCGTCTGGCCATCCGCCAGCTCGCTCTCCGTCAGACTCCGTGGCCAAGGCCACGGCCCGGCTCGCGGATCCCGACGGCATCGTCGATGCTTCGTGCGGTGTCTTTCGTTGAGCTCGTCACAAAGCACCGGGAGGTTTTGGGTTTTACAGCTGTGTTCTGACCTAGGTGTGGTGACTCCCTGGACGGAACGGACGGGACAGGGGATAGTGGCGATGGCATTGGAGAGGAAGGCATGATTGGGGAATTCATGATGGGTACAGGCAGGCGGCCGGGCGGCTGCCCAGGGGCGGAGCCACGCGGAAGATGTAGCAGAGGCCAATTAAGCTAATCTATAAAGATTACTCACTAAGTATAGAAATTAATAAAATAAATAGCTACTAAAATTTTGAAGTCTCAAGCAATTTTTACGAGAGAGGAGGAGCCATGGTCCAGGCTGGCCCTCAGGTGGCTCCGCCACTGCGGGTGCCATCAGCCTCGCGTCATAATTGGATTGCACGCCGCAAGGGAACAGCGAAAGCCGAACAGGGGCCGTCCTAGGTGCTGGCTGGGAATCTTGCCAAGACTTCGTTGAGCAGGTACACTGGGTACGCAGTGCGCTGGCGAGTTTGCGCCACGGTTGCAGGAGTTTATCAATCTGGTGGTTGCTGGAACACACTGACCGGTTGAGGTATGTTCATGCCAATCTCGCCGGTCATCACGACGTGAAAGAGAAGCAGAATATTGGCGGTCATTTTTACTGTTCTTTTGCGCTCGCTGCCACCACACTGGGCAGATGCTTTACGTTGCACGTACTCCTACAGAGTAGTTGTAGATTTCAGTAACGTTCGGTTCACGAACCCTCGATTTACCGTTGTAACTGAAACGTTGGTTTAGCCGGCACAGGGGATCAACAAAAGTGTTTTCGTTCGTCGATCGCTGGTAAGGACCGCAGACGGAAACTCTTGAAAAGCAGTGTCGAGATAGCAGCCTCATATAGTAGTAGAGTGTGCGGGTGTGGGCAAATTTGGTTACCCGTCCTTGATTTTGTCCACTGAAAAATGTCGCATGCATAATTCTGAATAGCGTCTGGTGCCTGTCAGATCAAGAACAAGCTCTGTTCTTCAACTTCAGGGATCAACCTATCCAAGAGATAATGCATAGTAGTTTTATTTCACAAGGAAAAAGCTATAATTGACGCAGACATTTCTCAGACAAACAATTGTCGTAAACAAAAATATCAGTCCGTGGAGGACAACCATTATCAGACGTTACATCAACACAGCCATCCAGTTCTTTAATCAACATCGAACTCTAGCAGCAGTAGTACAAGGCTACAAGCAAGCCGTGGAATCGCTGGATGGGCCCAACATAAAGCCGGCTTTCAAGGTACACAAACTCCGCTTAACAAGATAACATGCCGTCCACTTCATCACTTTAATAGTAGTTAAATGAACGAAAGAACAAACAAATGCAGCAGCGTTCTGTCTCGGGCAAGTGCAATGACAGGAGAACGAATCAACATGTATAATCAGCACTCACACCTGCTCAATTTAACTTAACATCGAAGATACGATAAATAAACATGATAAATAAAGTTGCTTAATAAAGATAATAATGTTTGAGAAGGCGCACACGCACGGCACGGCTTCTTGTTGCCGGGTCGTTACTGGACCGCGTTGCACATTCCGGGGCGCGAGCGGCACCAAAGCGGCTGGATGGGCTCGGCCTTGATGCCCCTGCCGACCATGCGGTGCCGCCAGTCGAAGAGCCGGTCGGTCGCCTCCGCGTACCGCTTCCTGCCGGACGCGTCGCGGTTGCCGGACCACAGCGCCTCCGCCATCGCAGACGCGCGCGGCCAGACCCGCCCGTCCAGGACCGTCGTGTCCACCTGCTCCGTCCACAGCGCCACCTCGCCGCCGATGACCAGCTTCGCCTCGTCGACGGTGAGCCCGTACGCGATGTCGTAGTCGTACACCCGCTGCCACGTCTTGTACGGCCCGCACCAGGACCCGCCGTTGTCCTTGAAGTCGCTGTTCGGGTCGTCGTAGATGCTGTTGTTCCCCAGGAAGTCGCCGTGGCCGCAGTCGAGGTAGTAGAAGGACGCCGAGGAGACGATGGCGCGGTACCCGGCGCGCACGATGCGCTTGGTGTTGTTGGGCCCGTCGTTCCACGACTGCAGGATGGTGGTCTCGCGCGGGATCGCGGACGCGCTCACGTTCACGGCCGCGTCCAGCAGCACGTCCTCCCAGTACACGGCCGTGCGGTTCCTGGACACCACCTGCGGGTGCACCGCGCGGACGTACCGCTCCAGGAGCTGGCTCAGCGTGCCGCCGTTTTCCATGTGCGCCTTGATCAAGGGGTCCGTTTCCCAGCAGCCTGGTGTGACCTCGTCGGCGCCGGCGTGGTAGAAACCGTCGGGGAAGAGGGAGGTTAGGTCCTTGATGACGTTGGACATAACCTTGTACGTCTTGGACGCCAGCGGGTTGAGCTGCCCGGAGCCCGGCTCGGCGGCGAGACGGCTGTTCCAGTCGTCGACGTCGGGTAGCCAGAACTTTCCCGCGCAGGACACGGCCTCCGGGTACGCGCCGGCCCACGACGCCGTGTGCCCTGTTTGTTCACACGATGAAGCGTTAATAACTACTAGGCCGTGTTTCTAGGCTCTAGACTATAATCAAGCACGAGAAGCTGGGCCACGTATGCAGATGGCACTGGGCCTGATCAAGCACTGTAGATCGATGTCGTATTTTAAAATTTAATTTTAATTATTTGTTTTATTTAAAAAAATTGATAAATTTTATATATTTTGATATAATTTGATTTATCATTAGAGTTATTTGAATCACAACTTAAAATTTTTCACATTCGAATAAATTTTTTTAAGTAAAACAAATAGTCAAAAGTTGATGGTTGAACGGAGGGAGTAGCTTTGAGAACCTGGCGAGTCGATCTCCGGCACGACACGGACGCCGCGGCTCATGGCGAACTCGATGATGCGCTTGACGTCCTCGACGGTGTACCTCATGTCCTCTCCGTAGGCGCCCTTCTCAGCGAGCTCGGGCTCGGAGGGCAGCTCGATGGGAAACGACTGCGAGTCCGTGATGTGCCAGTGGAACACGTTCATCTTGTTGGCGGCCATCGCGTCGATGGTCCGCAGGATGTCGGCCACGGGGAAGTACGTCCTCCCGGTGTCGAGAATCAGCCCGCGGTGCGGGTACAGCGGCCGGTCCTTCACGCCCACGCCGGCGGCCACCACCAGGACTCCCAGCTTGCCCTGCCACGACAGCTGCGAGAACGTCTCCAGCCCGCGCATGGCGCCCCACGCGGTGGCCGCCGTGAGCGTCGCCGCGCCGCCCGTGGGGGGCACCTCCAGCTCGTAGCTCTCGTCCACGCCGTGTTGCAGCGGGGCGGCGGGGTCGTACACGGCCACCACGAGCTCCTCCAGCACCGCGCCCTTCGCGGTGACGTTGACCGCCGGCCGGATGATGGGTCTGTACCGCTCCGCGAACAGCAGCTTGTTGTACCGCTCCGCGGCCGAGGCGAGGTACGCGTTCCCCGGCGAAAGGACGACGATGTGGAACGACCGGGACACCGGCACGGCCATGTGAGGCTCTGCCCACGACATGGACACCGGCTTGGGCCAGACATTGATGGGGAACGACGTGTCCACCGCGCGCGTCGGGACCAGCACCGCCGAGCCGAGCGCAAGCAGGAACACCAGCGGGAGGTACGCCATTGGTGTTCCCGATCGAGCTGCCCCCCGTGCTGCAGCTTGTGATTGGAGCGCTCTTCGACGTCAAGGCTCCTTACTCGTATAAATAAGTGTGGGTTTGGCTAAGGCAGTAGAGAATCGCTGGAACTGCATAGTAGTGCTCCTGCTGACTCCAAGTGGTTCCATGACGGATCCTTGGCGCTAGCGTTCGTCGGCATCCCCGAACCCTTCCGCTGTCCAAGAAAACCTTCGGCTTCGGTTGCGTTTCATATGCGGACGCGGGCCTTGGAGTTTACGTTCGCCGTCTTCGAGCGTTGCGGCATAATCAATTCACGCACAGGTTCTACATTGTACCCGTGGAAACCAGAGGATGCTCTGAGTTTGACGTGCTCGTCGTCGTCTTCCTCCGGTCTGTCGAGCATTTTCGTCCGCGAAGCTGTGCCATAGCTGCAACGTTACGAGTAGTTTAAGAGGACAGTGGAAGGCCTGCTGAAATTGTTGTCATGGTCGATTTTGACGAATTCCAACGCGTTGGCTACTTGGCTTCAGCTAGTATGATAGCGAGTAAAGTACCGGAACATGCGATCCGTTTGTGGGAGACGAAGCGAAGCCGGCTTGGCGCTACGCTAGGGCTAGTTTCAGGTTTTGGAACGAACGATTTCGGCTTTGCTCTTTGGTTTGGACTCCACGGAAGAGATTGGCCAGATAAGTTTGGGTACAAGCCAAAAAAAGGCCCCTCGAGTGCCACTTCCTCTAATTGATTACACTTGACGGTAAGGCAGCATGTGCAGCTAAATATCGAATTGAAAGTCTGGATCAAACGTCAAGGATAATTACCGGAGGCAGTACGTTTCTTCGCCGTAGCACTTTGCTAGCTCCAAGAATAGTGGAACACAAAGTCTCAGGAAAAAAAAAAGAATAATAGAACACAAGGCTTTTCCCCGTTTTTCTACAAGTGTACGAAAAACAAAGAGGAGGAGATCCGAAATTGAGAAGAGAGGATCTACAACCTATTCACACTAAGTAATTCCTCACACCCTTGGTCTTCAATACTGGACCAGAAGGTATGAAGCATTCGATCCGAAACTATAGTCTATAGTTGGCCTGTTGGACGAGGCTAAATCAGCTGGGACGAGGCTAAATCAGCTGGAACGAGGCACGCTGATATTATCCTGGCCCAAACACGGTCTGGAACGGACGGCTCGGCGGGCTGTGCTGAAACAAGGAACAATATGGGTTGAGCCTGGGCGTGGCTGCAGGGCTGCTGAGTCGGCCCAAGAACGGCCCAATTTGGCTGGCCCAGTCACGCCCGTGTAGCTTGTTTAGCACGGCCTGTTGGTTATTTATCTAAAATTTGACATTAACATATATATAATTTTACCTTTTTATGTTTAAAATTTATTATTTTTAATATTATATAATTAGTTTTTAGTAATTTTTTTTGGGAAAAATGAATGTTTATTGCCTGTGAAAAAATAGTTGGGTTGTGCATGGACGTAGAGAATCTACCGCGGGCCAGCATGATATGGCCCGATCAATTTGCCGGGCCACCTTGAAGCTGGCCCAGCCTGGCCCGTTGACCAGCTATAATCTGAACTGCTCATCGCATGAATGGATGGTTGCGATTATGCGCGGCACTTAACGTGTGGTCGCTTGAGCGATTGCTTTGGATCTTCGTCGGCATGACTTGCATTTGCGCAACGTCCGTGTCAAGTGTACTTGCGATCTTACTATTTTTGAGTGACGTTGAATTCGCCTCTCTGATCGGTGACATGGTGCTTCGAAGCAAGTGCAGGTTGAACAAATCTTTGACGATAACGATTTTCTTCGGTGTTATGCGGCCACACGCAATTGGTACATCTCTGACTTCACTCACGCAACTGGTACTCACGATGAGAAAGAAGATGGCATGCCACCACGACTTCTTCGATGGAAATATAGAAACAGTCTCGGTACACTGTGACACAAGAATCAGATTAGAGCAGGGCACCGTAAGGTTGGCAGTGTGGAGTATATCTGCTAGCTACTGTTTTGTTTTTTTTTGTCCAAGTTGCATCATTTAGTGTTTCTAGTGTGCAATCCTTTGAGAAAGATCAATTTAAGTAAGTGGGTTTATAAGTTGTACCTTTAAGATGTAATTCTCTTTATTTTAATGAATGACAGTGCTCTTGTTTTATTTATTTTTTAAAAAAAAGATTTGACGATTGAACTTCTCATAATGCTGATGCAGAACTTTCAGTTACATCGTAACATGGACAATAATCTAGAAAACAATATATTCTTTCTATTTTTAAATTGATGTTATTATTGAAACTCGATTTCTTGTCCAGACCAATTAATTTAAGAGTACACCGTGTATATTTTTGCAAGAAAAAAAGAACAATTACAATATAGAAATCTCTCACGTTATTCAAGTTTTATTTTTCTCCAGGCTCCAGTTGAGCACTCTGGAGAAGCTGATACAAGTGTAGGCTATTTCTACACAGCCCGTTTCTTATTTAATTTCTTTGTATATAGTATTAAAACTCTGTTTCCATCTCCTTTAGCCTAAGGGCAGAAGACGACCTTGTAGTTGGTTCCTGCTGGACAGGTGAAGGTGCTGGTCTGGTCATCCTTCGGGTAGCTGTACGCGTCCGGGCAGAGCCCCTTGAAGAACCTCGAGTAGTTGGTCGGGCCGCAGCTGTTGGCCGCCGAGCCGACGCAGCAGTACTCGTCGCGCTTGAACACGGGGCACGCGTTGTTGCACACGCCGTCCTGCCTCAGCTCCCGCGGGCACCTCGCCGTGATGTCGACGGCGCAGCGCGGCCCGCGGCTGCACCCCGACCCGCCGTCGGGGAGGAAGCTCATGGGCACGTTGAAGCCGTCGATGAGGGAGATGTCGAAGAAGTCGAGGTTGTTGAACTGGTTGAGCGCGAACTCGGCCAGCGTGTTGGGCGCGCGGCCGTACCCCGTGCACCGCAGCACGCCGCCGCAGTCGCCCGTGCGGCAGCTGCCGCGCCCGCTCCCGTCGAACTGGCACCCCGTGCGCGCCCAGATGCGCGCCGCCGCCGTGCCGGCGGGGACGCTGATGGTCCACGTCTCGCCGCGGTTCAGCTGCCGCCCGCCGCCCACCGGCACGGACGCCGCCCACACGGTGTACGGGCACTGGTTCACCGCCTTGAAGACCGCCGCCTCGCCGACCGCGGCGAGGAGGACGAGCACAACGGCGGTTAAGCTGATCACCGAGAACGCCATTGGAAGTTGGAACACACCAGTACCTAGAACGAGGGGTCGAGTGCTTAGCTAGACATGGAGGATGAAGCCGGGTTTTATAGCGGACGGATCGACCACTGTTGAATGGATCGGGATGTGGAAAAAAATGATGGATTGGGGAAGATGTCACTGGCAGTGCAAATCTTTGAACGTTTCCATGGAATTTTCCCGAGAAGATTGAGTAGCCAGCTGAGATTATTTGACGCTCACACAAGACGCTGAAGTGGCGCCACACATGCGTGAGCTAGCCGAGTAGTCCTTGTACTGGCCGCAACAGAATTTGGTTTCTTTCAGCAAGAGAGTTGTGCCAGTCGTATTTATCACAAACAACATTACATAACATGAACATGACATTGTCAACTACTCTCTCCGTTTTTTTAATTGTTGTCAAACTTCTAATTTTAACTTTTAACTATTTATTTTATTTAATTTTTTTAAAATAAATATAATATATTTTGTTATAATTAATTTTATTTATCATTAGAGTTATTTGAATCACAACTTAAAATTTTACATATTTAAATTAATTTTTTAAATAAAATAAATGATCAAAATTAATGTTGAAAGTCAACGGTGACATCAATTAAAAAATAGAGGGAGTCATTATCAAAAAATGGATAGGTTAATATTGAGGTGACCGAAGAAACTGAAGGAATTGTTCAGTGCACGGCATCGGACGGCAAATGTGCGTCTTCTTCCTCTGTCGTCCTAGCTTCGCCTCAGAAGACTAGTCCAATCTGATTGCTAATGTTTCGAATAGAAACCCACAAGGAATATCTGAACTGAATAAACCATAGCTGCAAACTGGTAAACATACTGCTGGCGAGCATGCAAAATGCGACGACGACGGCGATCGAGTCTACGGTGTTGGAAGTCGTATTCGGTTGCGGCGAGGACATCCGGACAAGACCACTGACCGCGCATGGACTCTCGGTGCTAGCTAGCGCACATGCGCGTGGCGCCATCAGCAGCTAGAGGTCGTCAACATCCTTGAGAAATTCCATGGAAACGTTAAAAGTTTTCCAAGCCATGAATCCGTATGTACCATGCGCGGAAGTGGCTGCGATCTTCCAATGATCCAGCATTCCCACTTGCAATTCATCCGTAGGTCACCCGTTCTCTGGAAAATCTCAAGCCCATTCTATCCATGGGCCTCACACTAGAACTTGCAAACCATTCAAATTGTGCTCGTGGAATAAACGGGCATGGAGCCGTAGCCCATGGTTATAATACTATGATTACTATCTTGGTCGGTGTGATCAACCTGGTAGATGGAAATATATAGCCAAGCCGTAAGGATACATGAGTGCAGACATAAATTGCTCCATCAGAAAATATAATTTGACAGCAACACGATAAATGACATTTAACCATAAACTTTGCTAAAAATATTGAAATGACCCTATACGATGATACAGTGATCTTTCCCAAGCAATCCAACATTATCATCAATCACACATTAAGGGTCAAACGTTTTAGATTCTGATGTGAATCACTTGTATCTCAACCAAATGGAGTTTTTTTACAAGTGTTTGAATCAGAATCACTTGAAACATTTCTCCATTTTACAATGAAAATGAGAAACTGGTAAAATGGTGTTTCAAGTGATTTTGATTTACTTTCTTCCTATTTTAACCAAATCTAAAATATTTCAATAAATGAACCAAGCGATTTCACAAGATGATTCTGATTCAGGTCAAGAACTATTCTCGAGAGAATTTGGAACCATACCCAATGCACTCTAACTCATTTCATTTTCTTTTTTATACTTGGCATGGAAAAATAAAAAAATAAAAATTTATAAAAATTGTAGTAAGAAGTATAGTTAAGAAAAGAGATATTTAGATCAATACCATTGCAAAGTCACCCAAGTTGCAAAATACTATTCCAAATTTTTTGAGCTGCAAAATACTATTGACGAGCATCTTTTGTTGCAAAGTACCATGGACGTTACATTTTCTGTTACATGCTGGGTAAAATCTATTTTTTCGAGAGATAATATTTCAAATCCCAATCTTACCCCTTCCTATCTTTGTATACCATTCAACTTTATAAT